>OX578138.1:157336467-157936467 GCA_951213105.1 Amaurobius ferox
ATCGTAAGATGCTTTCCGAATGCTATCATATTATTTCTCCAGCTCAGCGAAAAGGGCCCCTTTTACTTTCCCTGCAATACATGGTAATGTATAGGGAAAGTATTGGAATCATGTCGAAAATCGCAACTCGAGTTTTCGACGGATCTACACGTTTCGAGACCTCTAGAATACGAAAAAACCATTTTTAGCGTGACGTCTGTGTGTGTGTCTGTGTGTCTGTCTGTCTGTGCAGATTTTTATCCACTCAAACTAATACACCGAATTTCACAAAATTTTGTAGGCAACTCACGTGTGGGCGGGTCTGGTGCTGATTAGTTTTGGGTACGATCGGGATAAAAGAACCCGCCTTTTTTTGCGAAATGGTCCGCAAAAGCTTGTATCCACTCTAACTGAAAAACGAATGGACCGAATTTCACAAAATTCGGTAGATGAGTCACGTATAGGTTACCCTGGTGCTGATTAGATTTTGGTACGATTAAAAAAGAATAACCTGCCTTTTTTTGCAAAATGGCCCGCAAAAATTGTCAAAATCTAAACTAAAAAGCTACGTATGCTCAAATGTATCCATTAAATGCTTGTTTAATACGTAATTTTTAACTGAGAAAAGAATAAGACCAACCCCATTACACTAGGACTAGCCGTTCTCGAGATATATTAGATTTTTTCGTATTTTCTCCTCGCCACCTTTGAAAATAAGTTCAGTTATCAAATGAGAACGAAAATTGAATTAAATGTGAATTAAATTTAATTGAAATAAAGAGAAAGTGGATATAAGTCTGCAGAGAAAGTCATGTGCTGCCCACATCAGATTTTTTAATAAGCAGTCAGTTGCGGACTCCGTTGCACTCTTGCCGGTACTCTCTGGAGTACGTGATGCACCTCATAGTATGTTTAATGTATGATTAGTATTTTGATATTTGGTGCACCCAAGAGTACGTGATGTACCCTCTGTCACACTCTAGAAAACATTGCTCTAACAGAAGTGTCTTTTGCACGTTCCATGATTCAGAATTCCTGCTAGAGGCCAAGATACGTATATTACTAAACGGTTTAAAATTATTTATTCCACATCCGATTAACACGTAGAAATTAGTAGCATTAGTAACTTGCTTTTAATTTTTTTTTTCCTACCTTAAATACTGCAAAACTATTTTAAGAAATTTTTATATTTTAGGTCGTAGATAAAAGAAATCCTTTATAATCCCATGGCTAAGATTTAGCTATACGTTGGTTAGCTTTAACTTGTAGGTTCCTGAAAAAATTTACTTTCAATTCACAAAATGACTATGTTAAATTTAACAAGAACGATCAATCATGCATAAAGCATCGATTATGAAACACTTTCCAACTTCAATGCAATTTTATTTAAGCATCTCTAAAATGCGATACATTCCTCGGTAATATTTTTAAAATTATCACAATACTACACTAATTTATTATATTTGAAAACTTCATTGAAAACAAATGAACTTTATTTAAACGACGTCATCGAAATATAAATCGCCTATATATAAAAGCAGCATTTCATTCATAAACATTTCTCCAATCCTTTCATTCATCACAATACTATGATATTTAATTTTATTTTTAAAAACTTAAAACCATGGAGGTACAAGTAATTTAACTCTATGCTTAAAATTTCATCTAAAAAATTGGAAAGATATTTATTATAAAATATATCTCTTTTTTCTTTCTGGAGAATATAGAAAGAGTCAGAATTTAATTGAATTTGTTTTTCTCCCTATATTAAACAATTTTTATTTAAAAAATGACCTAACATATTTTACTGAATTTTTTTATATATTTTGTGGGATAATTTGAATATTTCCTAAAACTTTCGAAACAATTTGTGAAAAATTTCCTAAAACTTTCGAAGCAATTTGAGAAAAATTAGGTCCCATAGGGTTCAATGTATTTCATTTTTTCAACCCAGGTTCAATCCAAAACTAATTGGGTGACATTATTCATTTATATTCCCGTATGTCCCACAGACCGTCTGAACAACATACTAAAATTTCATTTTGATGAAGTAATTTTTACGGCAGTTATCGTGCTAACGGACAGACAGAATGAACAAAGTCATAAACACTTCTCAACTATGTTGTAAAGTGTTAAACAAGAAAGATCAATCATGCAAAACATTAATTATGAAACACTTTCCAAGTGAAATGCAATTTTATTTAAAAATTTCTAAAATATGATACATTCAGTGGTGATATCTTTTACGTTATCACTGTACTACAGTAATTTATTATACTTAAATATTTAAAACTGTATCGAAATATAAATCATCTGATTCTCTATTCAAAATCAATGAATATTTCATTCATATAACTTGTATTCCAGACTCCAGAGCTAAATAATTTTGTGTGAAAAAAATTCAGCAATTCTTATGTAACTCACCTTGCAATCGCTTGAGATATTTGCATTCTGCATAAGTTGAAATTAGGCTTCGTTGAAGAAATAATAAAAGTTTTGGGATCATTTAAAATCATAACTATTGTAATTGCGTAGGCACGGAATTTAGATACACAGATAATACACAGATAATTACACAGATAATACACAGATAATACACAGACAGTGTGTGTATTCAAAGTATTGGAATCGTGCCGAAGATCGGAACTCGAATTTTCGAAAGATCTACGCGTTTTGGGGCTTCTAGAACACGAAAAAACTATTTTTAGGAAGACGTCTGTGTGCGTAAGGGTATATCTGTGTATGTTTCTGTGTGTCTGTGAGGATATTACATCCACTCTAATTAAAAACTAATGGACCGAATTTCATAAAATTTGGTAGGTATGTTTTTGTAGGAAACCCTGATGTTCATTAGATTATAGTACGATTCATAATAAAAGTATCTGCCTTCTTTGCGAAATGGCCGGCATAAATTGCCTTTATCCACTCTAGCTAAAAACTAATGGAACAAATTTAATAAAATTTGGTGTATAATATTTCAATAACCTACAAGTGATTTATATACCATATTTAACAAAATTTGGTATATAAATCATTTGTAGGTTATTCTAGTACGATTCGGGAAAAAGGAACGGGCTATTTTTGCGAAATGGCCCTCAAAAATTGTTAAATATGAAAATAAAAGACTACGTGTGCTCAATTATATCAATTAAATTCCTATTTTATACGTGATTTTTGGCAACAAAAAGAATAAGACTAACCCCATTACTCTAGGACTAGCCGTTCTTGAGATATTCTAGTTTCTTCGCGTTTTCGCTACGCCACTTTTGACAATAAGTTCAGCTATCAAATGAGAACCAAATTTAAGTTTAACGTGCAAATTCAATGTCATTTAAAATACTTATGGCTGTTATTTTGTGCAGATAAACTCAAATTATTATTGAAGAAATAAAGAGAACGTGAATATGAGTCTGCAGGGAAAGACATGTGCTGCCCACATCAGAATTTTTAACAATATTACAACAATGATTTGTAGAAGTGAACGGGGATTATTTGCAGGCCATTTCGAAAAAAATGTATGATCTATATTTAAAGATCCACCAAATTTTTGTAGAATAAAATGTTCAACAAATTTAAGTTGTGTACCAAATTTTAATTCTCTAGGACGTAGGAAAGTGCATTAAAAATGCCATCAAATTGATGGCATTTTTAATGCACTTATTATGAAGAGTTATATAAAATTAAAATGAAATTTGAAAAATTGTTATCTACCAAATTTACTTTAAAATGTGAAGCCTCTCTCATATTCAAAATAATTAAACTCTATTTATTATATAATATATCTCTCTTTTCTTTCTGGAGGATATCCCAAAATTCAGAATTTAATTGAATTTGTTTTTCTCCCTATAATAAATAATTTTTAATTAAAAAACTACCTAACATATTTTACTGAAATTTTTTTTATATATTTTATGGGATAATGTGAATGTTTTCTAAAAATTCCGAAGCAATTTGTGAATTTTAAATTTGCTTGAAAAATTTTTGAAAAATTAGGTCCCATAGGGTTCAATGTATTTCATTTTTTCAACCAGGGTTCAATAAAAAACTAATTGGGTGATATCATTTATTTATATTCCTATAGGTCCCACAGACCGTCTGAACAACATACTAAAATTTCATTTTGATAAAGTCATTTTTACGGCAGTTATCGTGCTAACGGACAGACAGACAGACAGACAGAATGAACAAAGTCATAAACACTTTTCAACTATGTTGTAAAGTGTTAATAAAAAAGTAACATCTTTCTCGTGTGCTACTTGCACATGCAAACCTTAATGCTGAAACAATAACAAATCTAAACGTCTAAACCTATCGAATTACATCCCCACCCACCACATTGACTGTAAAAGCAATTTAACGAGTTTTATCTCTGAGGCGCTGCTCATCCTAGGAAGCTACGTGATGCCATGCCGCACTCGTTTCTAATTTATTATTTCATTAATTTTCCCTTATACAAGGATTAGGGCTTGCTGATGTACGAATCGGTTAAATCGCGGAAGAAAGCTACATTGACTTCGGGAAGAATAAATGAAAAAAAAAAAAACGTGTGTTAAGGCGTCTGATTCTTCTGTCTAAAGACGAAAATAAAGAGAAAGGAACACTAAGTCCACATTTCTCCCCTCTCTATCATCCCTTCATTAATTCCTCCTAATCACCTCACGTCTTAATCCTTCAGTGAAGGACGAAAATCGTCTAGCGGGTGGTAAGCGTAATCCGCCAATTTACAACTTTTTTTTATTTTTTTTTTTATATATATTATACAGCGTAAAAAAAAAAAAAAAAAAAAAACGCGCCAAGTTATTTATCATGCCAACAAATAAGGCGATGGCTTCTTTATTCTCTTTGGGAGAGTATGTTTCGAGGTGTCATAACAAGCCTGGCCGAGGACATAAATTCGGATTAGGTGTTACAGAGCTCTTTATCGACACCGCGTCGGTCGTTACGGTACCGACATTAGGGTATTTTAATGGCGCGGTTGCAAAGGATAAATGCCAAGGCGTCGTGTGAAATCTTCGATATTTAGATTGCCACATCGTAAATAAGAAGAGGATCGTGCCGGAAGGATTTGAACCACGCGCCTGATGGGTTTTCTGGAGTTCCTGGTCGGTTGAGGAAGGCTCTAAAATATGAAATATTATAATCTCAAAACACACCTGTCGGGGCGTTCCCGAATTAAGGATTGTGATCCCACTGTGGATGACAATATCTATGGGCCAGTTTCTCGCTTATTATGCTCTCTTCAGTATGAAATAGATAAAATCTGCAATGGGAGTAAGGAATTTACTATGTGCCACAATTTCGCAAACATCTATAAGAATCGACAAGTCCTACCATGTAAGCGACGTTAAATTTCTAAAAAATTTAGCACAGGCTACTCAATGCTGCAACGGAATCATAGTCACAGGACCTTCCTATGGAGGCAGGGGGGGGGGGTATAAAAATTTTAATTACATTCCCACAATAGATAACAACATCCGTGGACCGGTTGCACAATGTGGTAGTACTGAGTTTGTCGGTTCCCGTAGAAATTCGCAAAATTATTGTACATAGCACATTCTTTGTTTCCAATGTTGATATCGACCATTCCATGTTGACGAGAGCATAAGCGCGAAACCGGTTCATAGATACTGTTCTACGCACTGGGAGCGCAATTTTATGACATATTACCTTCCCTCCGTTTTTCGCACGCGATATGTAGTTGTTGCAACACGAAACTTATCTCAAAAAGTTTGCCTTATCCCTTCCACCAAAGAATTAGTAAATCCAAATGCAGGAAACGTGTATAGAGTCTACGTTTATTTAACAAAATCGTAAAATCTCTACTAAAATTATTGTTGGTTGGAAAATCCTTTTACTTTCCCTACAATACATGTGTAAGGAAAGTAATGAAATCATATAGAAAATCCCAGTTCGAATTTTCGACGGATCTACATGTTGTGGGACCTCTATAGAACCAAATACTATCATTAACGCGACGTCTGTGTGTGTGTCTGTATGTCTGTGTGTATGCATATCTGTGTGTCTGTATGTCTAAATGTGTGTCTGTGTGTATGCATATCTGTGTGTCTGTATGTCTAAATGTGTGTCTGTATGTCTGTGTGTATGTGTGTCTGTATGTCTGTATGCCTGTCCTTGCAATGGAATTTGTATCCACCCCAACTTTAAAAAAATTGATTAACCAAATTTCATAATATTTTGTAGTTAAGTTACTTGTGGGTGACCCTGGTGCTGATAAGACTTTGGTACAATTTGAGATAAAAGAACCTACTTCTTTTGTGAAATAATCCGCAAAATTCGTATGTATCCACTCTAGTTTAAAAACTAATGGACCAAATTTCACAAAATTTGTTACATAAGTCACTTGTGGGTTACCATGGTGCTGATTAGATTTTGGTACAATTCGGAAAAAAAGAACCTTCCTTTAAGAAATGGCTTGCAAAAATCGTCATAATCTAAAATAACTACGTATGCTCAAATATATCCATTAAATGCTTGTTTCATGCATAATTTTTACTTTCCCTGTAATACATGGTAATGTATAGGGAAGTATTGGAATCATGCCGAAAATCTCAACTCGAGTTTTCGACGAATCTACACGTTTTGAGACCTCTAGATCATGAAAAACTATTTTTAGCGTGACGTCTCTGTGTGTGTTTGTCTGTGCAATGTATGTATTTATTCTAACTTAAAAACTAATGGACCGAATTTCATAAATTTGGTAGGTCAAGGGCCATGCCTGGTTCGTTAATGCTGATTCTACGTTTCTGTGTGCATTACTGTATATATATATATATATATATATATATATATATATATATATATATATAAATATATATATAAATATATATATGTAATATAAATATATATATAAATATATATATGTAATATATATATATATATAAATATATATATGTAATATATATATATATATAAATATATATATATATATATGTAAATATATATATATATATATATATAAATATATATATATATATGTAAATATATATATATAAATATATATATATTATATATATATATATATATATATAAATATATATATATATATATATATATTTATATATATATATATATATATATATATTTATATATATATATATATTACATATATATATGTATATATATATATATATATATATATATATATATATATATATATAATTTATATATATATATATATATATAATTTATATATATATATATATATATAATTTATATATATATATATATATATAATTTATATATATATATATATATAATTTATATATATATATATATATATATATAATTTATATATATATATATATATATATATGTATCATCAGATTTTTTGCTTTTTTTTGCTTTTGTCATTTGTATTTTTTAACTAGATTTTAAAAGGCACAATGCACCACTTTTCCTAACTTACAGACAGAGGCTTGTCCCGAACTTTTCCGTTATCTTTGACCATCGGGCCCCACTCTAATCTCTGAGCACGTACCTCAACACTGCTGAAGAGAAAGGGCTGACGGACAGGCTCATTACAAGAGCTTATCCATTCATTGAGTCACAACTAACACGCACTTTTGGTTAATAAATTAGACGGAGGAGCATGCTGGTTAACAATTCACTCTATTGGATATACGCTGAAAGTCTAGCAAGAAAATAGTAATTACTTTTCCACATTCTTTGCTGTTCATTACACTTCGTTGTTATTCCGAAACATGCTCAAAATGTTGCCACAACGCCGTTCTTTCTCCATAAATATCGCTCATTTAATTTTCCCAGAGCAGTGTTGAGCGGGGGTTTTGACCTCACATAGATTCCTCATTTGTATGTAACCAATTCAAACTCCGTTATAATTGACATTGTCCCTCATTTTCTCTTTCCAAACTAAGCAGTCTGCAAGATGACCTCTATATTAAAAATTTTATTAGACTTAGATTATTACTCTAATAGTTTAGGTGTTCTTTCTAGTATTTAATGAGATACCTTTGCTTATAACGCCATCCATGGACCAGTTCTGCGCTGTTTATGCGCTGAACTATATGATAACTGCAATGCAGCATGATAACTGCACTGGCGAAGTGACAGAATGATATTTGCATTGCCAGTTTATAACAACTGCACTGGCGAAGTGACAGAATGATATTTGCATTGCCAGTTTATAACAACTGCACTGGCGAAGTGACAGAATGATATTTGCATTGCCAGTTTATAACAACTGCACTGGCGAATTGACAGAATGATATTTGCATTGCCAGTTTATAACAACTGCACTGGCAGCACGAAAATAGTTTTGTGCCGCAATTTTGGGAACCTTTTTGATGACCAACAAAATCTGTTATATTACACAGCTGGCTAAATATGTATAGAATACTGAGCTCAAATTGCACAAAGCAGCATGGTCAGATTCATTAAAAAACCAGCTGATAGGGGTTTTCCGAAAATCGGGTTGAACCCTTGCTTTTTGTTTTGGAATGACACAACATCGATATGGGGCCAACGGCCGTACCGTGCTGAAAACACCGGTTCTCGTTAGATCACCGAAGTCAAGCAGCATCGGGCGCGGTTAGTACTTGGTGGGTGACCACCTCGGAACACCGCGTGCTGTTGGCCATCTCGGGTGCGGTATCCCCGTGGTTTGCGCGCTAGATTTGTACGCTACCACAAATGCCGCCGTGTTCATGCGGAGTACGATCACGTTAAACATGTGGGTCCGTAAGTCCTTCCGAGAGGTTGGTGGTAGGGGAAGGAGGGTACGGTCCCTGTGGATGCCTCCCCCACTGGGTTCCGGTCTAAATTGGGTGGCACTTCCCGGCCGTCCATACAGTTACCTTACACCTTTCTGGTAGGTCGGACGGTCTGGGTCTCAACAACAACAACAACATCGATATGGAAATATGTGTAACTTGGAGATGTCTCTTGGTTTAACTGGCCTCACCCAGTTGTATTGCTAAATTATGTTTGATTTAGAAACCACAATAAGATTTAATATTGTACTAAGTTTATGAAAAGATCTTTCCGGGATATAGAATTCTAATCATACGGTTAATATTGCTATTCTTATATTTATATTAGCTAGAAGGTATTCACTTATCTGCGGTAAATTTTACTTGTCATCAACCACTATTAGGAAAAAGAGGAACATGCTTCGGTAAAAAGTGATGTTTTTATGCATTCCTCGATTCTACCCATAGAGAAATATCTATATATTAAGTTTCATGGTTTTGTTATAAATCGTCTTTTAACAGTTGGCAATAGAATAATGCATTTTCTAAAGATAATTGAAGGCATTTTAAAGCAAAAAGTATTTCAATAGGTAAATTTCTCAGAGATATGGTTGAATGTATCTTGGAACAAATTAACATAAATTAATGTATCGCAAAATAAAGTGATCTATACTTATATTGCCAACTGTTGAAACATTGTACTTCCCTAACACATAAAACTTTATGCAGGATTTTCTACTGCCACTAGTCTATTAATGCATAATCACCAATGAAAGTCTTTTTTTTACTTTCCCTGCAATACATGGTAATGTATAGGAAAAGTATTGGAATCATGTCGAAAATCGCAACTCAAGTTTTCGACGGATCTACACGTTTCAAGACATCTAGAATACGAAAAAACCATTTTCAGCGTGACGTCTGTGTGTGTGTCTGTGTGTCTGTCTGTCTGCGTGTCTGTCTGTCTGTCTGTGTGTCTGTCTGTCTGTGCAGATTTTGTATCCACTCTAACTAAAAAACTAATGGACCGGTGTCACAAAATTTGGCAGGTAAGTCACTTGTGAGCGAGACTGGTGCTGATTAGTTTTGGGTACGATTTGGAATAAAAGAACCCGCCTTTTTATGCGAAATGGCCCGCAAAAGCTTGTATCCACTCTAACTGAAAAACTACTGGACCGAATTTCACAAAATTCGGTAGATGAGTCACTTGTGTGTTACTCTGGTGCTGATTAGATTTTGGTGCGATTCGGAAAAAAATAACCTGCCTTTTTTTGCAAAATGACCCGCAAAAATCGTCAAAATCTAAACTAAAGAACTAGGTATACTCAAATATATCCATTAAATGCTCGTTTAATACGTAATTTTTAACGACGGAAATAATAAGACCAACCCCATTATACTAGGACTAGCCGTTCTCGAGATATTTTAGTTTTCCGTATTTTTTCTGCGCCACCTTTGAAAATAAGTCCGGTTACCGAATGAGAACGAAAATTGAATTAAAAGTGAAATAAATTTAATTAAAAGAGAATTTAAAGAGAACGTTAATATAAGTCTGCAGGGAAAGTCATGTGCTGCCCACATCAGATTTTTACTTTCCCTGCAATACATAGTAATGTACAGGGAAAGTATTGGAATCATGCCAAAAATCTCAACTCGAGTTTTCAACGGATCTACACGTTTCGAGACCTCTGGAATACGAAAAAACTGTTTTTAGCCTGACGTTTGTGTGTGTGTCTGTGTGTCTGTCTGTCTGTGCAGATTTTGCATCCACTCTAAGTAAAAAACTAATCAACCGAATTTCATAAAATTTGGTAGGTGCGGGCGAATATAGTGCTGATTCGTTTTGGGTACGATTCAGGATAAAAGAACCTGCTTTTTCTTTGTGAAATGGCCCGCAAAAGCTTGTATCCACTCCAGCTAAGAATCTAATGGATCGAATTTCACAAAATTTGGTAGATATGTCGCTTGTAGGTCACCCTGGTGCTGATTAGATTTTGGTACGATTCGGAAAAAATAACCTGCATTTTTTTTTTGCAAAATGGCCCGCAAAAATCGACAAAGTCTAAAATAAAAAACTACACATGCTGAAATATATCCTTTAAATGCTTGTTTTAAAACTAATGTTTAACGAAGAAAAGAATAAGACCAACCCCATTACACTAGGACTAGCGGGTGCGGTAGCCCATTGGTTAGCGCGTTGGAGTTGCACTCGGTAGGCCCGGGTTCGATTCCAGCCACTGCCAAAACTGCCGCCGTGTTCATGCGGAGTACGATCACGTTAAACATGTGGGTCCGAAAGTCCTTCTGAGAGGTTGGTGGTAGGGGAAGGAGGGTACGGTCCCTGTAGATGCCTCCCCCACTGGGTTCCGGTCTAAATTGGGTGGCACTTCCCGACCGTCCAAACTGTTACCTTACACCTTTCTGGTAGGTCGGACGGTCTGGGTTTCAACAACAACACCACTAGGACTAGCCGTTCTCGAGATATTTTCGTTTTTTCGTTTTTTCTCTACGCCACCTTTGACAATGAGTCCAGTTACCAAATGAGAATGAAAATTGAATTAATAGTGAATTAAATTTAATCAAATATATGTCTGCAGGGAAAGTCATGTGCTGCCCACATCAGATTTTTTTGTGAATATAATAACAACGACATGCTGCGTTACTGCCAGTGGACAGTAGATAGATAAATAGATTATTTGAGCTAACATAAAGGCAAGTTAAACGGAGTTGTTTGTATAATTAAAAGGCAAAGTATTTCATGTGTGTCTTTTGTTTTCAGTAACCAGGGGGCTCCACTTCTTATTCACTGTCGCTGTCTGTCGTTAACCGTCAGAATTCGCTTTGCGAGCTCTTTCGACCCGCCTTCTACTGAGACGAAACAGAGTGGATAAAAGAAACACTTGAAATTTTATAATTCTCTCAAAGATAATTTTAATATATATTCGTTCACGTCTTAAAGAATCTTTGAATCATCTAATCTTCAACGTGGCTGCAATCTTTTAATTTTAATTTAGAATGGTGGAGCATTTATAGAATAAGATATAAAGAAGAGTATTGCATCAGGTTAAATAAATTTTGAGTTCCATACAATTATTTTAAACTGCTCTATTGAAATTGAATAAACATATTCAATATCGTTGAGAGTTCAATGGGACTTTTATTCTATAAACTTTTTTCCAGAATTAAACATTTTTTTTAAAAGATTTCCCACCTGTGAAAAGACTATAACTTTTAAAGAAATAATTGCTTAAAAAATGAGCTGATGCCCTTTGTTGGTTGCAGTCCGAAGCAATCTTTCTCAGCAAGTTTTTAGCTTCACGACGTAGCTATTTATTTATAAAACGAATTGTTTTATAAATAGACATAAACAAATCGTGCAGCTTTAGGTAGTTCAGGTTGTGATATTTATAGCTCTCAGGACAACACATTTTGGGAAAACTTTGCAATTCCAACAAAGTTATAAAGAGTCAGACAATAAAGAATAAAATAAAATCCCTTCTTTAGCAGGATGATGAAAAAAAAGGTGAACTAAAGAGCTATTTTAGCAGCACATTACCGCAAACGATGCAAAAAAAATTGATATTCCGGTCATTATCTCTTCAATGTGCTTTATTCGGGAAAAAATAAAAAATAAAAATAAAAAAATCCTTTCTGTAATCTTTCATATTCTGGGGTGGTCTGGGCACATAAAGAATAATAAAGAAAAAATTATCCCTGTGATGAGGCGATTATTATTTCCTTCCCCCTTATATTTCTTATTACGGCCATGGTGGTGTGGAATTGAGAGGTTAAACGGCATTTTGTGTTGCGTCGAGAGTTTTTCCATGAACTCGAAACCTGTCTGGCCTATAATGGTGTGCGAAAAGCTGCGATAAACCACACTCAGAGGGAAGATAATGACCAGGTTGAGTCCATCGCCGTAAACGGGATAAATTAATCACCTCGTCCCGAGCTTCTATGCTCTCCATGTCTTTATTCTGTGGCTTTGTGGCTGTAAACATCGCTATTTGAAGGGGGGGGGGGGGGGGGGGGCAGATTTTAAAATTTTGCGGATACAGTGGGGGGAACTTCCCAATAAACCGTCCAGACCTAAACCAGCGAATTTCGGAAGTCAATTTTGTGGTAAGAAGACAAAACTGTTTTAATTGTAACAAAAAGTATACCAAAAATACGTTGAGAAACGCACGAAAACCAACTCAAAAACGGTGTGTTCGTAATGATATTTTTGCGCACTTTTTTTTTTTACTGAGGAATGCATTATGATATTTACCATGCATGTCACGTGATCTGCTATTAAAATATTTAAAAATCAGTTTATTTAACCGTAAATTATATCAAAACATTGATGTGAAACATTTATCCATTAATATATGAAGCTGACCTAAACAATATATAAAAAAATCTGATGTGAGCAGCACATGACTTTCCTTATATAATGCAATAAATTTACTACTTTTACAGTAAAAGAAAATAGGTTATTCTTATAGTGGATACTTATATTCTTTCCAAAATATTGACATTTCGTCAATTAGTCGTCATTTTCATTGATTTAGCGCCATTTTTATCCATTTGACGAGATTTTCGTTAATTTGGCAACATTTAAAAAAGTCGCCAAGTTGGCGACATTCCGCCAAGCTCTTCGCCAAAATCTCGCTAAGCGTTATGGACGGAGAAATAAATTATTCTTATAACACATTGCAGTTCAAATACAAAAGTATTACTCAAAGTATCTTTTCTCGTGAATGGTACGAGCTAGATCCACGAGAATGATGTCACCCAATTTACCGCATGATATTACATATGAAAAGTGAACATGTTTCTCAATAGTTAATATATTGTTTTAATTTATGGGATTTTTTTATAAATTTATTTGAAAAATGTGCAATATCTCGAGAACGGCTGGTTCATGCTAGCGTTCAAAAGTTTATGTCAATCGTTTTCTAAGGAAAAATTACATCAGAAATGTCTATTTGCGTAACTTTATTAAAGGTTTTGATTTTTTGATGAATTTTTCAAAATTTCACTCGAAAATTTAGGGAGTTCTGAACATTCGGATTGTTTTTAAAACAATAGGCTTCCAGTATTCACAGATTGTAATTTTTGTACCAAATTTCATTCGAATCGCTTCATTCGTTCGTGAGATATTGTCTCCACAGACTCACACATACAGACATCACCCCAAAAATGTCCGATTCGTGATCAGGGATGCTTGAAACGTGCTCTCCCGTCGAAAACTCGAATTCGAATTTTCGACCCCGTCACAATACTTTCCTTATACATCATATGTATATAAGGGAAGTAATATTAATATGTATAATACAGACGAGTATTCTAACTTGCATGGAGGAAACCATTTATAATCGCCAACTTCGGCAATGTTTTTTCAACTCTATCGCTCTTAAGAGGGCGATTACCTAATGCGCTTCTAATCGGTCATCTTTTGCCCAATTCCCCGATGACATCTAGCTTCGAACATAAATGATCCTAGCAACGTCCACTTTGTCGAGTGATCGTGTTGGTTACGGCATGAACCGCCTCTTCCTGACCCAGGTGATTTTCATCTGATCGAGGTTACTACTGTCGCTTATCTCGGAGGTTAATAAAGACAAAAATGTGCAAATCGTTTGTGCTGGAGAAGCGATAAAATAGCGTAAAGCAAATGTTAATATGCCGTAAAATGCATGCCAGAGGGCTTATCTTCGCATTTCAAAACATTTTAACGCCGTATTTATCTGCCGTTATCAACGCCGAATTAGAGGGGGTATTGAATCAGCTGTTGCTCCGTGACAGAAGAAAAAATAAAAGTTAGGTGCATTTTTATGGCTCGGGCGTCTATTTCTAGAATTTCAGTCACAGTCAAAGTTAGCGGATTTGGGGTGCTATTTAGCATTTAATATTTTACCGCCAGTAGGCATATAGAATAAATTTTACTGTCAGTGTTTGCATATAGAATAAATGCATTTTCCTTTTGTCATATAGATGTCCAAATTTAGTTTTCTTGTTATAAATCTTAATATTAATATCTAGAAAATGAGTTGAATCACCAAATGTGTTATCACTCAGTGAAAAAGGTTCTTTTGGATAAAAACATTTAGTTTCTTTGTTTTGCAATACGATAAGATCGTCAATGCAGTGAATTACTAAAAGTTTTGATCTAAGTAACATTTTTCATAAAAATGCAGATATATATTTGCCAAAATACTTTATGATTTTCCGCCCTGCAGGAATACCCACCTGCTGTAAATAAGTGAATGTTCCTTGATGTAAATAGTAATTAAGTAGTATTAAGTTAACGAAATTTATTGATAATTTCTGTCAACAAAATTTCTCTCGAAATTTATTGACAGAAATTGAATACTGGTGACACGTTTTGGTAATATTGTATAACTCGGTGATATGATAAAAGTCGTGTAGATCAATATTACTGTAAATAGTAATTAAGTAGTATTAAGTTAAGGAAATTTATTGATAATTTCTGCCAACAAAATTTCTGTCGAAGTTTATTGACAGAAATTGAGTACTGGTGACACGTTTTGGTAATATCGTATAACTCGGTGATATGATAAAAGTCGTGTAGATCAATATTACTGTAAATAGTAATTAAGTAGTATTAAGTTAAGGAAATTTATTGATAATTTCTGTCAACAAAATTTCTGTCGAAGTTTATTGAGAGAAATTGAGTACTGGTGACACGCTTTGGTAATATTGTATAACCCGGTGATATGATAAAAGTCGTGTAGATCAATATTATTAAAAATATCTTTCAAATCAAAAGTATAGGCATTATATACATTGTGAACATTTTTATTTCGTATTATCGGATCATAACTATATATTTTTAAAGATAAAGTTCTACAATATTATTGGTTACTGTGCTGTACGTGCCATTTGAAATTAATAAGAGATTGTCTGCCTTATTTACATAAATATTGAATTCACAGATCACAAATCAAAAAGTTATAGACTGTTTATAAACCTTTTGGAAAAAGAACTATATAAGGAAATTTAAATTGTCTAACTTAAGATTAAGCTGTTTATACACAAGTATTAATTTTTTAGATTAAATATCAATATAACAACTTTATGGAAAGTATTTTGTTGCAATAATTTTTATTAGTTGTTTTATGTAATTTTTTATGCAAATAATGGCGTAATTATTGAATGCCTTATTAACATGTGTTATGACAATATTTTTGGAACGCTTGAATTTTAAATCCTTATTGAATTGGAATAATATTTTGAATAAAACATATGTATAATACATTAAAGCATGAACTAAAACCTTTAGCTAGCAGCGATTTCCAAGGAATAAATGCTTCAATAGGATAATTGTATTTTAATGACATTTTGCAGATAAAACATTTTATGCTCAAGCATAGTGATTTTAATATTGTATTTTTATTGAAACAACTTGGAGCTCTTAGAAACGAATTCAGGCTTGCTAGATGTGTGCCTGTATTTCTTCCCCAATTTTATATTAAAACGCGTTCTGATTAGAATATTTTGATAATTCTTTTTTATTTTAAATATTCTTAACATTTTATTTAATAATTACAGAAAGAAAAAATTATTATTATTATTATTATTTTTAATTGGAAATGATCTTCCCTCATAATTGAAATTACCCTAGCATTGAATTTGTATACGATGGATTCCTGTGACATGGATTTCTTCGCATATACCTTCTCTGACTATCTTACTATTATGCAACCTTATGGAATCCTCGGAATGCGCTTTTTATCCCCATCTTATCTCTTGGCAGCTTATCTGCTAGATTAAGGTGTTTGCGAGTGTTCATGTGATAGCACCTCAACTTTCAGGAACAGTTTCATTTGCATGCGTTGATTGAACCACCGACATATCTATATGTTCAACGTTATGATCAGTGGCGGAGCCAAACATTGTATTTTCGAAGATCATTTGATACCCCTCCCCACACACAATTTTAAAATCCACCACTGTTGGTCACAACACATTAGTTGCACAACAGTATAAAAGTGAAGAGGGTATAAATAATACAAAACGTAGCATTTTGTAGAGAAAACGTTGTTGTCTCAATAAAGATGATCGACTTTCTGTTTATAAAAATACCAAGATTTGATGTGCGTTAATACTTAGATACTGATGAGAGTTCTGAACCTAATTGATTCTTTGCCCCCAAAGTCTTTTTGTCATTTTACTGTATGCTATTCTGCCATATTCTGCCATATTCTGCCATATTATGCCATAGTGTGCGTTCATACTTAGATACTGATGAGAGTTCTAAACCTAATTGATTTTTTGCCTCCAAAGTCTTTTTGTCATTTTACTGTATGCTATTCTGCCAATTCTGCGTTCATACTTAGATACTGATGAGAGTTCTGAACCTAATTGATTCTTTGCCTCCAAAGTCTTTTTGTCATTTTACTGTATGCTATTCTGCCATATTCTGCGTTTATACTTAGATACTGATGAGAGTTCTGAACCTAATTGATTCTTTGCCCCCAAAGTCTTTTTGTCATTTTACTGTATGCTATTCTGCCATATTCTGCGTTCATACTTAGATACTGATGAGAGTTCTGAACCTAATTGATTCTTTATCCCCAAAGTCTTTTTGTCATTTTACTGTATGATATTCTGCCATATTTTGCCATAGTGTGCGTTCATACTTAGATATTGATGAGAGTTCTGAACCTAATTGATTCTTTGCCTCCGTTTTGTGATTTTACAGTATGCTATTCTGCCATAGTATGGTATTCTGCCAGTGGGGAATGCTGCGGTATAGCAAGTATAGCGCCGCCAGACCATCAGAATTGGATGAATAATTAAAATGAAATATTCTGTATTTAACAAAAAATTGTAACGCTTTGCTTGGAAAATTGGAATTAGATGCATGCATCTATAGTCTAAAGAAACGGTTTATCAACGTCTGCATTCATGCCTTTTAACCCTTATCACCCCTTTCAACGGAGCGGAGGAATATATCAGGTAGCTACGAAGTTAACCTCGAACCAAATTAGTTGCTTCTGTGCAAGTGACTGGGTGACGAATGGAATCGTGTTGTTGTTTACAAATGCCGATCGTTTGGCCGCTAGGCCATTAGACAGAAAGCTCTCCCGTATTTCTCTATTGATGAACTAAAAGTCACTAGTGCAGAACACTCGCCTAAATGTTTACCAGACATAGGCTGTCCCAGGTCATATAAAGTACAATCCGGGGAAGCAGCAAGTCCGATTCAATGGAGATCAGCCCCGAGATAGTCATGACCAGTCAGAAGTTTGAACCTGCCAACTGCTTCTCGTCTAGGAACTTCTAGAATGACAGAAATGTTCTTGCTGAGGACGCTCCATGACTTTCTTTTAGATGCCTCCATAGATTCTGCCCCAATTCATTTTGATGTAAATTTGTGCTGAATGAAAACTCATAGGCCTTGAGAATCTCTGCTCCACCATTGCACCCTTTTTGGCCCAAAAGTCCGCTTTTTCATTTTCTGGTACTCTTCAATGTGCAGGCATCCACTGTAAAGTAGTTCTGTGCATTCGGTCTTTTAAAAACACCCTGATCTTTTGAATCCGGGCGAAGGGATTCGTAGATCCAGCGCATATCAGCGTGCCAGGTCTTGCGCCCGAATTTCAGCCCCATTGAATCTCCAAGCAGAACTTTTCAGGTCATAGTGGGTAGAGTGAGTAATATTATTACTTGCTTTAATCAATTACTAGCTTGTTCATTTACTAGCTAGAAACTAGCGATTTTCATTTTATTTGGTTTGGAGAAAACATGGAGTTAGAGAGGAGATAAAACTCGATTTTCATTATTATTTCGATAACTCCTGGTCCTAGAAACTCGAAACATGGACTAAATTTTAAGTGGGACTATTTCACTGCTACCCACAAAATTTCATGAAATTCAGTGCAGCCGTTCTTCCTTGATCATGAGACAAACAAACAGACAGATTTTCAATTTTATTTATACAGATAATGCACGTAGATGGGTATGGAATGCCAATAAAACTGTTGTCGAAGTTTTTGAAAGAAATTCATTGAGAAATGAAGCCGATAGACTTTAACGAGTTGAAGAAAATATTAAAAATAGTCTTAGCCAAATAAGAAATGCAAAACTTGGAGCCAGTTAAATTGTTTATTATTTATCCTATTAGAAGTTGCGCCCATCAGATGACGTAATTCAGAATTTGCAAAATATTACCTCCCATTTGGGGTTATTTTTATCAATTTGCCAACATTTGCGACATCCCGCCAAATTCTTTGTCAAATTTTTTGTCAAACGTTACGGACGGACGAACAGAGAAATGGCTTTTTCTTATAGTAGATTCTTATATTCTTTCCAAGATATTGAATTTTCACCGATTTAGTGACATTTTCGTAATTTTGAGATATTTTGTTCAATTTTGAGACATTTTAAAAAACTCGCCAAAATTGTCACCAAGTGGGACAGTTGGACTGATAGACAAACGCAGCCAAATCATCATTACAATATAATTCCCTTTCAAAACACAATTAATTTATTGATTTGGCGTCATTTTTATCAATTTAGTGACATTTTTATCGATTTGCCAACATTGTCATTAATTTGACGATATTTTAATTAATTTGGTGACATTTTTATCAATTTGACGACATGTTTAGCGTTTGGCGACATTTGATAAATTTGACGACATTTTAAAAAGTCGCCAAATTTGTCGCCAAGTGGGATGGTTGGATTTGATACACAAACGCTATCGAAACATCAATACAATATTATTCCCTTTCAAAACTCAAATAATTTCATTGATTTGGCGTCATTTTTATCGACTTGGCAATATTTTCGTCAATTTCGTAACATTTAAAAAAGTCGCCAAGTTGGCGATATATTGCCAAATTCGACGATAAAATTTTCCCCAAGCGTTACCCAGAGATAGATAAGACAAACAGATAAATCAGGGAGTTTATATTATTAACTGACAGCATACCCGTTCTTCGTACGGAGTATATAATACAAAGAAAGTTATAATTCGCAATCATGTGCAAATTCTGTTAAAATATTAAATTTTTTGCTCCTAAAGAGAAGTTTAAGAATATATGTTCTCACTATGCAAAATTATCTTCACGGGCAGATCTGAAGAATAAAATATCCTGGCCCCCTTTGTAAGCAAATTTACAAAAAAAAAAAGGAATTGAATCAATATATGCAACCCCGTACTACTTATATTGTCGCAGATTAGAAAATATGCCAGTGTGTTAGTAGAAGATTACCCGTATTACAATATAAATCTCAAAAATATTTGCCAAAATAAAAGAGATGACGTAAAAAATTGAAAATATCAATAATCCCCGTACTCTTTATACCAGAAGGTCGTAATTGATTCCAATATATGCCAATATATATCAAAACATATGCCAATATACCTGTACTACTTATATTCTCGTCGATTAAAAGATATACCCGTGTATTTGTAGAAGATTACTCGTACAACGTACAATATATGACTTTAAATGATTTTTGTCATAATAAAACAATTGCATAATAACTTGAAAATATCAATAATCCCTGAATTAATAATTCCCGAAAATATCAATAATAATAACGTTTAAACCTGAAGACCGTAATTGATATTATCCAGTCAAAAATGCTATAAGAAAAATCAAATCGTTCTTTTCTAAAATATATTTTTATATCCATTTATTTATTATTCAAATTGAAAAAATAATTATCAAAATTAACAGACAGATTTAATTTAATTGCGTTTCTGAGCAACATGATATAAGATAGAATCTTCCTCATAAACTGCGAAATTAAATAACCATTTGATTTCTTTATACTTTTCATTGTTCAGTAAAAGCTTGTTTAAAATAAACCATGGAGATATATTTCCCATTTAATTCATGTTTCAAGCAATTGATGTTTTCAGACAGTGACAAATTAGCGCAAAAAATCTCCCGTCAAACTCAGAGATTAAATTTTAATTCACTTACAAACGATTTTCAAGCTTTTCGTTTGGATAAACCACGGAGTTAGAAAGTAGAACTCCTAGGGAAAAGTTTCGTTTTTCATTAATATCTCGACAACCCCTGGTCTTAGTTACTCGAAACTTAGGTTAAATTTATGGGGGGCTATTTCGAGGCTATCCACAAAATTTCATCAAATTCGGTTCAGCCGTTCACCCGTAATGACGGGACAAACAGACAGACAGACAGATTTTCAATTTTATAAATATAAACTAGCAGCATACCCGTCCTTCGTACGGAGTATATAATATAAAAAAACTTATAATTCGCAATCATGTGCAAATTCTGATAAAATATTAAATTTATTGCTCATAAAGAGAAGTTTAAGAATATCTGTTCTCACTATGCAAAATTATCTTCACGGGCAAATCTGAAGAATAAAATATCCTGGCCCCTTTTGTAAACAAATTCACACACAAAAAAAAGAATTGAATCAATATATGCAATCACGTACTACTTATATTGTCGCAAATTAGAAAATATGTCAGTGCGTTAGTAGAAGCTTAAACATATTGTAATATGAGTCTTAAAAATATTTACCAAAATAAAAAAGATGATGTAATAAATTGAAAGTATCAAAAATCCCCGTAATCTTAATACCAGAAGGTCGTAATTGATTCCAATATATGCCAATATATATAAAAATTTTGCCAATATACCTGTACTACTTATATTCTCGTAGATTAGAAGATATACCCGTGCATTTGTAGAAGATTACTTGTACAACGTACTATATATGAGTTTCAACAATTTTCGTCATAATGAAACAATGGCATAATAATTTGAAAATATCAATAATTCCTGAATCAACTGTCCCCGAAATATCAATAATAATGATGTTTAAACCTGAAGACCGTAATTGATATTATCCAGTCAAAAATGCAATGTCAATGAAATTTATTTTATATACATATTTTTATTAGATTTAATAAAAATTGTATGGCACATAACACATTGGATCCGTTGCTAAGCGACATGATATCATCTGCTTCAAATAAATTGATGGAAATCATGTCGTCTGAATAATGTGATCTCCATGGAAGGTTTGGCGACATTTTCGTCTCCATGATATTTTTATGGATTTACAAATATTTTTATCAATTTAGTGATATTAAAAAAATTAGTTAAATGCGTTACTAAGTAGGATGGATGGACTGACCGACAAATGCTACAGAAACATCATTTCAGTACTCTATTCTAAAAAAACAAATTTAATTTCATTGATTTGGGTCATTTTTATTAATTTGGAGATATTTCCTCTAATTTGGTAAAGTTTAAGAAAAGTTACCAAGTTATTTAGAGATATTCCGCTAAATTCGTAGCTCTAAATTTGCAGATCTGAAGAATAAAATATCCATATCCCGTCTGTATATATACTAAATGAAAACACTAAAATTGTATTAGAAGATATATACATCCGTTCTACTCTTTTTCTGCTTCAACAATCGGCTAAATGTCGTCTGAATAATGTGATCTCCATGGAAGGTTTGGCGACATTTTCGTCTCCATGATATTTTTATGGATTTACAAATATTTTTATCAATTTAGTGATATTAAAAAAATTAGTTAAATGCGTTACTAAGTAGGATGGATGGACTGACCGACAAATGCTACAGAAACATCATTTCAGTACTCTATTCTAAAAAAACAAATTTATTTCATTGATTTGGGTCATTTTTATTAATTTGGAGATATTTCCTCTAATTTGGTAAAGTTTAAGAAAAGTTACCAAGTTATTTAGAGATATTCCGCTAAATTCGTAGCTCTAAATTTGCAGATCTGAAGAATAAAATATCCATATCCCGTCTGTATATATACTAAATGAAAACACTAAAATTGTATTAGAAGATACATACATCCGTTCTACTCTTTTTCTGCTTCAACAATCGGCTAAATGAATTTATTGGGTAAACACAATATATGAGTTTATTAGCTAAACACAATATATGAGCTTTGAAACCTCTTTGCTAAAATAAATAAAAGTGTGATGTACGCAGTTCGCAATATATATAATTAAAAGAACAATCAAACCGTTCATTTATTATGAGTTTATTAGCTAAACACAATATATGAGCTTGAAACCTCTTTGCTAAAATAAATAAAAGTAATGTACGCAGTCCGCAATATATATAATTAAAAGAACAATCAAACCGTTCATTTATAAAATATATTTTTACATCCATTTATTTATTATACAAATAGAAAAAATAATAATAATCATTAACAAACACATTTAATTCCATTCCTTTGCCGAGCAACATGATATAAGATAGAATCTTCCTCATAAAATGCGAAATTAAATAACCATTTTAATTTCTTTATACTTCTAATCGTTGAGTAAAAGCTTGTGAAATACATGGAGGTTAATACATGTAAAAACATGGAGGTAGATTTTTCCATTTAAATTCATGTTTCAAACAATTCATGCTTTCAGATAGTGACTATTTAATGCAAAAATCCTGCATCAAACTCAAAAATAAAGTTTTAATTCCCTTTGACGCTTTAAACAAACGATTTTTATCCTTTCCGTTTGGATAAACCACGGAGTTGGAGAGTAGAACTCCTATAAAAAAAGTTCCGTTTTTCATTAATATCTCGACAACCCTTAGTCTTAGAAACTTCAAACTTGGGCAAAATTTATGGGGGGCTATTTCAAGGCCACCCACAAAATTTCATTAAATTCGGTTCAGCCGTTCTCTCGTGATGATGAGACAAACGAAAGTTTGGTTTTTTACTAATATCTCGAGAACCACTGGTCGTAGAAATTCCAACCACAGACTAAATTTTAAGTGGGGCTATTTCTAGGCTACCCACAAAATTTCATCAAATTCGGTTCAGCCGTTCTTCCGTGATGATGGGACAAACAGACAGACAGACAGACAGACAGACAGATTTTCAATTTTATTTATATAGACTAGCAGCATACCCGTTCTTCGTACGGAGTATATAATATAAAGAAATTTATAATTCGCAATCATTTGCAAATTCTGTTAAAATATTAAATTTATTGCTCATAAAGAGAAGAAGTTTAAGAATATCTGTTCTCACTATGCAAAATTATCTACACGGGCAGATCTGAAGAATAAAACATCCTGGCCCCTTTTGTAAGCAAATTTTAAAAAAAAAGGAATTGAATCAATATATGCAACCTCGTACTATTTATATTGTCGCAGATTAGAAAATATGCCAGTGTGTTAGTAGAAGCTTACCCGTATTGCAATATGAGTCTCAAAAATATTTGCCAAAATAAAAGAGATGACGTAAAAAATTGAAAGTATCAAAAATCCCCGTAATCTTAATACCAGAAGGACGTAATTGATTCCAATATATGCCAATATATATCAAAATATATGCCAATATACCTGCACTACTTATAATCTCGTAGATTAGAAAATATACCCATGCATTTGTAGAAGATTACTCGTACAACGTACTATAAATGAGTTTCAACAATTTTCGTCATAATAAAACAATTCCATAATAATTTGAAAATATCGGTAATCCCTGAATCAACAGTCCCCGAAAATATCAATAATAATGATGTTTAAAACTGAAGACCGTAAATGATATTATCCAGTCAAAAATTCAATGTCAATGAAATTTATTTTATATACATATTTTTAACACTTTACAACAAAGTTGAAAAGTGTTTATGACTTTGTTCATTCTGTCTGTCTGTCTGTCTGTCCGTCTGTCTGTCCGTTAGCACGATAACTGCCGTAAAAATGAGTTTATCAAAATGAAATTTTAGTATGTTGTTCAGACGGTCTGTAGGACCTATGGGAATATAAATAAATAATATCACCCAATTAGTTTTTTATTGAACCCGGGTTGAAAAAATGAAATACATTGAACCCTATGGGACCTAATTTTTCAAACATTTTTTAAGTAAATTTAAAATTCACGAATTGCTTCGAAATTTTTAGGAAATATTCACATTATCCCATAGAATATATAAAAAAAAATTCAGTAAAATATGTTAAGTAGTTTTTTAATTAAAAAAATTATTTAATATAGGGAAAAAAACAAATTCAATTAAATTCTGACTTTGGGATATCTTCCAGAAAGAAAAGAGAGAGATATTATATAATAAATATCTCTCCATTTGTTTAAACGTTTTGCATATGGGAGTGGCTTCATATTTTAAAATAAATTTGGTAGATAACAATTTTTCATTTTTTAACACTTTACAACAAAGTTGAAAAGTGTTTATGACTTTGTTCATTCTGTCTGTCTGTCTGTCTGTCTGTCTGTCTGTCCGTTAGCACGATAACTGCCGTAAAAATGAGTTTATCAAAATGAAATTTTAGTATGTTGTTCAGACGGTCTGTAGGACCTATGGGAATATAAATAAATAATATCACCCAATTAGTTTTTTATTGAACCCGGGTTGAAAAAATGAAATACATTGAACCCTATGGGACCTAATTTTTCAAACATTTTTTAAGTAAATTTAAAATTCACGAATTGCTTCGAAATTTTTAGGAAATATTCACATTATCCCATAGAATATATAAAAAAAAATTCAGTAAAATATGTTAAGTAGTTTTTTAATTAAAAAAATTATTTGATATAGGGAAAATAACAAATTCAATTAAATTCTGACTTTGGGATATCTTCCAGAAAGAAAAGAGAGAGATATTATATAATAAATATCTCTCCATTTGTTAAAACGTTTTGCATATGGGAGTGGCTTCATATTTTAAAATAATTTGGTAGATAACAATTTTTCATTTTTTTTAAATTTCATATAACTCTTCATGATAAATTTAATTGATGGCATTTTAAATGCACTTTCCTACGTCCTAGAGAGTTAAAATTTGGTACACAGCTTAAATTTGTAGAACATTTTATTCTACAGCAATTTGGTGGATCTTTAAATATAGATCATACATTTTTTTCGAAATGACCCGCAATTAATCCCCGTTCACTTTTATAAATCATTGTTGTAATATTGTTAAAAATTCTGATGTGGACAGCACATGTCTTTCCCTGCAGACTCATATTCGTTCTCTTTATTTATTCAATGATAATTTGAGTTTATCTGCACAGCATAAGTATTTTAAATGACATTGAATTTACACGTTAAACTTAAATTTGGTTCTCATTTGATAACTGGACTTATTGTCAAAAGTGGCGTAGCGAAAACGCGAAAAAACTAGAATATCTCAAGAACGGCTAGTCCTAGAGTAATGGGGTTAGTCTTATTCTTTTTGTTGTCAAAAATCACATATAAAATAGGAATTTAATTGATATAATTGAGCACACGTAGTCTTTTATTTTTATATATAACGATTTTTGCTGGCCATTTCGCAAAAATAGCCCGTTCCTTTTTCCCGAATCGTAGTAGAATAACCTACAAATGATTTATATACAAAATTTTGTTAAATTTGGTATATAAATCACTTGTAGGTTATTGAAATATTATACCCCAAATTTTGTTAAATTTGGTTCATTAGTTTTTAGCTAGAGTGGATAAAGGCAATTTCTGCGGCCATTTCGCAAAGAAGGCAGATTCTTTTATTACGAATCGTACTATAATCTAATGAACATCAGGATTTCCCACAAAAAACACACCTACCAAATTGTATGAAATTCGGTCCATTAGTTTTTCAATTAGAGTGGATGTAATATCCACACAGACACACAGAAACATACACAGATACACCCTTACACACACAGACGTCTTCCTAAAAGTAGTTTTTTCGTGTTCTAGAAGTCCCAAAACGTGTAGATACTTTGAAAATTCGAGTTCCGATCTTCGGCACGATTCCAATACTTTGAGTACATACACATACACATATATATTATCTGTGTATTATCTGTGTATCTAAATTCCGTGCCTATGCAATTACAATAGTTGTGATTTTAAATGATCCCTAAACTTTTATTATTTCTTCAAGGAAGCCTAATTTTAACATATGCAGAATGCAAATATCTCAAGCGATTGTAAGATGAATTACATAAGAATTGCTGAATTTTTTTCACACAAAATTATTTAGCTCTGGAGTTTGGAATACAAGTTATATGAATGAAATATTCATTGATTTTGCATAAGGAATCAGATGATTTATATTTCGATACAGTTTTAAATATTTAAGTATAATAAATTACTGTAGTACTGTGATAATGTAAAAGATATTACCACTGAATGAATCACATTTTAGAAATTTTTAAATGAAATTACATTTCAGTTGGAAAGTGTTTCATAATCAATGCTTATGCATGATTGATCTTTCTTGTTATTATTCAAATCGGAAAAGATTTAATAAAAATCGTATGCCGCATAACATATTGGATCCGTTGCTAAGCGACATGATATCATTTGCTTTAAATAAATTGATGGAAATCATATCATCTGAATAATGCAATCTCCATGGAAGGTTTGGCGACATTTTCGTCGATTTAGCGATAACTTAAAAAATCGCCAAATTTATCGCCAAGTGGTACTGTAGAACTGATAGTCCCATTTTGCGACAAATTGACGAAACATCATCGCAATACTATCCCCTAACAAAACATAATTAATTTCATTTATTAAGCGCGATTTTATCAATTTCATGATATTTTTATGGATTTACAAATATTTTTATAAATTTGGTGATATTAAAAAAATTCGTTAAATGTGTTACTAATTAGGATGGATAGATTGACCGACAAAAGCTACAGAAACATTATTTCAGTACTTTATTCTAAAAAAACAAATTTAATTTCATTGATTTGGGTCATTTTTATCAATTTGGAGACCTTTCCACTAATTTGGTAAAGTTTAAGAAATGTTACCAAGTTATTTAGAGATATTCCTCTAAATTCGTAGCTCTGAATTTTAAGATCTGAAGAATAAAATATCCTGATCCCGTTTGTATATGCTAAATGAAAACACTAAAATTGTATTATAAGATACAGCCGTTCTACTCTTTTTCTGCTTCAACAATCGGCTAAATGAATTTATTGGATAAACACAATATATGAGTTTATTAGCTAAACACAATATATGATATAATCTAACACAATATACCTCTTTGCTAAAATAAATGAAAGTTATGTACGCAGTCCGCAATTTATATAATTAAAAGAACAGCCAAACCTTTCATTTAAAAAATATATTTTTACATCCATTTATTTATTATTCAAATAGAAAAAATAATAATAAATATTAACAACACATTTAATTTCATTCCGTTGCCGAGCAACATGATATAAGATAGAATCTTCCTCATAAAATGCGAAATTAAATAGCCATTTTGATTTCTTTATACTTTTCATCGTTGAGTAATAGCTTGTGAAAGATAACCATGGAGGTAGATTTTTCCATTTAAATTCATGTTTTAAACAATTCGTGTTTTCCTATAGTGACTATTTAATGCAAAAATCCTGCACCAAACTCGGAAATAAAGTTTTATTTCCTTTCGACGTTTTAAACAAACGATTTCGATCCTTTCCGTTTGAATAAACCACGGAGTTTGGAGAGTATAACTCATGGTAAAAAGTTCCGTTTTTCATTAATATCTCGACAACCCCTGGTCTTAGAAACTCGAAACTTGGACTAAATTTATGGGGGCTATTTCAAGGCTATCCACAAAATTTCATTAAATTCGGTTCAGCCACTTTTCTGTGATGATGAGACAAACGAAAATTTCGTTTTTTACTAATATCTCGAGAACCACTGGTCGTAGAAACTCCAAACATAGACTAAATTTTAAGTGGGGCTATTTCTAGGCTACCCACCAAATTTCATCAAATTCGGTTCAGCCGTTCTCCCGTGATGATGGGACAAACAGACAGACAGACAGACAGACAGACAGACAGATTTTCAATTTTATTTATATAGATTGTGAAAATTTTTACAGAACGCAAATGCTCTGCACGGGTACACTTACTATTAATATAAATCAGCCCAAATGCATCCGATCCATCAATTTCATTAAGCTGCTGTCAACTTCGTTCTCCCGTGATGATGGGACAAACAGACAGACAGACAGACAGACAGACAGACAGATTTTCAATTTTATTTATATAGACTAGCAGCATACCCGTTCTTCGTATGGAGTATATAATATAAAGAAACTTGAAATTCATAATCATGCCCAAATTCTTATAGTATACTAAATGACATATTTAATCAAAATATTCTGTTAAAATATTTAATATAATGCTCCTAAAAAGAAGTTTAAGAATCTCTGTTCTCGCTATATAAAATTATCTTCATGGACATATCTGAAGAATAAAACAAGAAAGATCAATCATGCTTAAAGCATTGATTATGAAACACTTTCCAACTTCAATGCAATTTTATTTAAAACAGTCGAAAATGCAATACATTCCTCGGTAATATTTTAAAACTTATCACAATACTACATTGATTTATTATATTTGAAAACTTAAACCTTCATTGAAAAAAATGAACTTCATTCAAATGACGGCATTAAAATATAAATTGCGTAGTTTAAATATCTCTAAAATGCAATACATTCCACGGTAATATTTTTAAATCTATCATAATACTACGATAATTTATTATATTTGAAAACTTCATCGAAAACAACTGAAATTAATTCAAATGACGTCATAGAAAAAATAACACGCCTGGATCTCTTTATAAAAGCAGGATTTCATTCATAACTTTCTCCATTTCATTCATCACAATACTATAATAATTTATTTTTTTTATTTAAAAATTAAGACCATGGAGCTACAATTCATAAACTGTATGCTTAAAACTTCATCGAAAAAAATCGTCCTTCTGTTTATAAAATCAATTAATATTTCATTCATATCAGCCATGCAGACTCCATGGACTGAATTATTTTGTGTTAAAGAAATACAGTAATTCTAATACAACTCATTCTACATATTTTGCTGTTTACATTTTACATAGGTGAAAAATAGGCTTAGTTGTAGAAATAATCAAATTTGAAAGAGAATTTAAACTCAAATATATTGTCATTGTGTTGTTTTAGTATGTAGATGCACAGAATTTAGGCAGAAATAAAGTAGTTTTAGGATGGATACAACACTCAATATGAATTAAAAAGAACTTTAAAAAATCACGAATTTGAAACAAGATGGATGCCATATATCATTTTGAAGTGGGTCATGTGATCGTTTCATATCATGGTCACGTGATCGTTTCATATAAGATGTGTAATTATTATTTTAATTTTTATTTAAAAAACTACTGAATATATTTAGCTGAATTTTTTTTTATATATTTTATGGAACAATTTGACTATTACCTTAAATTTTCGAAGCAATTTGTGAATTTTAAATCCGCTTAAAAAATGTTAGAAGAATTAGATCCTATAGGGCTCAATGTATTTCATTTTTTCAACCCGGGTTCAATCCAAAACTAATTGTGTGATATTATTCATTTATATTCCCATAGGTCCTACAGACCGTCTGAACAACATACTAAAATTTCATTTTGATTAAGTCATTTTTACGGCAGTTATCGTGCTAACGGACAGACAGACAGACAGACAGACAGACAGAATGAACAAAGTCATAAACACTTTTCAACTTTGTTGTAAAGTGTTAAAAAATCTTGGACCCCTTATGTAAGCAAATATAAAAAAAAATATGGAATTGAATCAATATATGCAAAATAAAAGAGTTAAAATTGTATGGGATCCGTACTAATTATATGCGCGAATATTAGAAAATATAACCTGTATTAGTAGATTACATGTATAAATTGAAAATACCAATAAACCCATAATCTTTAAATTTGAAGACAGTCATTTATTCCAATATATGTCAAAATTAAAGTGCTAAAATTATATGGGAAGATATACACGTACTACTTATAATGTTCGATTATTAGTAGAAGATTACCCGTTTTGCAATATGAGTCACAAATGTTTTTTGGTAAAATACAACAGACGACGTAATAAATTGAATATATAATTAATCCCCTTAATCTTCATACCAGAAGACTGTACTTGATTCCAATATATATGCCAATATATGTCAAAATATATGCCAATATACCTGTACTACTTATATTCTCGTAGGTTAGAAGATATACCCGTGCATTCCTAGAAGATTACTCGTACAACGTACAATATGCGCGTGTCAGCAATTTTTGCCGCAATAAAACAATGGCGTAATAACTTAAAAATATCAATAATCCCTGAATCAATAATTCCGGAAAATATCAATAATAATAATGTTTAAACCTGAAGAGTATAATTGATATTATCCAGTCCAAAATGAAATGGCAATGAAATTTATTTTATATACATATCTTCATTATTCAAATCGGAAAGGATTTAATAAAAATCGTCTGCCGCATAAACACATTGGATTTAAATCCGTTGCTAAGCGACATGATATGATTTGCTTCAAATAAATTGGTAGAAAAAATATCGTCTAAATAGTTATATTTCTATGGAACATTTGGCGACAGTTTCGTCAAATTAGCGACATTTTAAAAAATCGCCAAATTTATCGCCAAGTGGGACTGTAGAACTGACAGTTCCACTTTGCGACAAATTGACGAAATATCATCACAATACTATCCCCAACAGTTACCTTACACCTTTCTGGTAGGTCGGACGGTCTGGGTTTCAACAACAACAACAATACTATCCCCTAACAAAAAACAATTAATATCATTTATGTAGCGCAATTTTATCAATTTCAAGATATTTTTATAGATTTGAAAACATTTTTATCAATTTGGTGACATTTTAAAAATTCGCTAAATGTATTACTAAGTAGGATGGTTGGTCTGACAGATAAATGCTAACCAAACATCATTTCAGTACTCTCTTCTAACAAAACAAAAAAAAATGTCATTGATATGTAGAAGACCCAAGCCACACGACCAACCCGAAGGTTTATGGCAGCTGTTTGTGTGTCGTTTATATCAATTTGGCGACATTTCCGTCAATTTGGCAAAGTTTAAGAAAAGTTGTCAAATTAGCGATATCCCTCCAAATTCGTAGCTTTGAATTTGCAGATCTGAATGAAACATTCTTATCCCGTTTCAATACACTAAATGAAAACACTACAATTGTATTAGAAGATATACCCGCTCTACTCTTTTTCTGTTTCAACAATCGGCTATATGAATTTATTGGCTAAACACAATATATGAGTTTAGTAGCTAAATACGATATAAGCTTGAAAACTCTTTGCCAAAATAAATGAAATTGATGTACGCAGTCAGCAATTAATATAATTAAAAGAAAAATCAAACCGTCCATTCATAAGATATACTTTTATATCCATTTATCCATTTATTTATTATTTAAATCGAAAAAAAAATAATAAAAACATTAACAAACACATTTAATTTAATTGCGATGCCGAGCAACATGATATATCCTCCTAAAATGTTAAAATTTATTAACCACTAACAGCACACCCGTTATTCGTACGGAGTGTATAATTTAAAGAAACTTAAAGTTCGCAATCATGTGCAAATTCTGTTAAAATATTAAATTTATTGCTCCTAAAGAGAAGTTTAAGAATATATGTTCTCACTATGCAAAATTATCTTCACGATCAGATCTGAAGAATAAAACATCCTGCCTCCTTTTGTAAGCAAATTCACAGAAGAAAAAATGGGAATTGAATGAATATATGCAATCCCGTACTAATTATATTGTCGCAGATCAGAAAATATGCCAATGTGTTAGTAGAAGATTACCCGTATTACAATATGCGTCTCAAAAATATTTGCCAAAATAAAAGAGATGACGTAATAAATTGAAAACATCAATAATATCCGTACTCTTTATACCAGAAGGTCGTAATTGATTCCAATATATGCCAATATATATCAAAACATATGTCAATATACCTGTACTACTTATATTCTCGTAGATTAAAAGATATACACGTGTATTTGTAGAAGATTCGTACAACATACAATATATGAGTTTAAACAATTTTTGTCATAATAAAATAATTGCATAATAACTTGAAAATATCAATAATCCTTGAATCAATAATCCCCGAAAATATAAATAATAATAATTTTTAAACCTGAAGACCGTAATTGATATTATCCACTCAAAAATGCTATAAGAAAAATCAAATCGTTCTTTTCTAAAATATATTTTTATATCCATTTATTTATTATTCAAATCGAAAAAATAATTATTAAAATTAACAGACAGATTTAATTTAATTGCGTTTCTGAGTAACAATATATAAGATAGAATCTTATAACATGTTAAATATGTCATGTCTTATAACATAAACTGCGAAATTAAATAACGATTTTGATTTCTCTATACTTCTCATTGTTCCGTAAAAGCTTGTTTTAAATAAACCATGAACCATGGAGATAGATTTCCCCTTTAAATCATGTTTCAAACAATTCATGTTTTCAGAAAGTGACTAATTAACGCAAAAAATCTGACATCAAACTCAGAGATTAAATTTTAATTCACTTTCAAACGATTTTCAAGATTTTCGTTTGGATAAACCACGGAGTTAGGGAGTAGAACTCCTAGGGAAAAGTTCCGTTTTTCATTAATATCTCGACAACCCCAGGTCTTAGAAACTCGAAACTTGGACAAAATTTATGGGGGGATATTTCAAGGCTATTCACCAAATTTCATTAAATTCGGTTCAGCCGTTTTTCCGTGATGATGAGACAAACGAAAATTTCGTTTTTTACTAATATCTCGAGAACCACTGGTCGTAGAAACTCAAAACACGGATATAATTTTAAGTGGGGCTATTTCTGGGCTACCCACAAAATTTCATCAAATTCGGTTCAGCCTTTCTCCCGTGATGGTGTGACAAACAGACAGACAGACAGACAGACAGACAGACAGATTTTCAATTTTATTTATATAGATTGTGAAAATTTTTACAGAACGCAAATGCTCTGCACGGGTACACTTACTATTAATATAAATCAGCCCAAATGCATCCGATCCATCAATTTCATTAAGCTGCTGTCAACTTTAATTTATTGGAGTGTGGCTCAACTAGACTTTCTCATACTAGAATTCATTTTGAAACAGCTTGTGATTTTTGTTTTCTTCAGATTTTACAACCGTAACAGGGAGCATGCTATAATTTTGATCATTTGGAACAACGATATTTCCTGATACGGTTAGACTGACAGACAAACGCTACCAATACATCATTACAATACTATCTTCTAACAGAACACTATTAATTTCAGTGATTTATTGTCTTGTTTCTCGATTTGGCGATATTTTTATCGATTTGGCGATATTTTTATCAATTTGGCAACATTTAAAAAAAACTTGCCAAGTTGAGGATATCCCGCTAAATATTTCGCAAAGCGTTATGGATGGACGGACGAAGAAATGGGTTATTAAGATATATAATTAATAATTCCCACAAAGCAACAAGGATTATCAAGGAAATTGAGCATAAGTTTGCAAAATATTGAATTTTCATCAATTAGGCGTCAATTTTATTAATGTAGTCTCATTTTATCAATTTGGAGATACTTTTGTTTCTTTGGCGATATTTTGTTCCATTTGACGACATTTGAAAAAGTCGGCAAATTTGTCGCCAAGTGGGATGGTTGAATTGACAAATAAGCGCTATCGAAACATCATTACAGTACCATCTCCTAACAAAACGCATGTAATGTAATTGATTTACCGTCATTTTTATCGATTTGGCGACATTTTCATCAATTTCGCAACATCTAAAAAAAGTTGGCGACATCCCTCCAAATTCGTTGCCAAAAGTTACAGAAACGGGCGAATAAATGAGGTTTTCATGTAGAAATTTTAAATAACTTGTGGTTTTTTTTTTTTTTAATTTTACAAGGAAAAACTGAAATTTTTTTTTAACTGATACCATACTTGACAATGTACCCCCCGGGGTAACTTACCCCCACCTCCTTGAGAGGTCCAATGACGTCACAAACACAACAATTGTATCGCGGCTTTTTTTCACAACACTGATTGAAACTATTAAGTACCGTGATCATTGAGCAATAAATAAGCCTGTTATGCATGATTATATCAAATTTTGTTCTGTGCTGCCATGTTACAAAAAATATTTATTTATTTGCTAATATCCAGGCACTTGATACATTCATCATTAATCTATACATCGACCAGAACCTCGAACCATTTAGCCGTCACAAGATGTTGCCCCGGTGCACCAGTGGGGTCGGGACACACTACGCCCAACAGCACAACATCCATACCCGCAGGTGGAACTCGAACCCACAATCCGGCACGAGGAAACGTTTGCCTTGACCGCTCAACCACTGCTTCGGCTGTTAAGAAATATAAAATATCGAAAGAACTTCGAAGTTTTCGTTCGAATCTTAAAAAATTCTATCTAGTCCCAGATTTTTCGATAACAAAACCGGATATAAAGTTTCGTGAAAATCCGTTAATGTTTGCGACAGCCACAGTGTAAATAAGAAATCGACCGCAGACAGACGGACATCCCTCAAAAAATTGTTAACACGTGTTCAGGAGCTCCTAAAACATATATTGGCATCAAAATCTCGAATTCGAAAATTTTCGAGAAAATAATATTTTCCCTATACTATTCGTATATTACATAGTATAAGAAAGTGAAAAATTAAACGTTTTTAAGTGTTGACAATATAGTTATGCTCTGGCTGTTACGCAGTTTAAATCTTAAAGAAGGATCACCATTTAGATAAATTTATTAAATTTTTGTATTAGTTTAAAGGCAAGGTCCATGGAAATAAAATTTTTGAAAATTTGAAATTACAAAAATTTTGTTGAAAATGGGCAAATTGATATTAGTCGCAAAATTATTAACATGCTATTGCGATTCATTGTAAATTTCTTATTATCGTTCATTAATTAAATGAATATGACTGAATTAGTCGCTTCGTAATAAGTATTTGACCGCTCAGAGTGTTTTTTTACTTTTATAATATCTACAAATTAAATTACAATTTATTTGTGGAATTACTTTTCATTTTTATATATCGTAAGGAAGTCGCACAATTTAGATGTTTCTCTTGAATCGAACCCATCTCTCTCAATTTTCAATGCTTCAGCAATTTACAATTCCGAGTGCAAAAGAAAAATATATTTATCTAATATTTATTTTTGAAACTAATATTTATTTTTTATATTTTGATTTGTTTGCACATTTTCTTTTACACTTTCTTGTACATTGTACCTTCACTTTCTTTTACACTTTCTTGTACATGGTACGTGCTCTTTCTTGCACATTGGTCGTGCACGTTTGTACACTTTCTACACACACACACACACACACACACGTTTGTATACTTTCTTGTACATTGGTCTTACACTTTTGCAACAAAAACACGTACACGTTCACGGTCGTACACATTCACAAAATGCAGTGACTGAAAATTCCCACTTTTTGGAAACTTTCAAAATTCCCACTTTTTGGAAGCTTTTAAAATTCCCACTTTTTGGAGACTTTCAAACTTCCCTTCCCAAAAAACCCGGTTTATTCCTGTGAATAAACCGGGTTTTTTCCCGATTTTGCAACTCTAAGTGAGGGTAAGAAATTTTCCTATGTTACCACTGTCTGCAGAGAAACTCATTTCTCGAAAATATTTGGGAATATTTCAAGAACTTTTTTGAAAGAATAATTTGTAGACGGAAATTTGTAAAAAAGTACTTATTTAAACTGATGGTGATTCCCTGTTTTACCTTTTTACCTCCAAAATCCTCAAGTTTAGTTGTTCAATAGCTTTTCATTTTATCCATCTCTTATTTGCCCGTGTTCTATCAAGCTTCTTTTTGGTTTTTAATGCAAAAACCTTTCAACTGATATTGCTTTTCTGTGTTTCGTGTTCAATCGAATGCCGCTCATCAAAAGTTAGCCGAAATTTTTCTCATTCCTTCGATGTTCTCGCGTAATGATGGAAATTTCGACTGAAGCAGAATATTAAAAAATAATAATAATAATAATACGCCAAGACCTGAATTGATTGTCCGTTTTAGTACCAGTAGTACACTAGTTGTGCTAGCAAATACAGGGAAATTTAAAATAGGATTTTTATATTTATCTTGGTTGAAATGGGCATTGGATTCCTGAGCAAATTTCTAGAAGATCATTAACGTTTCTTTGCATATTATCGCAATTTTTTTAAGCGAATAGCGCAAGTGGTGAAAGCAATTTTTAAAAGACTTCGAACTTTCCAAATGTTTATTTCACAGAAAAATCAAATCTTCAATAATTCCATTATTGGAAAGAATTCTAGTTTGCTTGTTTTTGCTATCCTTACATATATCTATAGAGAAATTGTGTCACAGGGTCGAAAATTTGCATTTGAGTTTTCGACGGAAAAAGACGTTTCAGGAATCCAACGTTTTGAAGTGATGCAAGTGTGTGGGTGTATGTGTGTGCAGGGGTGGGAGGAGGGGGGGAGCGGAAACGAATGAAGCGTTTCAAAAATAATTCGGTGCGATTATTACAAACAGTGAATCCTAATGATTTTAAATGCAATCAGATGTTCGTTCTGACCTCCCTAATTTACAAGTGATTTTTCTTTTAAGAATGTAAAAAAACTAACTTTCATTCATATCGCTTTTATTCCAGACTCCAGAGCTAAATAATTTTGCTTGAAAAAAAATTCAGCAATTCTTATACAACTCATCTAACAATCACTTGTTTACACTCTGCATCCATTAAAATTAGGCGTCATTGTCGAAATAATCAGAGGTTGATGATCATTTAAACTAAAAAAATATTGTAATTGCGTTGGCGCAGAATATAGATGCACAGAAAATACACAGAAATAAAGCCGTTTTAGGACGGATGCAACACTAAATACAAATGTAAAAGAACTTTAAATATCACGATTTTTATACTAGGAAGAAAAGATGGATGCCATATTTTATTTTGAAGTGGGTCACGTGATCTCTTCATATAATATGAGTGTTATTATTATTTAAATTTTTATTTAAAAAACTGCCAAACAAATTTTTTTGAATTTTTTTTTATATATTTTATGGGATAATTTGTATATTTTTTTAAATTTTTGAAGCAATATGTGAATTTTAACTTCGCTTAAAAAATGTTTGAAAAATGAGGTCCCATAGGGTTTACTATATTTCACTTTTTCAACATACAAAAATTTCATTTTGATATAGTTATTTTTATTGTGCGAGCGGACAGACAGACAGACAGAATGAATAAAGTCACAAACACTTTTCAACTATGTTGGAAAGTGTTAAAAAGTAGTAAGTATCGTCAAATAGGTCCACTTTTCATGTCCAATATTATGCGACAAATTTGTTAACACCAGTCTCGTCAATCCAATTCGTGCCATTCATAAAAGTAGATAGCTAATAATGAGGTTTTGCCATTTTACTTTTACGAGTATTTAACATGCAATTGTGTGTTACGTAGAAGTAGATGAAATGTAAGCATAATAAATAGAAACAGTAAAATGTTAAATACACATATGAATGACATTACTGCTCGGCCACCCATACTTATAGTGGGTCCCCTACAAACATTTATCACGCTTAATTTCCCCTTTTGGTGAAACTTTCATGTCTTCCCTTCCCTAAAGAAATTGGCGGCAGTAGGGCCTTTCCTGACATCCGGGCCTTCCACTAGTAGATACCCTATATAATAGATACCGTACATGTTTTTCCAAAACGGTCCAAAGATCTTTCTTAGGGGCGTTGGGCCTAAACAGTAGAGTTTTTTTGTATGACCCCCTATTTTCACGAAGTAATTAAGAAAGGGTGTTGGTACTTGTGATCCGTACGGGTGGTCGACTGTTAAATCTCATTAATGTACGAAAAGAAGTCGTGGACATAAAGGAATAACAGTTGACGAGCAGGATGTAAAAAAAAGTAACCAATTGGAGACATTTTTTGACACTTTGGTTTTGACAAAACCACGAGGTCAAAGTGAGAGTTCAGAGCGTGATGTTATCTCCGGATTTGTAGTAATGGGAAACATAGAAAGACTCCATCTACGCTCCCACTCGAGTGGTGTCAGACCCTCCTCCCATGGGCGGCCCTGATTAAAACAACAAATGTATATTGGCATTTTATTGTCACCACTTTTATGCAGCATTATATTACTAGGATCCGTCAATCAGAATATTAGTGAATAAGGTCAAGTGGAGCTTCACACATCCTACAATTCTTCTAATGGTTCAAGTTTCGATGCAGTTTATAACGGAGCGAAAAACCCACAAATGAAAAGGTAAAATTATTCAGCGCTGTTACATTTCAATCGTAATCCTAACTGAAGCTCAGTGATTAAGCGCGTTCGCATGCCACATCTTCCCTCATTTCAATTAGAATACACCGCTGGCGACGCTTCTACGATTTTAACAAATTAATACGCTCGAATTTATTCTCAATCCATCATTTGGAGCCCACTACCGCGAATTGGAAAGAAGCTGGTTTTGAATGCAAATGGGCAACATCTATCATCGACCGAGATGGAGGTAAAAAAGGAGCAAAAACATGCTATCGAACGAACAATCCATTCTGGCCGAAAGTTGTTTCAATCTCCAGTGCACTTTCCATAAATGAATATGCAATCTCGAAAACATTTAAATTTAAAACTGCTGGGAAATCCTTAACTGCAGCGATAAAATGTACATTTGTGTTTGTTATCCATCACTGACTGTCTTAAATATGTGCTAATGGTTGTAGAAACATGTTGTAGAATTTAGTCGAAGTCCAAGTGTTGTCAGCCATTATTTTTCCTTTTCACGACAAATCGTACGTCTGCCTTTATCTTTCGCTATTTTTGTGTTTTCGCTTGAACAGGAAGTGTTTCATCTTTCTTGTTGTTACCAAAAAGATAAGTGAAAGTTTTACATTGTAACCATCTTAAACGGGGGTTCCTTGAGTAATGCCAACGTTCAGAGATACTATGGATAACTCATTCGAAAATTTGCATCTTATGGAAGCCTTTCAAACTCGAGCTTCCTTTTGAGGCAAAAGAATTTTAAAAGTGCAGAGTTTTATTTTAACCTTCCACTGCAACTACAACAGAGTATACTTTGTCAGTCGCTGACATAAAGTATATTTAATGATACTTTGTGTTTAATACAACGGATTTTATTGAACAACGTTCATTTGCAATTAGTTTACTCATCTTGTTCATATTATGTCAATTTTACTTTCCCTGCAATACATGGTAATGTATAAGGAAAGTATTGGAATTATGTCGAAAATCGCAACTCGAGTTTTCGAGGGATCTACACGTTTCGAGATCTCTAGAATACGAAAAAACTATTTTTAGCGTGACGTCTGTGTGTGTGTCTGTCTGCGTGCCTGTATGTCTGTGCAATGCATGTATCCACTCTAACACAAAAACTAATTGACCGCATTTCATAAAATTTGGTAGGTAAGTTACTTGGATGTGACTCTGGTGCTGAATAGTTTTTGGTACGATTCATAAAAACAAAACCCTTTTTTTGCGAAATGGCCCGTAAAAATTTCATTTATCTGCTCTAGCTAAAATACTAATTGACCGAATTTCAATTTCCTATCTACCAAATTTCACAAAATTTGGTAGATAAGTTACTTGTTGGATACTCTGGTGCTGATCAGAATTTGATATGATTCGGAAAAGAAGAACCCGCCTTTTTTACGAAATCGCCTGCCGAAATCGCCAAAATCTAAAAAAAAAAGAACTAAATTGTGTATGTTCAAATGTATCAATCAAATTCTTGTTTTATACGCAATTTTTGAAGAGGAAAATAATATAACACACTCCATTATACTTTTGGACTAACCGTTCTCAAGATATTTGAGATTTCTTTCATTTTTGTTACGCCGATTTCGGAAAAATGTCCAATTACCAAATAAAACCAAAAATTGAATTAAAAATGCAAATTTAGTGTTATTTGGTTCAATTAAACTCAATTAATTGTATTATTAAATAAATAAAGAAAATATGAATTTAAGTCTGCAGGGAAAGTCATGTGCTGCCCATATCAGATTTTTAAATATATAACGAATATAATAGTCGCAAGTTGTGAGCGTTGCAGATATTATAAACTGCCCTCCAAAAGTTAAACACGGAGTAGTAAATTCGGGTATAATTCATGAAGTTCTGCACAGATCGACATCAAATTTCATATGAAAATACTCTGAGAAGTTGTATTTAATCATACAAACTTTAATAAAACAAAACATGCACATAAAGGGTTTTATTTATCCCTAAATTGCTACAATAGAAGAGTGCATAGAGAGAATAAACATTCTGAGTGATGGGTCAAGTGATATTTAATATGAAATATGGCCCACCGGATCCTGATGCAGGCTTGGCATCAATAATTCATACCTCCTCTCCTCCCCCCCCCCTCCAGTCAAGCGATCTGGGCTAAGTTGACAGAGAACAATGATTGCCATTCCTATGTAAGAGCAGTTTACAGATTCTGGAGAGTGATGAGAAAGAGTAGGTGGACAGAATAGGCAACCCTTCCAAGGACATCCCAAACATTTTCGGTAGGATTAAGATCCGGGGATTATGTTGGCCACTCTGCTCAGTACTTTCGTTTTGAAGGAAGTTCTCCACTCAGTTCGAACTATGACGGTCCCTGTGGATGCCTCCCTCACTGGGTTCCGGTCTAAATTGGGTGGCACTTCCCTGCCGTCCAAACAGTTACCTTACACCTTTCTGGTAGGTCGGACGGTCTGGGTCTCAACAACAACAACTCAGTTCGAATTATGTGGACGAGCGTGTCGTGCATTAAATAAAAATATGGGCCGACTGAATCCACATGAAAACATGACATGGGATCACTTCGTCGCGATACTTCTGCGTCGTCACAGTGCCGCCTGGGAAGACATAAAGCTTGGTTCAACCTCCCAATGAAAATCAAACGATACCACCACGAACAAATGCACGGTGTTCAACTATGTTACTGGACTGGTTGCGTGTTCCTTGTTCTCTCCAGACTAGTACATATCTATTGCCTGATAGCAGGGCAAATGTCTAGTCGTATTTGAAGAGAATATTCATTCATTGTGCTTGGGTCCAAATCACATTCTTACGACACAATTGTATATAAATATGCCCGTCTGGCCCTGGAGCTCAACAGAACACAAACGTTTGGTATCCATGCAGGGAGACCTATCGTACCGCCCCCCTTCCCCTCATAGAATTGGACGATATCGGCCATCGTTAGCAACCGCTCGTAGCAACCATCGGCTGCGTTAGCAACCGCTCGTAGAGTTAGAACTGTTGGTCGGCGATTACGTCTCGTCAGTAAATTTTTGTACAGGCCATTGAAAGGTGAATTTTTGTTGAAATGAAAGCCTTTAGACACAAACGCATCGTTTGTACCGAACGTCTAGTTTGCATATTTGAATCAATATTCAATCCGTTTTCCATCGTATTTTGACCCGTTGTGTCATTGCGTGTTGGCCCGTGTTTGGTGAGCAGTAAAAAATTGGGATACCTAAAGGTAACTTTAACAAAATATTTTGTTGAATTCGTGCCATGCAGCTCATCAAGTTCGTAAATTGCGGAGTTAAAATCAAATGTTGCATCTTTAATAATCTCATAAATAGTTTTATAATTATCTGTGTAATGCTGAACAAAGAACATGGTTGTGCTTCAGAAGTTTATATATATATATGCACAGGGTGATTCAAAAAAGATGGGTCAAACTTTACGAGGTGGTAGTACATACCAAACCAAGCAATTTTCGTTATAGTTTACCGTGTCGGAAATGAAACGTAAAGGCATTATAGGGAGCTTACTCGTTGGGAATCGGCCACTCCGCAAACTTCAAAGTGTCATTCTGATTGGTATTTTCTAGTTGAAGAAGAAAACCACGTATGCAGATTTCATTTGAGGAAGAAGAAGGACTCTTATACAAATTCTCCTAGTTGAGAGAGAGATAAGGAACTATCTGGACGTCACTTTTCCGATGAATTCGCCGATGGATTGAGCGGGGTGGTCCCATAGCTTGGTCCCCACGATCGCCCGATCCTTCGTGTCTTGTTTTGTGGGGAGATCTCAAGAATCTGGTCTATGACACTCCCCTTGAATCTAAAGAGGAACTCGTAGCCAGAATTTCGGCCGCTGCTGCCGAAGTGCGCGATATTGCTGGTCTGTTCGAGAGAGTTCGCCAATCCCTCCATCGCCGCTGTGAGAAGTGACAGGTTGACGGTCCCTCTTTTGAGCCATTACTGTAATTATTGTTTATTAAATGCCATTTTATAACTTCTAAGTCATTCTTGTGTTTTCACCTCACCTCATCGGTTTTACCATTAAGCACCCGCTGGCGCCTTTACGTTTCATTTCCAATCCGGTAAACTACGACGAAAAATACTTGGTTTGTATCAGGAGGTAAGGTGAGAAAGAGGCAGAAATATTAAATATTTAAAATTTAAGCTTGACCCTTGGTCAGCAATTTAAAAGACAAATTCATTAAGATTAAAAAAGTGGCCTGTCGTATAGTGTACTGCCTAAAATAATTTCTCACTTACCTCTGATATCTAAAAGATAAAAAGTAATTCAATACACACTGTGCAGAAATACATATTCGAAATGAGGGTATCACATTTTATTAATACATCAACAATTGTGCATGGTATTCTTGCATTATCTTATATCAGATTCTAAGGCACTTCATTTGTTATTAACAGTATCATATTCATCAACTTAATTACATATTTCAATTAATCATTTATGTTTGCATTTGTATACTCTCTATAAATTTCTGAAATTCAATCCTTTACATTCCACATCATTCAATATACCTGTATTTTTAATTCATTCTTATATTCATACAAATTCAACTTCAAATTTTATATTTAATATTCATATCAATTCTAACATATCGTTCTCGTAATCATGCGCATATAAATCATCAATTCTTTCCACAGCTCTGATAAATTCACATGTTTATAATAAAACTCAAAACACTTCAAGAAAATATAACATTTCGTATTTCAATTTAAAATGAGGTTCAAATGGTAAGCTTAGCTAATTTTCCAAATTATAATTAATTTCTATAATTTATGACCAATTATAATTTTTTATAATTTATGACCACTGTTAGGAAATCTACCTAAGATGAGGCTGTGCTCACATCAGCGGTGGAAAGTTTTATGCTTGCCTGACCAAATTTCTCTCAATATAAATGAATATTATACCCCATGTTATCTTATTTATTTTCAAATTGTAAATACCTGTATCTTTCTTTATTTATTAATTCTAAATATTATATTGTTTAGTAAACACTGTAACATGCCAAAAGAAACTCATGTACAAAATATTATTTAATACTCATATGCACTCTTCCTGCACTTCTACTTCTAATATTAATATTTTCATTCTCATGAATTTATGCAGTACTATATTATAACTATTTATAATCTACTCTGATATTAATTTGTATATTCAATCATGTTTCAAATTTTACTTATATATATACATTATCAAATACAATCATATTATTCATTAAGTTGTATATTCTATCATCATAGAGATCATACATTTTACAATGGTGATTCGTATTCTCTGCCCATACCGAGGCATTAATTAACCACTGAGTTTTTTATATATTCTTGGAGCATTTAGTGAAACTCCTTTCTAAAATCTCGTAATTAATTAAACTTTAACTCACCCAGCACCTTCAGGCAGTAAATCTTTGGTCGACATGTGCATAATTATCCAAATGTTTGTCACACTTTAGTTTATTTTAAACCGTGGATTATTCCCTATTTACGAAATGTTGACTACGGGAATAGTCCAAACATCACTATGGGTTAGAGGCATATCAGGAACAGAAATTGATTCCTTTGGCAGACTCCTCAGTCACCGTTGGTTTCGGCGCTCTCTGCATGTAGGCCTTGTAGGCGAATTGTTTTTCAGCTGGCACGTAGCTGGCATGTAGAGATGGGCACCTGACACGATTGTAGTTTTGATCAGTTGAAATATTCTTAGTCCTCATTTGCATTCCTATTTTTTTTGCAATCCAGCGTCGATACAAGGAGGCTCTCGCGCCATTTTAGCTCGTGGCTCAGGGTCCTTGCCCAGCAATCACGCACTCTTTTATACATTTTTTTTTTTTTTGTTTTACCGTAATTCTCAGTACACAAATTCCAATCGAAGCGTAGTAAGTATATTTTTTATTGTTCACAATGGTCCGGCAGATTATTAGAGGAATTAATATAATCGTGCGCAAAATGAGTTTGCGCCATTTTGGCGCGCCGGCCGAAGCCAAGCTCCTAGAGCAAAAGTTTTTTTACCGCATCATTCGCGTGAAGTTCAGCATCGAGAGAGAAAAAGGATCCTCGCACTCTTCGCGCCTAGAAAACAAGGGGGGTCCGAGTGTCCTCTGCGATTGGTCAAGAGGCCCTTCTCCGCTCCGCTTTTCTTTATTTAATTTTGTTTCTGAACACCTGCAAGTCTATTTTTAGCCACTGCTGGCCAACTCAGCATAGCAATGTCTCTAAAAAAAGTGCACTTTTTCTCCCATGTCCAGTGAATTTCTGAAGTCCTATACTGAGGAGTAATTCCATTTAAAAAAAGGTTAATTCTTTTTAGAAAAACCATGTCTGATCCCTTGGATCAAGACAGTTTGATGTATACTACTACCTCGTAAAGTTTGGCCCATCTTCTTTTAATCAACCTGTATATATATATATATAATATGTATATATATATATATATATATATATATATAATATATATATATATATATATATATATATATATATATACTTTTATATATATATATATATATATATATATATATATATATATATATATATATATATATATATAATCCAAGAAAAAGAAGATTTAAAGGAACTTGGGATAACCAAATGCTTTGCATTTAATGGTTGGGGAGGATTGCGACTCCCCCTCCCGTTTAAAGCTGCTTTTCCAGCCTAGGCAAACGCTCACGGTACCAATGCAAAGCAAAGGTTGGTCCCCAATGCGTGCCAATACGAAGGCACCCGGATACGGAAGAACAAGACCAACCAAACAGAAGGAAACTGGACCAAAAGTGAATCCTGCCCAACTCGCTATCATATATATGTTCATTTTACGCATGCGTGCAATCTTAGCAGGTACGCATAAACTTTATTTACTTGCAAATTGAAGTAAACTGTCAAAATCTACATGATCCTTGAAAATCGATCTATAGCAATCCTTTAAGAAATATATAGGATAATGTTTATATAAAGCCTCTGTTATGATTTTAATATTGCTATTATTGCAATCTTTTTTAAACGTGTTGCAAATTTGATTTCTCTTGAAGTGTCCGAGTATGATATTTCTGAAAGTATTTTTGGTAAGATTTGTTTTCCAATCGATGAGATGATTTATCTTCATTTTATATAATTCTCTTTTGTCGTATAACGTTGTATAATGACCATATAATCCATGTTTTTTTATTGAGATGTCCAGAAAATTTACCGCTTCATTTTCTTCTTTACAATTTTCTATTAATTCCAATTCCGGTGGGTAAAATGTGAAATCGAAATTGGTGGTGGTTTCATAACTCCCCAATAGCACATCGTCAACAAACCGGAAATATGGTATCTCTGACAAAATATGGGTTCCTTTTTCATATGTTGAGAGGTAAATATCGGCCAAGATTGATGAACAGGCTCCTCCCATTGGGATTCCCTTTATTTGTCGGTAATAATTATTTCCGTTATATAGAATATTTTCTTTTAATACCAGTTCAATAAGATCAAGGTATCTTCGATAAGTAATAAAATCCTTCAAATCATATTCTTCATGTAATTTTTCCAAGATTGAGTATAAATTAGATAAATCAATCTTGTTAAATAGGTCGCGGAAATCAAAGCTTTTAAAACATATATTTTTATTACAATGTTTTAATCGATCGATAACTTCTACTCCATTTTTGATCATGACATGATTCTGTTTTTTTATGTTTTCCATCACAAACTTGAGGATGTTCAATAGTCGTTTATTAGCTATTGTCAGATATGATCCACAGCCAACGGTAACTGTACGGAATTTTACAGGCTCTTTATGCATCTTTGGAATGAGGATTAAATATGGAAATTTAACAGTTTTTATTTCATTACCGATTCGCTTGTACAAAGCCTTAATCCTATTGGATAGAACATTCCCATTATTATGTAAAGGGGTGTACATAGTACTGTCTAGATAGCAGTGAAGAAGTGTATCCATGTAAAACTTTTTGCATGTAAATGCAAAATGTGATACCATCTTGTCAGTATAAGTTATAGCAAAATTTTCTTTTATAGCTTGTATAGCTGCAGGTATTGAAAGATTCCTAATTCTGTTATTTTGTCTAATGTAATAAAACTGAAATTCTTTTGAAAAATTATATTTCCATTCATGAAAGGCTTGAATAGGTAAACTGTGTTTTACTGCTATTTTATAAATAAATTCTTCTAGATCTTGATTGAAATTTTCGATTACTTGGTTATATTCTTGTGATCTGTATTTAGTTCCGAGTTTGAAAATATTTTTTAGAGTTTTATCTGAGATTATGGGGTACATCTCGGACCGAGCGGGCGAAGCTTTGGTCTTCCGTGTGTTGTGGGTATTGAGGCGTACGGTTGCGGAGGCATGGGATTTGGCCGGGAGAGTGGATACATGGAATAAGGGTGAGACTTTTATGCTATACTGTTTTATGCTATACTGTTTTATGTTATCGCACTTTGACGTATTTTAGTATATTGCATCATATAGTGTGTTTGTTTTTATCGACGTCTTTACGTAGTGTATGATATAGTAATTTATGCATTATATCGTTTAGGTTTAGTATTTTAATGTTGTTTAGTTTTAGTGTATTTATGTTTTAGAATTAACAGGACTCGTTAATTTACTTGCCCTTATGACGCAATTCTAGTAAATTGGATTAATTATATATGTTTTAAAGTTTTAATGTTTTAATGTACAGGACTCGTTAATTAACTTGACCTTTTAACGCATTTCTTGCAAATCAGATAAAAAATCACTCCAAAAAAAGTTTAAAATCTTTGAAAATGTCACTTATTCCATTAATGGACTGTATGGTTACACGAAAAGCTACGAATCATATGTGGACGTATTGTATTGAAGGAGTATATTATTGCTACCTTGATGAGTATTTCCTGTTCTAATTGTAAGTCTTAAAGAAATGAAACCTCATAGTTATGAGGCGTATGTATAAGACTGCTAGCGAATTACTTTTATACTCCTCAATATGAGTCATAAAATGTTGAAACTACACATGAATGAATACATCTTACTATATAAAAGTGACTGGCAGAAATATTCTTCACAGAATATATGCTCGGTGGCACAATAGATAAGGGTATTAGTGGCATCGATAACCAATTACCCTTTACTCTCTATATTGATGAAATCTATTAAAAGCTATTTCCAACCTATTTATACAGTCCAGGAAAAACAAGCGACAATAAGAAAAAATGTCCGTAATAGTGAAGATATGTATAATGACACGATTCAAACAGAATCACAATTTTTTAAAAATGATTTTATGCATCACAGTCATATAAGATATTGTGGATTTCAAAAGTGCCTATCAAAAAGATGCAAACTGTGTCCTGTGGCCAACCCGCTTCAAATTAAAAAACATGCTAATCCGAACAGAATATTTTGTAAATCTTACAACACAATATACTGTATCACCTGTCTTACATGTCATACTAAATATATTGGACAGACTCTGAATCCACTTAATATAAGAATCAACTTGCACAGGAGTCAAGTCTGTAAGAAAAGACAACTCGATCGACATTTAAGCAGTTTGGAAATTAGGCATTTCAGACAACATGATTTTTCTAAAACCATCATCACCATTCTAGATATAGTACCTCAATTGATGGAAAGATTGTGGTGGGAGGCCACACATATTAAACAGTACTCAACGACATTCCCTTATGGATTGAATTCCCTCAATTTTAAAGAAAGTTACAATTTAGATTATTGTAGAAGTGTTGACAATTATCCAATAGCAAGTTCATTGATACAGAGGAAGTCACAGCGATGGCATAGAGGAAGAGGAAAACACCATTATAGCTATAATGACACAGAAGAAAAAATCTCCAAATTTATAGAATCAATTAAATCCAAAGACGGAATCAAGTACAATTGGATTAAGGATGTCATTTACAGTATAAAAATCAAATATTTACCTCGTATATGGGCTTTTATACAGCAATATACGTTGGATGAACCTATTGACTTTCGGATTGAAGAAACACACAAAAATATAGCCATTATGCTTGACTTGATTAAATTAAGGGCCAGAAAATTTCAAATTAGATTAAAACCCAGAATACAGAACAAGCAAAGTATGGAATATTTTATAACCACATTCCGAAATAAGAAATTTGATGGAATTCCCTTTAAATCGATACTTTACAATATCAAAACTTTCTTACCTGTTCAGGATCTTAAGGTAAAATTGACTTACCGCTTTGTACGCACAAACGGTAGAAGATTCTTCAACTACAACAATATATGTAAAGAATTGGATACTAAAACAACAGAATGCAGATGCACTGATAGCAAACTTAAAGATCCTTATCACAATCACATCATTACAGGTGATCTGGATATTATCTCAGATAAAACTCTAAAAAATATTTTCAAACTCGGAACTAAATACAGATCACAAGAATATAACCAAGTAATCGAAAATTTCAATCAAGATCTAGAAGAATTTATTTATAAAATAGCAGTAAAACACAGTTTACCTATTCAAGCCTTTCATGAATGGAAATATAATTTTTCAAAAGAATTTCAGTTTTATTACATCAGACAAAATAACAGAATTAGGAATCTTTCAATACCTGCAGCTATACAAGCTATAAAAGAAAATTTTGCTATAACTTATACTGACAAGATGGTATCACATTTTGCATTTACATGCAAAAAGTTTTACATGGATACACTTCTTCACTGCTATCTAGACAGTACTATGTACACCCCTTTACATAATAATGGGAATGTTCTATCCAATAGGATTAAGGCTTTGTACAAGCGAATCGGTAATGAAATAAAAACTGTTAAATTTCCATATTTAATCCTCATTCCAAAGATGCATAAAGAGCCTGTAAAATTCCGTACAGTTACCGTTGGCTGTGGATCATATCTGACAATAGCTAATAAACGACTATTGAACATCCTCAAGTTTGTGATGGAAAACATCAAAAAACAGAATCATGTCATGATCAAAAATGGAGTAGAAGTTATCGATCGATTAAAACATTGTAATAAAAATATATGTTTTAAAAGCTTTGATTTCCGCGACCTATTTAACAACATTGATTTATCTAATTTATACTCAATCTTGGAAAAATTACATGAAGAATATGATTTGAAGGATTTTATTACTTATCGAAGATAACTTGATCTTATTGAACTGGTATTAAAAGAAAATATTCTATATAACGGAAATAATTATTACCGACAAATAAAGGGAATCCCAATGGGAGGAGCCTGTTCATCAATCTTGGCCAATATTTACCTCTCAACATATGAAAAAGGAACCCATATTTTGTCAGAGATACCATATTTCCGGATTGTTGACGATGTGCTATTGGGGAGTTATGAAACCACCACCAATTTCGGTTTCACATTTTACCCACCGGAATTGGAATTAATAGAAAATTGTAAAGAAGAAAATGAAGCGGTAAATTTTCTGGACATCTCAATAAAAAAACATGGATTATATGGTCATTATACAACGTTATACGACAAAAGAGAATTATATAAAATGAAGATAAATCATCTCATCGATTGGAAAACAAATCTTACCAAAAATACTTTCAGAAATATCATACTCGGACACTTCAAGAGAAATCAAATTTGCAACACGTTTAAAAAAGATTGCAATAATAGCAATATTAAAATCATAACAGAGGCTTTATATAAACATTATCCTATATATTTCTTAAAGGATTGCTATAGATCGATTTTCAAGGATCATGTAGATTTTGACAGTTTACTTCAATTTGCAAGTAAATAAAGTTTATGCGTACCTGCTAAGATTGCACGCATGCGTAAAATGAACATATATATGATAGCGAGTTGGGCAGGATTCACTTTTGGTCCAGTTTCCTTCTGTTTGGTTGGTCTTGTTCTTCCGTATCCGGGTGCCTTCGTATTGGCACGCATTGGGGACCAACCTTTGCTTTGCATTGGTACCGTGAGCGTTTGCCTAGGCTGGAAAAGCAGCTTTAAACGGGAGGGGGAGTCGCAATCCTCCCCAACCATTAAATGCAAAGCATTTGGTTATCCCAAGTTCCTTTAAATCTTCTTTTTCTTGGATTACATTCTGCTTCGGAGTATAGAGCGGCTTGGCGCCTTTTCCTGAGTAGTGCCTTTGATTTTTGTGGATATGCATAGGAATTCTTTTTGAATTTGTTTACTGGATTTTATATGATATATATATATATATATATATATATACATTCCCAAAAAGGGACAAGTAGCAATGTACTCGTTCAGATTCTAGCAGTGAGACTGAAGTACCGGCCGGGGGGAGTTGCGACCCCCATCTCTCCGGTTAAAGCTTTTTCCGCCATGGCAAACGCTCCCGGTAACCGATACTCCCTACTCGATTTCCTTCATGACCCTTTATAAATATACAATTTCAATAACATGTAAAAATCTAAAAGTTTACTTTTCTACGCTGCAACTATTCATGAATCATGCTTTAATAACAAATAATTTAAAATACTAAATACTCAAGATCAATAAAATCCCGGTCCGAGAGGATATTATTTTTTAAAAATTGGATATAATACCCATAAACCGCATTATCTCCATATATAAACCTGTGTAAAATTACTTCACAATTAGTCATTTAATTCTTTTTAATCCCTTTCTAGTCAAAACTAATGTTTGAAATACATATCAGAGTGTCTGTATTTTTTAAAAATGAACTCAAGACCTATTGGCTAATCCATCGCCATATATAAACTAATGTTTGAAATCATTTCACTCTTTGTTAATTATTACTTTAAAAACTATATATACAAGACTATTGAAATCCATGTTATTATTAAAACTAATGTTTGAAATACATATCAGAGTGTCTGTATTTTTTAAAAATGGACTCAAAACCTATTGGCTAATCCATCGCCATATATAAACTAATGTTTGAAATCATTTCACTCTTTGTTAATTATTACCTTAAAACACTATATATTCAAGACTATTGAAATCTATGTTATTATTATGCAAAATCCTTTACTAGATACCATAACCTATTGGCTTTTTTATCTCCATAAAATCCTAATGTTTGAATTTACTGCACTTTGTGATAGTTTAATGCTCAAAAATCGATATATTCGAGTCCAAAGACATTCCCGTCAGAGAGTAATTTTTAAATATTGGACACAAGACATTTTAAAAAACATTATCACCCTATAAATATAAAGACACAAAAATACTCCATAGTCCAAACTCTACGTAATACACCTTCCCATGGAACAACACACAACTTGTCGACTCTTTACCACTTTCACATATGACTTTCACATATTTCCAAAGTAAATATTAATAGTTCGTCCGATATTTCAGAAAACCCTTACAATCACGAACTTACAGACTGGATAACGCTTATAATGTTTCCACATTAAAATAGCCCCAGCTATAAAATTCCGGTGTATAGACATATTGAGCTATCTGATTTATGATCCTCAATTTCGCATAAAAACCCGTCACCCTCTGCGTATTACATTTCCCGCCATTAGGCGATATCCGAAAAGTCTTATGTTGTTATCGTTCCAAAATATCTCTTCCTGGTTACGGCTGCAGTTAAACCAATATAATTGGAAACCAATCTAATCAGAAAAGCGGGAGGATAACCCTCCTTGATAGCCTCCCCCAGGAAACGGCAATCACACATGTATCTCTCGTTGTTAGTAAAATTCAACAACTTGTGTCGTTTCAGTTGATTTATTATCAGATTTCTGAATATGTTACGGTGTAGACTAGTTGTCCATGACGTCAAATATTTGATATCAAAACCAAAGGTGCTACGTTTATCGTAAATACGATAACATTGTATAGTGGCAGGCTTCATTATAGTGAGATCTAAAAAATCCAGACTTTCATCCTCATTGCGTGGTGTTTCTATTAAAGTTAAACATGGAGGATAAAAGTCAAACTTCATTGTATAACCACTATCCTCAAATCCGCATAGGATATCATCCACGTAACGTAGGAATAACATCTCATTTAAAAGATGTGTTCCCCTTTCATATCTATCTAGGTAAATATCTGCCATAATTGACGAACAATTACCCCCATTGGGATACCCTTGATTTGTTTATAAAAGTTTTCTCCATTGTATAAAACTGTCTCGAATAAAACCAACTCCACCAAAGCCTTGTACTTTCCAATTGCTATATATAGCTGCAAATCACATCTATGGTATGATTCCATTAGGATGCCATATAGATCCTTAATGTCTATATTATTGAATAGGTCAGCAAAGTCATAACTCCTGTATATACCGATGTTTGGCAATTCTTTCAGTTTCTTAACTACTTCGAGGCTGTTTTTTATAAAATAGCTACCCTGGTCATATAGTTTTCGCAATACCAATTTTAAATGTTCCAATAATAATTTATTGGCCCTTGATAAATAAGTTTTAAAACCGATGGTGACTGGTCGGAATTTAACTGGATTTTTATGTAGCTTAGGTATTAACGTTAAATAGGGATATCTAATATTTCCCACACATATGCCAGATTTTTTGTACAAAGCTTTTATCCGGTTACTAATTTCCAACTTAGTTTGTTTCAACAACGAGTACATACCATGATCTTCGTATGCTTGTCTTAATAAAGTAACATAGTACCATTTACAAGTCATTGCAAAATTCGACGTTACCTTGTCTACGTACGTAATAACATACATATTTTGTAGCTCATCCAGCTCATTTTTATTATATTTAAGCTCACCTCCTTTTTTATTACACCGTACGTTCCTGCGATACCATGAAATGCACTCATTTATCACCAAGACCTTCCATTCCTCAAATGTCTCTGTTGGCAAACTGAATTTTACTGCCGCTTTTTTAATATAATGTGTAATATCAATTTCCATTGCTCGTTTAATGGAAACGTTACTCCTAAATCGGTATTTAGTACCCAACTCAAAGTATTTTTTAATATTCGATTTTATTATACCCAGATCTCCTGTTACAATATGTCCATGATGTACGTCTCTGTACGTTGATGTATTACATTTGCAACTTACACAACTCACTGTTTGCAAATTACTACCAATGAAATTATAATTAAAAAACCTTCTCCCCAATGGTTTTTCATATTTGAATGCCACTTTCAACCTCAAGTCCCTAACAGGTAAAGTATGTGTCATTAGTCTTAAAATTCTATTAAAAGGAATATGATCGTAACGCTTATTAATATATTTCAATATAAGATATTCGTCAATATGTTTTTTTATTTTAATATCCTCTAAAACTATTCCATGTATCCTGGCTCTAAATTTGATGTAATCCAACACAATACACAAGGATCTGGACCGATCGCTTTCAGTACATTGTACATATATTCTTCTGTAATGACACCAAACTCTGTTAACTAACTTCAATCTAATTCCGTAAGCCATATTCTTTAGCCATGTCTCGGGAACATCCTTTCCTCCATCTATATCTCGCAAAATCTTGTCAATTTTATCTACTGTTTTTTTCAAGCACATTTTTCCCTTGCATCCTCCTCGTTGTTTACGACTGGACTTTTTCAAGCCCCGCTTCACCATACTTTCCGACCCTACGCTTGAATAATATTCCTTGTTATAATTATTACCGTACATAACAGTATTGAGACCATACGGATAAACCGATCTACGTTGTGCTATATGAGAATTTTCCCACCATAATCTTAGATCTGTATCCACCACAATATCCAAAATAGTAACCCTCATTGCTTCAACTCCGTGATTAGCAAAGTGTCTTATTTCCAAAGACACCTCACTATCCGAATTTTTAATACATTTATATATCATGCTACGGTGCAGATTTATTCTGATATTAAGGCAGTTCTTAGTTTGCCCTATATACTCTTTTCCACATATATCGCATGTGATAGAGTACACGCAATTATATGTTTTACAGAATCTCTTATATTTTCCAACTTTGGAAATCTGTAACATGTTTGCTTTAGGACACAACATACATTTTGTTGAACTACATTTACTGTATTTAAATTTTCCAAAGTTTTTATAATAAGTGCAATACGTAGAGCTCGGATATTCCACATTGGAATCAAACTGTATAACATTAGAAACAGGCACGCTCAAAGCAACCACGTTATTTTTAGGTTCGTCAACTCCTGGATGAATAACGTTAAAGTAATTTTTAATAGAATTCACATGAGGGTAACTGGATGACGGTCGTCCTACGCCCCTTTCATCTGACGACCGAGCAATCGTGGTAGAGACCCCGAAGTTGCCAGTCGCTAAATTCTTATTATTGTACATTTCATAAAAAAGTTTAAGAAGAAACGTCTGCCGGTTCGAAAATAAATTCAATCCCGGCCAAAGCCACTGATAATCTAACCACTTCCGGTATCTCCCCAAAGCTTTACCTCTTCCAATCCATTTATCATCGTAACTACAACAATTTTTCTTTTAACTCTTCCTCCTTTTTAACCAATAAAAATTCAATATATCATCATACCAGGAGAAGCCGATCCCTTACTTTTTTTACAATATCTATTACTTTTTTTGAACAAATAAATACTAAATATTCTATTTGCATTTTTAATTATTGTCTTTTTTTGTTTTTTTATAATTTTTAATACATGTATACATCATGTTATCCGAACATGATTTACTTAAACGAATCTCAAATCACAATAGGCAATCAGGAGCCTCATGCACCTAAAAAACGTTCGACATGACCTCAAAAACCACCAGAACTCACGAAAGTCACCCATCCCCCCTTGTAATACTCCATATTCACCAAACACCAAGTCCAAAAATACCATTTTTACCATCAGTGATCAACTGCGCTTAGCTGCTAGTACGATCATCTAATTTATACATTATAAAACTTGAAAAATTTATTATCAATTTTAGTGAACAGATTAAAAAGCTAAAAGCAAAAAATAATTTATAATACAACTTGTAAAGCGCTATGCTGCAATGTTTACATGTGTATTCCCATATACATTCCCAAAAAGGGACAAGTAGCAATGTACTCGTTCAGATTCTAGCAGTGAGACTGAAGTACCGGCCGGGGGGAGTTGCGACCCCCATCTCTCCGGTTAAAGCTTTTTCCGCCATGGCAAACGCTCCCGGTAACCGATACTCCCTACTCGATTTCCTTCATGACCCTTTATAAATATACAATTTCAATAACATGTAAAAATCTAAAAGTTTACTTTTCTACGCTGCAACTATTCATGAATCATGCTTTAAAAATATAACAAATAATTTAAAATACTAAATACTCAAGATCAATAAAATCCCGGTCCGAGAGGATATTATTTTTTAAAAATTGGATATAATACCCATAAACCGCATTATCTCCATATATAAACCTGTGTAAAATTACTTCACAATTAGTCATTTAATTCTTTTTAATCCCTTTCTAGTCAAAACTAATGTTTGAAATACATATCAGAGTGTCTGTATTTTTTAAAAATGAACTCAAGACCTATTGGCTAATCCATCGCCATATATAAACTAATGTTTGAAATCATTTCACTCTTTGTTAATTATTACTTTAAAAACTATATATACAAGACTATTGAAATCCATGTTATTATTAAAACTAATGTTTGAAATACATATCAGAGTGTCTGTATTTTTTAAAAATGGACTCAAAACCTATTGGCTAATCCATCGCCATATATAAACTAATGTTTGAAATCATTTCACTCTTTGTTAATTATTACCTTAAAAAACTATATATTCAAGACTATTGAAATCTATGTTATTATTATGCAAAATCCTTTACTAGATACCATAACCTATTGGCTTTTTTATCTCCATAAAATCCTAATGTTTGAATTTACTGCACTTTGTGATAGTTTAATGCTCAAAAATCGATATATTCGAGTCCAAAGACATTCCCGTCAGAGAGTAATTTTTAAATATTGGACACAAGACATTTTAAAAAACATTATCACCCTATAAATATAAAGACACAAAAATACTCCATAGTCCAAACTCTACGTAATACACCTTCCCATGGAACAACACACAACTTGTCGACTCTTTACCACTTTCACATATGACTTTCACATATTTCCAAAGTAAATATTAATAGTTCGTCCGATATTTCAGAAAACCCTTACAATCACGAACTTACAGACTGGATAACGCTTATAATGTTTCCACATTAAAATAGCCCCAGCTATAAAATTCCGGTGTATAGACATATTGAGCTATCTGATTTATGATCCTCAATTTCGCATAAAAACCCGTCACCCTCTGCGTATTACATTTCCCGCCATTAGGCGATATCCGAAAAGTCTTATGTTGTTATCGTTCCAAAATATCTCTTCCTGGTTACGGCTGCAGTTAAACCAATATAATTGGAAACCAATCTAATCAGAAAAGCGGGAGGATAACCCTCCTTGATAGCCTCCCCCAGGAAACGGCAATCACACATGTATCTCTCGTTGTTAGTAAAATTCAACAACTTGTGTCGTTTCAGTTGATTTATTATCAGATTTCTGAATATGTTACGGTGTAGACTAGTTGTCCATGACGTCAAATATTTGATATCAAAACCAAAGGTGCTACGTTTATCGTAAATACGATAACATTGTATAGTGGCAGGCTTCATTATAGTGAGATCTAAAAAATCCAGACTTTCATCCTCATTGCGTGGTGTTTCTATTAAAGTTAAACATGGAGGATAAAAGTCAAACTTCATTGTATAACCACTATCCTCAAATCCGCATAGGATATCATCCACGTAACGTAGGAATAACATCTCATTTAAAAGATGTGTTCCCCTTTCATATCTATCTAGGTAAATATCTGCCATAATTGACGAACAATTACCCCCCATTGGGATACCCTTGATTTGTTTATAAAAGTTTTCTCCATTGTATAAAACTGTCTCGAATAAAACCAACTCCACCAAAGCCTTGTACTTTCCAATTGCTATATATAGCTGCAAATCACATCTATGGTATGATTCCATTAGGATGCCATATAGATCCTTAATGTCTATATTATTGAATAGGTCAGCAAAGTCATAACTCCTGTATATACCGATGTTTGGCAATTCTTTCAGTTTCTTAACTACTTCGAGGCTGTTTTTTATAAAATAGCTACCCTGGTCATATAGTTTTCGCAATACCAATTTTAAATGTTCCAATAATAATTTATTGGCCCTTGATAAATAAGTTTTAAAACCGATGGTGACTGGTCGGAATTTAACTGGATTTTTATGTAGCTTAGGTATTAACGTTAAATAGGGATATCTAATATTTCCCACACATATGCCAGATTTTTTGTACAAAGCTTTTATCCGGTTACTAATTTCCAACTTAGTTTGTTTCAACAACGAGTACATACCATGATCTTCGTATGCTTGTCTTAATAAAGTAACATAGTACCATTTACAAGTCATTGCAAAATTCGACGTTACCTTGTCTACGTACGTAATAACATACATATTTTGTAGCTCATCCAGCTCATTTTTATTATATTTAAGCTCACCTCCTTTTTTATTACACCGTACGTTCCTGCGATACCATGAAATGCACTCATTTATCACCAAGACCTTCCATTCCTCAAATGTCTCTGTTGGCAAACTGAATTTTACTGCCGCTTTTTTAATATAATGTGTAATATCAATTTCCATTGCTCGTTTAATGGAAACGTTACTCCTAAATCGGTATTTAGTACCCAACTCAAAGTATTTTTTAATATTCGATTTTATTATACCCAGATCTCCTGTTACAATATGTCCATGATGTACGTCTCTGTACGTTGATGTATTACATTTGCAACTTACACAACTCACTGTTTGCAAATTACTACCAATGAAATTATAATTAAAAAACCTTCTCCCCAATGGTTTTTCATATTTGAATGCCACTTTCAACCTCAAGTCCCTAACAGGTAAAGTATGTGTCATTAGTCTTAAAATTCTATTAAAAGGAATATGATCGTAACGCTTATTAATATATTTCAATATAAGATATTCGTCAATATGTTTTTTTATTTTAATATCCTCTAAAACTATTCCATGTATCCTGGCTCTAAATTTGATGTAATCCAACACAATACACAAGGATCTGGACCGATCGCTTTCAGTACATTGTACATATATTCTTCTGTAATGACACCAAACTCTGTTAACTAACTTCAATCTAATTCCGTAAGCCATATTCTTTAGCCATGTCTCGGGAACATCCTTTCCTCCATCTATATCTCGCAAAATCTTGTCAATTTTATCTACTGTTTTTTTCAAGCACATTTTTCCCTTGCATCCTCCTCGTTGTTTACGACTGGACTTTTTCAAGCCCCGCTTCACCATACTTTCCGACCCTACGCTTGAATAATATTCCTTGTTATAATTATTACCGTACATAACAGTATTGAGACCATACGGATAAACCGATCTACGTTGTGCTATATGAGAATTTTCCCACCATAATCTTAGATCTGTATCCACCACAATATCCAAAATAGTAACCCTCATTGCTTCAACTCCGTGATTAGCAAAGTGTCTTATTTCCAAAGACACCTCACTATCCGAATTTTTAATACATTTATATATCATGCTACGGTGCAGATTTATTCTGATATTAAGGCAGTTCTTAGTTTGCCCTATATACTCTTTTCCACATATATCGCATGTGATAGAGTACACGCAATTATATGTTTTACAGAATCTCTTATATTTTCCAACTTTGGAAATCTGTAACATGTTTGCTTTAGGACACAACATACATTTTGTTGAACTACATTTACTGTATTTAAATTTTCCAAAGTTTTTATAATAAGTGCAATACGTAGAGCTCGGATATTCCACATTGGAATCAAACTGTATAACATTAGAAACAGGCACGCTCAAAGCAACCACGTTATTTTTAGGTTCGTCAACTCCTGGATGAATAAGGGTAAGAAATTTTCCTATGTTACCACTGTCTGCAGAGAAACTCATTTCTCGAAAATATTTGGGAATATTTCAAGAACTTTTTTGAAAGAATAATTTGTAGACGGAAATTTGTAAAAAAGTACTTATTTAAACTGATGGTGATTCCCTGTTTTACCTTTTTACCTCCAAAATCCTCAAGTTTAGTTGTTCAATAGCTTTTCATTTTATCCATCTCTTATTTGCCCGTGTTCTATCAAGCTTCTTTTTGGTTTTTAATGCAAAAACCTTTCAACTGATATTGCTTTTCTGTGTTTCGTGTTCAATCGAATGCCGCTCATCAAAAGTTAGCCGAAATTTTTCTCATTCCTTCGATGTTCTCGCGTAATGATGGAAATTTCGACTGAAGCAGAATATTAAAAAATAATAATAATAATAATACGCCAAGACCTGAATTGATTGTCCGTTTTAGTACCAGTAGTACACTAGTTGTGCTAGCAAATACAGGGAAATTTAAAATAGGATTTTTATATTTATCTTGGTTGAAATGGGCATTGGATTCCTGAGCAAATTTCTAGAAGATCATTAACGTTTCTTTGCATATTATCGCAATTTTTTTAAGCGAATAGCGCAAGTGGTGAAAGCAATTTTTAAAAGACTTCGAACTTTCCAAATGTTTATTTCACAGAAAAATCAAATCTTCAATAATTCCATTATTGGAAAGAATTCTAGTTTGCTTGTTTTTGCTATCCTTACATATATCTATAGAGAAATTGTGTCACAGGGTCGAAAATTTGCATTTGAGTTTTCGACGGAAAAAGACGTTTCAGGAATCCAACGTTTTGAAGTGATGCAAGTGTGTGGGTGTATGTGTGTGCAGGGGTGGGAGGAGGGGGGGAGCGGAAACGAATGAAGCGTTTCAAAAATAATTCGGTGCGATTATTACAAACAGTGAATCCTAATGATTTTAAATGCAATCAGATGTTCGTTCTGACCTCCCTAATTTACAAGTGATTTTTCTTTTAAGAATGTAAAAAAACTAACTTTCATTCATATCGCTTTTATTCCAGACTCCAGAGCTAAATAATTTTGCTTGAAAAAAAATTCAGCAATTCTTATACAACTCATCTAACAATCACTTGTTTACACTCTGCATCCATTAAAATTAGGCGTCATTGTCGAAATAATCAGAGGTTGATGATCATTTAAACTAAAAAAATATTGTAATTGCGTTGGCGCAGAATATAGATGCACAGAAAATACACAGAAATAAAGCCGTTTTAGGACGGATGCAACACTAAATACAAATGTAAAAGAACTTTAAATATCACGATTTTTATACTAGGAAGAAAAGATGGATGCCATATTTTATTTTGAAGTGGGTCACGTGATCTCTTCATATAATATGAGTGTTATTATTATTTAAATTTTTATTTAAAAAACTGCCAAACAAATTTTTTTGAATTTTTTTTTATATATTTTATGGGATAATTTGTATATTTTTTTAAATTTTTGAAGCAATATGTGAATTTTAACTTCGCTTAAAAAATGTTTGAAAAATGAGGTCCCATAGGGTTTACTATATTTCACTTTTTCAACATACAAAAATTTCATTTTGATATAGTTATTTTTATTGTGCGAGCGGACAGACAGACAGACAGAATGAATAAAGTCACAAACACTTTTCAACTATGTTGGAAAGTGTTAAAAAGTAGTAAGTATCGTCAAATAGGTCCACTTTTCATGTCCAATATTATGCGACAAACTTGTTAACACCAGTCTCGTCAATCCAATTCGTGCCATTCATAAAAGTAGATAGCTAATAATGAGGTTTTGCCATTTTACTTTTACGAGTATTTAACATGCAATTGTGTGTTACGTAGAAGTAGATGAAATGTAAGCATAATAAATAGAAACAGTAAAATGTTAAATACACATATGAATGACATTACTGCTCGGCCACCCATACTTATAGTGGGTCCCCTACAAACATTTATCACGCTTAATTTCCCCTTTTGGTGAAACTTTCATGTCTTCCCTTCCCTAAAGAAATTGGCGGCAGTAGGGCCTTTCCTGACATCCGGGCCTTCCACTAGTAGATACCCTATATAATAGATACCGTACATGTTTTTCCAAAACGGTCCAAAGATCTTTCTTAGGGGCGTTGGGCCTAAACAGTAGAGTTTTTTTGTATGACCCCCTATTTTCACGAAGTAATTAAGAAAGGGTGTTGGTACTTGTGATCCGTACGGGTGGTCGACTGTTAAATCTCATTAATGTACGAAAAGAAGTCGTGGACATAAAGGAATAACAGTTGACGAGCAGGATGTAAAAAAAAGTAACCAATTGGAGACATTTTTTGACACTTTGGTTTTGACAAAACCACGAGGTCAAAGTGAGAGTTCAGAGCGTGATGTTATCTCCGGATTTGTAGTAATGGGAAACATAGAAAGACTCCATCTACGCTCCCACTCGAGTGGTGTCAGACCCTCCTCCCATGGGCGGCCCTGATTAAAACAACAAATGTATATTGGCATTTTATTGTCACCACTTTTATGCAGCATTATATTACTAGGATCCGTCAATCAGAATATTAGTGAATAAGGTCAAGTGGAGCTTCACACATCCTACAATTCTTCTAATGGTTCAAGTTTCGATGCAGTTTATAACGGAGCGAAAAACCCACAAATGAAAAGGTAAAATTATTCAGCGCTGTTACATTTCAATCGTAATCCTAACTGAAGCTCAGTAATTAAGCGCGTTCGCATGCCACATCTTCCCTCATTTCAATTAGAATACACCGCTGGCGACGCTTCTACGATTTTAACAAATTAATACGCTCGAATTTATTCTCAATCCATCATTTGGAGCCCACTACCGCGAACTGGAAAGAAGCTGGTTTTGAATGCAAATGGGCAACATCTATCATCGACCGAGATGGAGGTAAAAAAGGAGCAAAAACATGCTATCGAACGAACAATCCATTCTGGCCGAAAGTTGTTTCAATCTCCAGTGCACTTTCCATAAATGAATATGCAATCTCGAAAACATTTAAATTTAAAACTGCTGGGAAATCCTTAACTGCAGCGATAAAATGTACATTTGTGTTTGTTATCCATCACTGACTGTCTTAAATATGTGCTAATGGTTGTAGAAACATGTTGTAGAATTTAGTCGAAGTCCAAGTGTTGTCAGCCATTATTTTTCCTTTTCACGACAAATCGTACGTCTGCCTTTATCTTTCGCTATTTTTGTGTTTTCGCTTGAACAGGAAGTGTTTCATCTTTCTTGTTGTTACCAAAAAGATAAGTGAAAGTTTTACATTGTAACCATCTTAAACGGGGGTTCCTTGAGTAATGCCAACGTTCAGAGATACTATGGATAACTCATTCGAAAATTTGCATCTTATGGAAGCCTTTCAAACTCGAGCTTCCTTTTGAGGCAAAAGAATTTTAAAAGTGCAGAGTTTTATTTTAACCTTCCACTGCAACTACAACAGAGTATACTTTGTCAGTCGCTGACATAAAGTATATTTAATGATACTTTGTGTTTAATACAACGGATTTTATTGAACAACGTTCATTTGCAATTAGTTTACTCATCTTGTTCATATTATGTCAATTTTACTTTCCCTGCAATACATGGTAATGTATAAGGAAAGTATTGGAATTATGTCGAAAATCGCAACTCGAGTTTTCGAGGGATCTACACGTTTCGAGATCTCTAGAATACGAAAAAACTATTTTTAGCGTGACGTCTGTGTGTGTGTCTGTCTGCGTGCCTGTATGTCTGTGCAATGCATGTATCCACTCTAACACAAAAACTAATTGACCGCATTTCATAAAATTTGGTAGGTAAGTTACTTGGATGTGACTCTGGTGCTGAATAGTTTTTGGTACGATTCATAAAAACAAAACCCTTTTTTTGCGAAATGGCCCGTAAAAATTTCATTTATCTGCTCTAGCTAAAATACTAATTGACCGAATTTCAATTTCCTATCTACCAAATTTCACAAAATTTGGTAGATAAGTTACTTGTTGGATACTCTGGTGCTGATCAGAATTTGATATGATTCGGAAAAGAAGAACCCGCCTTTTTTACGAAATCGCCTGCCGAAATCGCCAAAATCTAAAAAAAAAAGAACTAAATTGTGTATGTTCAAATGTATCAATCAAATTCTTGTTTTATACGCAATTTTTGAAGAGGAAAATAATATAACACACTCCATTATACTTTTGGACTAACCGTTCTCAAGATATTTGAGATTTCTTTCATTTTTGTTACGCCGATTTCGGAAAAATGTCCAATTACCAAATAAAACCAAAAATTGAATTAAAAATGCAAATTTAGTGTTATTTGGTTCAATTAAACTCAATTAATTGTATTATTAAATAAATAAAGAAAATATGAATTTAAGTCTGCAGGGAAAGTCATGTGCTGCCCATATCAGATTTTTAAATATATAACGAATATAATAGTCGCAAGTTGTGAGCGTTGCAGATATTATAAACTGCCCTCCAAAAGTTAAACACGGAGTAGTAAATTCGGGTATAATTCATGAAGTTCTGCACAGATCGACATCAAATTTCATATGAAAATACTCTGAGAAGTTGTATTTAATCATACAAACTTTAATAAAACAAAACATGCACATAAAGGGTTTTATTTATCCCTAAATTGCTACAATAGAAGAGTGCATAGAGAGAATAAACATTCTGAGTGATGGGTCAAGTGATATTTAATATGAAATATGGCCCACCGGATCCTGATGCAGGCTTGGCATCAATAATTCATACCTCCTCTCCTCCCCCCCCCCCTCCAGTCAAGCGATCTGGGCTAAGTTGACAGAGAACAATGATTGCCATTCCTATGTAAGAGCAGTTTACAGATTCTGGAGAGTGATGAGAAAGAGTAGGTGGACAGAATAGGCAACCCTTCCAAGGACATCCCAAACATTTTCGGTAGGATTAAGATCCGGGGATTATGTTGGCCACTCTGCTCAGTACTTTCGTTTTGAAGGAAGTTCTCCACTCAGTTCGAACTATGACGGTCCCTGTGGATGCCTCCCTCACTGGGTTCCGGTCTAAATTGGGTGGCACTTCCCTGCCGTCCAAACAGTTACCTTACACCTTTCTGGTAGGTCGGACGGTCTGGGTCTCAACAACAACAACTCAGTTCGAATTATGTGGACGAGCGTGTCGTGCATTAAATAAAAATATGGGCCGACTGAATCCACATGAAAACATGACATGGGATCACTTCGTCGCGATACTTCTGCGTCGTCACAGTGCCGCCTGGGAAGACATAAAGCTTGGTTCAACCTCCCAATGAAAATCAAACGATACCACCACGAACAAATGCACGGTGTTCAACTATGTTACTGGACTGGTTGCGTGTTCCTTGTTCTCTCCAGACTAGTACATATCTATTGCCTGATAGCAGGGCAAATGTCTAGTCGTATTTGAAGAGAATATTCATTCATTGTGCTTGGGTCCAAATCACATTCTTACGACACAATTGTATATAAATATGCCCGTCTGGCCCTGGAGCTCAACAGAACACAAACGTTTGGTATCCATGCAGGGAGACCTATCGTACCGCCCCCCTTCCCCTCATAGAATTGGACGATATCGGCCATCGTTAGCAACCGCTCGTAGCAACCATCGGCTGCGTTAGCAACCGCTCGTAGAGTTAGAACTGTTGGTCGGCGATTACGTCTCGTCAGTAAATTTTTGTACAGGCCATTGAAAGGTGAATTTTTGTTGAAATGAAAGCCTTTAGACACAAACGCATCGTTTGTACCGAACGTCTAGTTTGCATATTTGAATCAATATTCAATCCGTTTTCCATCGTATTTTGACCCGTTGTGTCATTGCGTGTTGGCCCGTGTTTGGTGAGCAGTAAAAAATTGGGATACCTAAAGGTAACTTTAACAAAATATTTTGTTGAATTCGTGCCATGCAGCTCATCAAGTTCGTAAATTGCGGAGTTAAAATCAAATGTTGCATCTTTAATAATCTCATAAATAGTTTTATAATTATCTGTGTAATGCTGAACAAAGAACATGGTTGTGCTTCAGAAGTTTATATATATATATGCACAGGGTGATTCAAAAAAGATGGGTCAAACTTTACGAGGTGGTAGTACATACCAAACCAAGCAATTTTCGTTATAGTTTACCGTGTCGGAAATGAAACGTAAAGGCATTATAGGGAGCTTACTCGTTGGGAATCGGCCACTCCGCAAACTTCAAAGTGTCATTCTGATTGGTATTTTCTAGTTGAAGAAGAAAACCACGTATGCAGATTTCATTTGAGGAAGAAGAAGGACTCTTATACAAATTCTCCTAGTTGAGAGAGAGATAAGGAACTATCTGGACGTCACTTTTCCGATGAATTCGCCGATGGATTGAGCGGGGTGGTCCCATAGCTTGGTCCCCACGATCGCCCGATCCTTCGTGTCTTGTTTTGTGGGGAGATCTCAAGAATCTGGTCTATGACACTCCCCTTGAATCTAAAGAGGAACTCGTAGCCAGAATTTCGGCCGCTGCTGCCGAAGTGCGCGATATTGCTGGTCTGTTCGAGAGAGTTCGCCAATCCCTCCATCGCCGCTGTGAGAAGTGACAGGTTGACGGTCCCTCTTTTGAGCCATTACTGTAATTATTGTTTATTAAATGCCATTTTATAACTTCTAAGTCATTCTTGTGTTTTCACCTCACCTCATCGGTTTTACCATTAAGCACCCGCTGGCGCCTTTACGTTTCATTTCCAATCCGGTAAACTACGACGAAAAATACTTGGTTTGATGTATACTACTACCTCGTAAAGTTTGGCCCATCTTCTTTTAATCAACCTGTATATATATATATATAATATGTATATATATATATATATATATATATATATATATAATATATATATATATATATATATATATATATATATATATATATATATATACTTTTATATATATATATATATATATATATATATATATATATATATATATATATATATATATATAATCCAAGAAAAAGAAGATTTAAAGGAACTTGGGATAACCAAATGCTTTGCATTTAATGGTTGGGGAGGATTGCGACTCCCCCTCCCGTTTAAAGCTGCTTTTCCAGCCTAGGCAAACGCTCACGGTACCAATGCAAAGCAAAGGTTGGTCCCCAATGCGTGCCAATACGAAGGCACCCGGATACGGAAGAACAAGACCAACCAAACAGAAGGAAACTGGACCAAAAGTGAATCCTGCCCAACTCGCTATCATATATATGTTCATTTTACGCATGCGTGCAATCTTAGCAGGTACGCATAAACTTTATTTACTTGCAAATTGAAGTAAACTGTCAAAATCTACATGATCCTTGAAAATCGATCTATAGCAATCCTTTAAGAAATATATAGGATAATGTTTATATAAAGCCTCTGTTATGATTTTAATATTGCTATTATTGCAATCTTTTTTAAACGTGTTGCAAATTTGATTTCTCTTGAAGTGTCCGAGTATGATATTTCTGAAAGTATTTTTGGTAAGATTTGTTTTCCAATCGATGAGATGATTTATCTTCATTTTATATAATTCTCTTTTGTCGTATAACGTTGTATAATGACCATATAATCCATGTTTTTTTATTGAGATGTCCAGAAAATTTACCGCTTCATTTTCTTCTTTACAATTTTCTATTAATTCCAATTCCGGTGGGTAAAATGTGAAATCGAAATTGGTGGTGGTTTCATAACTCCCCAATAGCACATCGTCAACAAACCGGAAATATGGTATCTCTGACAAAATATGGGTTCCTTTTTCATATGTTGAGAGGTAAATATCGGCCAAGATTGATGAACAGGCTCCTCCCATTGGGATTCCCTTTATTTGTCGGTAATAATTATTTCCGTTATATAGAATATTTTCTTTTAATACCAGTTCAATAAGATCAAGGTATCTTCGATAAGTAATAAAATCCTTCAAATCATATTCTTCATGTAATTTTTCCAAGATTGAGTATAAATTAGATAAATCAATCTTGTTAAATAGGTCGCGGAAATCAAAGCTTTTAAAACATATATTTTTATTACAATGTTTTAATCGATCGATAACTTCTACTCCATTTTTGATCATGACATGATTCTGTTTTTTGATGTTTTCCATCACAAACTTGAGGATGTTCAATAGTCGTTTATTAGCTATTGTCAGATATGATCCACAGCCAACGGTAACTGTACGGAATTTTACAGGCTCTTTATGCATCTTTGGAATGAGGATTAAATATGGAAATTTAACAGTTTTTATTTCATTACCGATTCGCTTGTACAAAGCCTTAATCCTATTGGATAGAACATTCCCATTATTATGTAAAGGGGTGTACATAGTACTGTCTAGATAGCAGTGAAGAAGTGTATCCATGTAAAACTTTTTGCATGTAAATGCAAAATGTGATACCATCTTGTCAGTATAAGTTATAGCAAAATTTTCTTTTATAGCTTGTATAGCTGCAGGTATTGAAAGATTCCTAATTCTGTTATTTTGTCTAATGTAATAAAACTGAAATTCTTTTGAAAAATTATATTTCCATTCATGAAAGGCTTGAATAGGTAAACTGTGTTTTACTGCTATTTTATAAATAAATTCTTCTAGATCTTGATTGAAATTTTCGATTACTTGGTTATATTCTTGTGATCTGTATTTAGTTCCGAGTTTGAAAATATTTTTTAGAGTTTTATCTGAGATTATGGGGTACATCTCGGACCGAGCGGGCGAAGCTTTGGTCTTCCGTGTGTTGTGGGTATTGAGGCGTACGGTTGCGGAGGCATGGGATTTGGCCGGGAGAGTGGATACATGGAATAAGGGTGAGACTTTTATGCTATACTGTTTTATGCTATACTGTTTTATGTTATCGCACTTTGACGTATTTTAGTATATTGCATCATATAGTGTGTTTGTTTTTATCGACGTCTTTACGTAGTGTATGATATAGTAATTTATGCATTATATCGTTTAGGTTTAGTATTTTAATGTTGTTTAGTTTTAGTGTATTTATGTTTTAGAATTAACAGGACTCGTTAATTTACTTGCCCTTATGACGCAATTCTAGTAAATTGGATTAATTATATATGTTTTAAAGTTTTAATGTTTTAATGTACAGGACTCGTTAATTAACTTGACCTTTTAACGCATTTCTTGCAAATCAGATAAAAAATCACTCCAAAAAAAGTTTAAAATCTTTGAAAATGTCACTTATTCCATTAATGGACTGTATGGTTACACGAAAAGCTACGAATCATATGTGGACGTATTGTATTGAAGGAGTATATTATTGCTACCTTGATGAGTATTTCCTGTTCTAATTGTAAGTCTTAAAGAAATGAAACCTCATAGTTATGAGGCGTATGTATAAGACTGCTAGCGAATTACTTTTATACTCCTCAATATGAGTCATAAAATGTTGAAACTACACATGAATGAATACATCTTACTATATAAAAGTGACTGGCAGAAATATTCTTCACAGAATATATGCTCGGTGGCACAATAGATAAGGGTATTAGTGGCATCGATAACCAATTACCCTTTACTCTCTATATTGATGAAATCTATTAAAAGCTATTTCCAACCTATTTATACAGTCCAGGAAAAACAAGCGACAATAAGAAAAAATGTCCGTAATAGTGAAGATATGTATAATGACACGATTCAAACAGAATCACAATTTTTTAAAAATGATTTTATGCATCACAGTCATATAAGATATTGTGGATTTCAAAAGTGCCTATCAAAAAGATGCAAACTGTGTCCTGTGGCCAACCCGCTTCAAATTAAAAAACATGCTAATCCGAACAGAATATTTTGTAAATCTTACAACACAATATACTGTATCACCTGTCTTACATGTCATACTAAATATATTGGACAGACTCTGAATCCACTTAATATAAGAATCAACTTGCACAGGAGTCAAGTCTGTAAGAAAAGACAACTCGATCGACATTTAAGCAGTTTGGAAATTAGGCATTTCAGACAACATGATTTTTCTAAAACCATCATCACCATTCTAGATATAGTACCTCAATTGATGGAAAGATTGTGGTGGGAGGCCACACATATTAAACAGTACTCAACGACATTCCCTTATGGATTGAATTCCCTCAATTTTAAAGAAAGTTACAATTTAGATTATTGTAGAAGTGTTGACAATTATCCAATAGCAAGTTCATTGATACAGAGGAAGTCACAGCGATGGCATAGAGGAAGAGGAAAACACCATTATAGCTATAATGACACAGAAGAAAAAATCTCCAAATTTATAGAATCAATTAAATCCAAAGACGGAATCAAGTACAATTGGATTAAGGATGTCATTTACAGTATAAAAATCAAATATTTACCTCGTATATGGGCTTTTATACAGCAATATACGTTGGATGAACCTATTGACTTTCGGATTGAAGAAACACACAAAAATATAGCCATTATGCTTGACTTGATTAAATTAAGGGCCAGAAAATTTCAAATTAGATTAAAACCCAGAATACAGAACAAGCAAAGTATGGAATATTTTATAACCACATTCCGAAATAAGAAATTTGATGGAATTCCCTTTAAATCGATACTTTACAATATCAAAACTTTCTTACCTGTTCAGGATCTTAAGGTAAAATTGACTTACCGCTTTGTACGCACAAACGGTAGAAGATTCTTCAACTACAACAATATATGTAAAGAATTGGATACTAAAACAACAGAATGCAGATGCACTGATAGCAAACTTAAAGATCCTTATCACAATCACATCATTACAGGTGATCTGGATATTATCTCAGATAAAACTCTAAAAAATATTTTCAAACTCGGAACTAAATACAGATCACAAGAATATAACCAAGTAATCGAAAATTTCAATCAAGATCTAGAAGAATTTATTTATAAAATAGCAGTAAAACACAGTTTACCTATTCAAGCCTTTCATGAATGGAAATATAATTTTTCAAAAGAATTTCAGTTTTATTACATCAGACAAAATAACAGAATTAGGAATCTTTCAATACCTGCAGCTATACAAGCTATAAAAGAAAATTTTGCTATAACTTATACTGACAAGATGGTATCACATTTTGCATTTACATGCAAAAAGTTTTACATGGATACACTTCTTCACTGCTATCTAGACAGTACTATGTACACCCCTTTACATAATAATGGGAATGTTCTATCCAATAGGATTAAGGCTTTGTACAAGCGAATCGGTAATGAAATAAAAACTGTTAAATTTCCATATTTAATCCTCATTCCAAAGATGCATAAAGAGCCTGTAAAATTCCGTACAGTTACCGTTGGCTGTGATTCATATCTGACAATAGCTAATAAACGACTATTGAACATCCTCAAGTTTGTGATGGAAAACATCAAAAAACAGAATCATGTCATGATCAAAAATGGAGTAGAAGTTATCGATCGATTAAAACATTGTAATAAAAATATATGTTTTAAAAGCTTTGATTTCCGCGACCTATTTAACAACATTGATTTATCTAATTTATACTCAATCTTGGAAAAATTACATGAAGAATATGATTTGAAGGATTTTATTACTTATCGAAGATAACTTGATCTTATTGAACTGGTATTAAAAGAAAATATTCTATATAACGGAAATAATTATTACCGACAAATAAAGGGAATCCCAATGGGAGGAGCCTGTTCATCAATCTTGGCCGATATTTACCTCTCAACATATGAAAAAGGAACCCATATTTTGTCAGAGATACCATATTTCCGGATTGTTGACGATGTGCTATTGGGGAGTTATGAAACCACCACCAATTTCGGTTTCACATTTTACCCACCGGAATTGGAATTAATAGAAAATTGTAAAGAAGAAAATGAAGCGGTAAATTTTCTGGACATCTCAATAAAAAAACATGGATTATATGGTCATTATACAACGTTATACGACAAAAGAGAATTATATAAAATGAAGATAAATCATCTCATCGATTGGAAAACAAATCTTACCAAAAATACTTTCAGAAATATCATACTCGGACACTTCAAGAGAAATCAAATTTGCAACACGTTTAAAAAAGATTGCAATAATAGCAATATTAAAATCATAACAGAGGCTTTATATAAACATTATCCTATATATTTCTTAAAGGATTGCTATAGATCGATTTTCAAGGATCATGTAGATTTTGACAGTTTACTTCAATTTGCAAGTAAATAAAGTTTATGCGTACCTGCTAAGATTGCACGCATGCGTAAAATGAACATATATATGATAGCGAGTTGGGCAGGATTCACTTTTGGTCCAGTTTCCTTCTGTTTGGTTGGTCTTGTTCTTCCGTATCCGGGTGCCTTCGTATTGGCACGCATTGGGGACCAACCTTTGCTTTGCATTGGTACCGTGAGCGTTTGCCTAGGCTGGAAAAGCAGCTTTAAACGGGAGGGGGAGTCGCAATCCTCCCCAACCATTAAATGCAAAGCATTTGGTTATCCCAAGTTCCTTTAAATCTTCTTTTTCTTGGATTACATTCTGCTTCGGAGTATAGAGCGGCTTGGCGCCTTTTCCTGAGTAGTGCCTTTGATTTTTGTGGATATGCATAGGAATTCTTTTTGAATTTGTTTACTGGATTTTATATGATATATATATATATATATATATATATAAGTATATCTATGTTGCCAATTTCATCGATGCTCCAAATAAGATAACAATTTATTTTATAACAGTTTTAAGTCAAGAAATGTGAAAAATACGAAATCTAAATTTTTATATGTTCCTTCAATTCAAAATTTTTATTTACTAAAAATTTCGTCATACATTAGCATGTAAAGCTAAAAATGTTTGATACGAGAAAAATTTATTGAGATATGAAATACTGAATTTAATTACTTTCACAAATCCATCATTTCTGTCTAGTGATGAGGGGCCGTTTAAAACGGAAATTAAACATCTCAGGTTTGTTGTTTTGCATTTTATTTCGTGATATATCTTTAGGATGTACAGTGACCGCCGGTTATAAGATTCAGTGGTTATAAGAAACAGCCGTTTATAAGACTCAAAACGACAGAAACAAATACAAACTTCGTTTTAACATTAAAATTGTGTCGCTTATAAGAAACACGATTCCGCTTATAAGAAACAGTTTTCTACAGAAAATTTGTTGATTTCCTTGCGACGCTGGTGTAAAAAAAAAAAATCGATTTGTTTAAGGTTAACTGAAGGACGAGTTGTTATCTTTTGTCTCTGGGCGTACGGGGAGGGGGTGGGAGTTTGCTATGTAACAAAGGATGACAGAGGATTTCTCCGCAGAAAGACTTGGGGAGTACAACCCCAAACCAGTAAGAAACGAGCTTTAATCTTTTGGCAGTTAAGGAAACGTACTGATAAGGAAAGGCATCTTTGCTTATGCACTCAAATAAGATTCGTACAGCTTTAGTTAGTCATTTTATGTTTTGCTAGTGAAGCATGTCGCAAAACCTTACTTTGCTTGAAAAGCAAAGTTTACTTAAAAAGTATGATTCTCCACCTCCGTGTAGTCAATAAGCAAGAAAACAACCTTGCTTGATGCTATCCATATGATCGCAGGCGCATGGAAAAAAGTTTCTGACATATGCATTTTTAATTGCTTCCGTAAAGCAGGATTTTTGAAAAATAATGTTGCCATACCAGCAGAAGATGAAGAAGAATTTGAAGCACCTTTCGAAGAATGGATTCACATCGACGAAAATTTACAAACATCTGAAGAAAACAATGATGATGACATAGTGCGGAAATTCAGAATGTTTGCAATGAAGAAGAAAATGAAGACGACGTTCCACAAGAAGAAAATTTTCCTACAGCCAAACAGTCGCGAGAAGCCCTAACTATAATTAGAAAAACTCTTGAACACAGAGGGGCATCAGAAAAAGTTTATGGACTGTTTTATGATTTAGAAATGGATGTACGTAAACTAATCACAGACTCGTTAGCACAAACAATACTGGATAAGTTTTTTGCTATTATTCAGTAATAGATTACGATATGTATGAAAATGTACTATGCTCTTATACATAAATGAACGACCTATGAGTTTTACTTTTTATTCTTATTTAACTGCATACTATATGCATATAGATAATAATTTAAGTTGTAAGGCTTAATTTGTAAAATGAGAAATATTTTTGAATGCAAAACTTAATTTACAAATGTATTATGTACGTACTAATATTTTACTTATATACATTTATCTTTTAAATTCTGTAAAACTGTGTTCAATAGTTAGTATTTACAATGGAAGAACGATATTTAAAAAATTTCCGGATTTAAGAAACAACTGCTTATAAGAAACAAAACGAGCGAAACGAACGTGTTTCTTATAAGCGGCGGTCACTGTATCATAATTTCCCAGAAAGTCTTTAATACCTAACACTTTGTTTAGAAGAAAGCTAGCTATTTTCAGTGATTTGCTAACAATTTGGTGTGTATCGCATTTCAAGTTGTGTATAACCTCCAATTACTCGTCAAAAACTGATGCAAATCTGAGCTCCTATATCTCGGTAAATTTTTCTAGTAAAAGAATCGAACTTTTTTTTTTATTTTACATGTTAATGTATGAATAAATTTTCAGTAATTGGGAAAATTTTGGATTAAGAGATCGAATAAAAGTAAAATTTCATATTTTTTTAGACAAATATATTTGTCGGTTTAAAGCTGTTATAAGATACGTATTGTTATTTTATTTGAAACATTTTTGCAATTGGAAATTTATACTGTTACGAACGTATCTTCTAGAATCGTGGGTGTATACATAGGACACAAAAACGAGTCCAAGTTTTCGGATAACTAACGCTTATTCACAAGCACAAAGTAAACAGGAACAATATACGATCAAACAGCACTTAAATGCTGCACTAATTTCATAAGTGATAATACTCTCAAAATACTGGCGTAAATAATTTCACAAAACAAACGCTACTATTCTTAAAACATTGACAAAAGTCACAGTTCACTAAATATTGTCACTTCGTCAACTGAACTCACCAATTCAGTGATGACTCCTATTTATATAATTTCTCCATTGAAACTTCTGCAAATTTCTATATCTCAAAAAATAATCGTTCTATCGAGAAGTTTCTGGAACATTCCGGAAGTCGCCAAATTGGGGATAAATCGCCAAATCTGGGAACCCTTCTTCTAACTGGGAAATCCTGGAAACCGTGGGCTCGCGTCATGCTGACATCATGGACTGATTTCTTTGCTTGGCCTTCGAGACAGACGAAAGAGGATGCGCCAAAGGGAATATTGCGCGTTTACAACAATACCCACGACAAACTATTGAGGAAATAAAAATCGCGTAAAAACTTTTCGGGACACTCTGTATATTTGCATGAAAGTTCTTTGTTTAAAGCACTTTTCAAAATTGATGTTGTAAATATTATTTTCTAATAAAATTACATTCTAAAATAGAAATCATGTTTTTGTATATATATATATATATATATATATATATATATATATATATATATTAGATATCATATTAGTATATGAGAAGGAAAAGGTGAAAATCATTCAATTTTTCTGTCTTTACATCAATAAGGAATCGTATGGCCGTTACTGCTAGGTGTTAGAAATGAACCGAAAATGAAAATTAAGTTCATCTATTTGTTTATAACAACTTAGAGTTCTAAAGTGGTTTTGGGGTATCAAAGTTATTTTCAGCCCCCCCCCCCCCCCCTCCAGCAGTTGCAGTGCAGTATGCATGACGAATTTTGCCATTTCAACAGCCAAAATTTCCAATGAAAAGAAATGATAAACAATAATAACTTTATATGTGTATATTTTTACAATTACCTATTATCTTTTCTCCTCTTACTTTTTCGTTAGAAAAGCAACTTTTACCTGCATTTAATTCGTCTGTCATTACGCTGAAGGCCAGGTGTAGTTACACAAATTGGGCGAACTATTGTTAACTTGGCAACCGTTGGCGTATTTTGGAACGTTCAAAAATTGTAGCAGAAAGTAACGTTTTTTGTGAGTTTTCAGAAAGCTGTTTGAGGACATCCGTGACAGTATCCATTTAGTACTTGCCTGGATAATGATTCCGCCTACTCTTGCTCCTCGGGTTGTTTGTCTCGCTGGATGGTGGATAATGCTCTTTGCCGCCTTCGTCGTAGTGACGTAAACCACAGAAGGTCTCCACTGGGGTTGGTCCTTAATCTGTCCATCTGTTTCATCCCCACTAGAGGTGAGGCTGTATATCAGAAAGGCACTGTCTTTTATAACCCCAGCCCAGACCCACCTCACCTAAGTGGTACACTAATCTGTGGATTAACCCGACCCAGTCTCGGTAATCATGAAGCAGACTTTCCCAGGTGGCGGAGAGAAACTGTGTCTTCGCAGCCTGTTTCCAGACCCGTCGGCGACTGGGGTCGAGACTCGATGGGGCCAACTTCTGGATCCATCTGGTGAATGGTATCGCGGACCTCGCTCCCCTGGTCGTGGTCTTACTTGGTGATTGATAGATCCCCCTTGCTTCCCCCCCTCATAGCCAGCGTAAATCACTCAAGGTCGCCATTGAGGGTTGTTTGAATCTGTTCATTTAGTTTAGCTGTGTGCTATTGATTATTGTGAATTATTGAGTCAGTGTTTCGAAAATACAATTTTCCGGTAAATAAGTTGAACATTGGGTTACTGTTTTATTGCATAATTGATCATTGTTTTTCACTTAGGACAGTTAGAAAGTTAACATCTGTATTAACTCCTATTAATGCTTCCAACTGCTTTAAACCAGTCATCTTTCGAGCCTTTTCTTATAGTTTGAACCTATTCTTGTCAATCTAGGTTTTCTTCTAACGTGCAGTAAAGGACAATTTATGCAGTGCGAAACTGGTATTTGTGCAGTGTGAAAAACCAGCTTTACATTAGTTTTTTTTTTTCAGTATTTTGTTGATTTTTTTTAATGCAGGGATTTAACGGACATACTTTTTTCATAAAAATGTAATTTGTCTAATTCAACGGCAGTAAATGTTTTAGCAAAATTGAAGAGTTCAGGTTTGAAAACTTCTTCTATGTAAAGTCTTCTTTTATTTAGAAAAAAGTGCTTATTATACGATTGGTGTGAATGAATTAGTGAATCATCACTAAAAAAATGCAGTAACATAAACACATATTTAACATTTTTCTCATTCTATTTATTTTACACTTTATACAACGTTATTCAACTTCTATAAAATATAGTGTAAAATTTTCGATCCAGATATTTTTGCTGTTGTTGAAAATTATTTCAGTAACATTTATGCCTCATATTTTAAAACAGTTACGCATTTCATTACGTATCAATATATGTTCATTTTTACTTTCCCTGCAATACATGTATAGGGACAGTATTGGAATCATACCGAAAATCACAACTCGAGTTTTCGACGGATCTACACGTTTCGAGACCTTTAGAATACGAAAAATATATTTTTAGCGTGACGTCTGTGTGTGTGTCTGTCTGTATGTCTGTGTGTCTGTGCAATGTGTGTATCTACTCTAACTAAAAAACAACTAGACCGAATTTCATAAAATTTTGTAGGTAAGTCACTTGGGTGAGACTCTGGTGCTGATTAGTTTTGGGTACGATTCTTGATAAAAGAACCGGCCTTTTTTTTTTGCGAAATGGCCTTCAAAAATTTCCAGTATCCACTCTAGCTGAAAAACTAATGGACTGAATTTCACAAAATTCAGTAGATAAGTCGCTTGTCGGTTACCCTACTGTTCATTAAATTTTGGTGCGATTCGGAAAAAAATAACCTGCCTTTTTCTGCAAAATGACCCTCAAAAATCGTCAAAATCTAAAATAAAAAAACTAAGTATGCTCAAATATATCCATTAAATGCTTGTTTTATACCTAATGTTTAACGAAGAAAAGAATAAGACCAACCCCATTATACTAGGTCTAACCGTTCTCGAGATATTTTAGTTTTTTCGTATTTTCTCTACGCCACCTTTGAAAATAAGTTCAGTTACTAAATGAGAACGAAAATGGAATTAAAAGTGAATTAAATTTAATTAAAATAAAGATAACGTTAATATAAGTCTGCAGGGAAAGTCATGTGCTGCCCACATCAGATTTTTTTAACATGCTTTAGTAATTTAGTGAATTTTAAATATATTATTTAAGCATTATCCATGTTCGAGGGCTTTCAATTAGATAATTCTGCATTAGAATTTTAAATTCTATGAACACGTTATTGAAGAAAGAACGCCATTACTCCCTGCCCTTAAGATGCAAACTTTAGGATATTAAAAAAAAAAAAAAAAAAAACTACTGAAATAGCCATATTTTGGAAATTTGAAACTTCAAAAAACACCCTGACCCTCCCCTTTACCGCCCCCTCCCCAATTTATATTCTGCTAATAGTGTCTGCTGGTTCAGTTGGCAATTTCCCTTTAAAAGAAACCTGTGGCAATCTAGAGAATAAGACTTAACAACATCCTGAGTAACCTGACAATTACACATAATCAATTCTATCTGTATATCCTATTCTTGCTCAAAGTGAAATCATTTTAGAAAACAAATGTGTGTCATCCTATTGGAACAAAAGGAATAATGGCTGTGATGTCACTCACAATTATTCATTATTCATTCCTACGTATATGATGCAATATCATTTCTTGAATAGGTTTTAAGTTTTAACAGCACTGAGTTATGGCATGGCAAGCCTGGACGACGGCGTTTTGTTAAGTGGTATGTCCGGAATATAATTAAATTCTTATTCAGCTGTGTGGAGTATAATTTGAAAGAACTCAATAATGAATCTACGGAGGTTAAGGCTTTTAAATTACCAGCCTGGCCCAATAGCAGCCCATCTTGGCTCCCAGTTGAAGTGTACATGGCGAAAAGATAGTTGCTTACTATCTCGTCCTTTTTGGGGATCTTTTAAAAATAAAAACGTTCTAGATTACTTTCTTAAATGATTGGTATAATTTTTCTAAAGAAGAAGCACCTATTTTACAACTAAATTGCGCATCAAATATCAGCCATGTAACATGGCCGTGCCATTGAAATAGCTCAGGCAGACGATAACTGATTGGATCGGTTGGAGTCAAAATGGTGGTTGCGCCAGGCTGTATATTTAGGAGCCTTAATGGAGGTAAATGGAAGGATTTAAAACTTCATGTTGGGGAAACGCTAAAATCGTTTGAGATAATCATTCATGTGGCGCTGGGATAAGTTAAGTCCCACTGCATTCATTGTATGCGTTTCGTTGGTGAAAAGTTCGTATTGATTATATATTGATTATTGATATTATTGATTATATTATTATATTATGTATATTATCGTTATTACTTTCCCTGCAATACATGGTAATGTATAGGGAAAGTATTGGAATCATGTCGAAAATCGCAACTCGAGTTTTCGACGGATCTACACGTTTCGAGAGCTCTAGAATACGAAAAAACTATTTTTAGCGTGACGTCTGTGTGTGTGTCTGTGTGTGTGTCTGTGTGTCTGTCTGTCTGTGCAGATTTTGTATCCACTCTAACTAAAAAACTATGTGACCGAATTTCATAAAATTTGGTAAGTAAGTCACTTGTGCACGAATCTGGTGCTGATTAGTTTTGGGTATTACTCGGGTTAAAAGAACCCGCCTTTTTTTGCGAAATGGCCCGCAAAAGCTTGTATCCACTCTAACTAAAAAACTAATGGACGGAATTTCACAAAATTTGGTAGATAAGTCGCTTGTAGGCCACCCTGGTGCTGATTAGATTTTGGTATAATTCGAAAAAAAATAACCTGCCTTTTTTTGCAAAATGGCCCGCAAAAATCATCAAAATCTAAACTTAAGAACTACGTATACTCAAATATAGCCATTAAATGCTTGCTTAATACGTAATTTTTAGCGAAGAAAAGAATAAGATCAACCCCATTACACTAGGACTAGCCGTTCTCGAGATATTTTAGTTTTTCGTATTTTTCCTACACCATTTTTGAAAATAAGTCCAGTTTTCAAATGAGAACGAAAATTGAATTAAAAATTAATTAAATTTAATTTAAATAAATAGAACGTGAATATAAGTCTGCAAGGAAAGTCATGTGCTGCCCACATCAGATTTTATTATTATTATTATCGTTATAGTATTACTATTATCGTTAAAGTATTATTATTATCGTTATATTATTGGTTCGAGCTATTCATTTTGCAGAAATAAATGATCAGTGGAATGCAAATTAGAACTCAAATATAATATTCCTACGTATTTAAATGTATTTCACCTTTCGAATTGTTTGCGTTTTCATATATTCTGTATCCTGTTCTACAACTAGGAAGAATGTTTATTACTTCTACCCATAATTTGAGAACTTTCATTTAAAAATAAACAAAAATACATGTACTAAACATTGTGTCTTCCCGTTGTGTCCAATAAGAAAAGTGTATAAATAAAAACGTGAAAATCCTCATATATTTTCGTTTGAACATCGAAACAAAAATATTACTTTAAGTTTTAAGTTCATATGTAGTGCTGTTTCCTCATGCTACTATATAAAGAGAGTATTGTTTTATCAAAAATTTCTGAATTCTAAAACTTCACAGAAAAGTACGTTTTAAAACATCCAGTATATATATGTCAAACGCTTTCATAAAATATGTCCGTCTGTATACACAATAACTCAAGAAGGAATGAATGTACTGTACTTTACATAGAAGAGAGGTTGTCTGTGTAAAGAGGGAATCGCGAGTGTGAACAATTGGCCCAAAATCACATGGACTAAAATATTGTAACACTTTATCTGCTGTTACATGTGAGTCACAAGTGATGCACATTGATTGTATTGAATGCATTGAATGCTAAGAAGTGTTAACAATTCGGTAGGTGCCCCTCGCTTATCAGCAATAGCATCCGAATCTGCCTTAAAACGGTAGAACAAAATTGCGCGCATAACGGAATAAAGAAGGACCCCCCCTTCAGAAACACCGACCTGTAGAGATTCGCTTTCTGCTTAATCCATTACAAAAGAGGCCTTGAATACTGCCCGAAATAGGATTCTTTCTCTTTCCTATTATGCCGGCGACATTCGCATGATAGATGGGGCCTACGTCCTGACATACTACTTGATCGAGAAAGCGGTTATGAAAGGTGTGGCTTGATGCACAGTTAATCATTGGGGCTTCTCCGAATGAGAAAAGCAAATATGTAATAACGAGGGTGTGAAGGTATGAAACAGTATCGATTGCATACTTTTGTTTTCCCGCCTTCTGTGAAATCAAACTCGACGCGTTCGATTAAAAACTGATTAATCTCGACTTATCGTTTGGCACCCATGGGATGCGAAATGTAATAGGCCGGAGTATTAAAGTAAAAGTATACGCGGTCTCAATTTACACACGACTATTTCACACATGGAGGTAAAAGTAAGGAGTTAAAACTCCATACTAAGGAAACGCCAATATCGTTTGAAACTATAATTCAGGTGGCGCTGGGATAAGACAAGTAGTCCTGCATTGTATGCATTTCTAATGCGAAGAGCCTAAGGTATTTATTTAAACTGTTGATTTTGTAAAAATAAATTATGAGCACAATGTAGAGTAGAAATTAATCAATCAAAAATATTCTTACGTATTCAAAATTATTTTACCTTCCAATTTATTTTTAACTCCATATATTCTGTACTCTATCATACAACTATGAAAAAATACTGGTTAATTATTCTCATCATTAGGGAATCCTTAATTTAAAAATCTGATGTGGGCAGCACATGACTTTCCCTGCAGACTTATATTAACGTTCTCTTTATTTTAACTAAATTTATTTCACTTTTAATTCAATTTTCGTTCTCATGCGGTAACCGGGCTTATTTTCAAAGGTGGCGTAGGGAAAGTACGAAAAACTAAAATATCTCGAGAACGGCTAGTCCTAGTGTAATGGGGTTGGTCTTATTCTTTTCGTCGTTAAAAATTACGTATTAAATCATTATTTAATGGATATATTTGTGTATACCTAGTTCTTTAGTTTAGATTTTGACGATTTTTGCGGGTCATTTTGCAAAAAAAGGCAGGTTATTTTTTTTCGAATCGTACCAAAATCTAATCAGCACCAGAGTAACCCAGACGTGACTCATCTACCGAATTTTGTGAAATTCGGTCCATTAGTTTTTCAGTTAGAGTGGATACAAGCTTTTGCTGGCCATTTCGCAAAAATAGGCGGGTTCTTTTATCCCGAATCGTACCCAAAACTGATCAGCACCAGACTCGCCCACAAGTGACTTACCTACCAAATTTTGTGAAATTCGGTCCATTAGTTTTTTAGTTACAGTGGATACAAAATCTGCACAGACAGACACACAGACACATACACAGACGTCACGCTAAAAATAGTTATTTCGTATTCTAGAGGTCTCGAAACGTGTAGATCCGTCGAAAACTCGAGTTGTGATTTTCGGTATGATTCCAATACTTTCCCTATACATTACCATGTATTGCAGGGAAAGTAAAAATAATCAAATATCTATCTATCTATATATACTAATTACCAAGTGTCCATCTGTCTGTCTGTCACGCTTTTTTTAGGCACTTCCCGAATAGATAGGGACATGCAATTTGGTACACGGCTCGATCGTTCGATAAAACCCCCTGGAAAAATCGAATTTTTCGAAAATGTTCTCTAGAGGGGGTGCTCCACACCAAAACATTCGAAAAGTGAAATGATAGGAAAGCATGCTTTGCCATAAGATAGAGACTTCAAATTTGGTGTATGGGTAAATCGTTCGAAAGGAAGAAAGTGTGCAATTTCAGATTTACAATATTTTCTACTTACGCACTCTGCCGCACACCAAAATGTTCGATTTAGAGAATAAATGAGAAACGGCTCCTTTAAAATTTGATAGAGGCTTGAAATTTAGTATATGGAATAATCATTTGATAAAAACACCCAAGACGATTATAGTTTTTAAAAAACGTTCGTTTAAGGGGCTGCTCCAGAGGAAAACGTTCGAAAGGTGAATTGATAGAAAACATACTTAGAGATGAGATATATATTTGAAATTTGGTGTACGGGTAAATAGTTTGGAAGGAAGAAAGTGTACAATTTCAGTTATCCAATATTTTCTCCTTTAAGGGGTGTAGCACACAAAAATATTCGATTTTCGAAATGAAGTTGAAGCACTCCTTTTAGAACGTGATAGAGGCTTGATATTTTGTATATGGGCGAATCATTTTATAGAAAATCCAGGAAGAATGGAGTTTTTCAAAAATGTATATTTAAGGGGGGTGGGTACTCCACAGAAAAACATTCGAAAGGTGAAATGATAGAAAAAGCATGCTTCACGATGAAATAGAGACTTCAAATTTGGTATACGTGTAGATAGTTAGAAAGGAAGAAAGTGTGCAATTTCAGTTTTCCAACATTTGCTATTGTAAGGGGTGCCACGCACTAAAATGTTTGATTTGACGAACAAATGGAAAACTCCTCCTTTACAATATGATAGAGGTTTGAAATTTAGTATATGGGGTAATCATTTGATAAAAAAAACCTACGATTATTACAGTTTTTCAAAAATGATCATTCAAGGGGGTGCAACACAGAAAAACGTTCGACATATGAAGTGATAGGAAACATGCTTCACAATAGGATAGAGACATCAAATTTGGTGTACTGGTAGATAGTTTGAAAGGAAGAAAGTGTGCAATTTTAGATTTCCAATATTTGCAACTTTGGGGGGTGTCGAACACCAGTATGTTAGATTTTCGGAATAAATGAGACACGTTTTCTTTAAATGTGATAGAGGCTTGATATTTGGTATATGGGTCAATCATCTGATAAGAAACTCAAGGCAAACAGAGTTTAAAAAAAATGTCCATTTATGTGTGTGCCCCACAGAAAAACGTTCGAAAGGGGAGATGATAAAATAGTATGCCTCGGGATGAGATAGAGACTTTAATTTGGTGTACTGGTAGATAGTTCGAAAGGAAGACGTGCGCAATTTAAAATTTACAATATTTTCTTTGTTAGGGGGTTCCGCACACTAAAATATTCGATTTGCCGAATAAATGTGAAACGCGAATTATTAAAAACATGACAATATTCAGGGGTTGCTTTTTGCCTGACAGTTGATTTCCAACGGGTATTCGGCTAGTAAATTTACTAAATGCTACGCCTTTTTGTTGTGCCAATTAATAATAGCAGCTACTTTACTAACACTTGCGACACCTAGAAATAATTCTCAAAGCATTAGGGCATTTTCAATCGTTTCACCCATAAAAGTTTTATCACCTTCTTTCTAACTTCATGATTTCATACTTTCATATTCTCATTGTTTAAGTCATGGTGTTAGAGAGGAGATATAAAAACTTGAAAAGGCCATCATAAGACTTTCAGAATTATAGCTAGGTTGTTGTTGTTGAAACTCAGACCGTCCGACCTACCAGAAAGGTGTAAGGTAACCGTTTGGACGGCCGGGAAGTGCCACCCAATTTAGACCGGAACCCAGTGGGGGAGGCATCCACAGGGACCGCACCCTCCTTCCCCTACCACCAACATCTCGGAAGGGCTTATGGACCCACATGTTTAACGTGATCGTACTCCGCATGAACACGGCGGCAGTTGTGGCAGCGTGCAAATCCAGCGCGCAAACCACCGGGCTACCGCGCCCGAAAAGTGGCAACAGCACGCGGTGTTCCCAGGTGGTCACTCACCCAAGTACTAACCGCGCCCGATGCTGCTTGACTTCGGTGATTTAACGAGAACCGGTGTTTTCAGCACGGTAGGGCCGTTGGCCAAAATTATAGCTAGGTGTTGCTAATGTTAGTCCCTTTAGCTCCATAGTCTTATCTGTTCTTATAGGATCCAACAGGGGAACGTAATGTTTAGTAAATGTCTTTTGATGTAAAGTTTACTAATTATGAGTAGAAACAATAAGTTTTTATTAGTTGTAGAACAAGGTACAGAATTTTAGGGAGAAAAATTAATTGGAAGGTGAAATAACTTTGAATACGTAAGAATATTTCTTGTTATTGTTTGAGTTCTAATTTATATTTTGCTGATCATTTATTTCTGCAAAATGAACAATTTAAATCAATATTTTTAATACAATACGGGTTTTTTGCCATAGCGTCACCTGAATGACTGTCTCAAACAATTTTGACGTTTTCGCAACATGAAGCTGCACAGAATATAGCATTGCATATTGAAAGTATTATCCACCATTATTGTCAGGACTTCTTTTTACTTTCCCTGCAATACATGATAATGTATAGGGAAAGTATTGGAATCATGCCGAAAATCGCAACTCGAGTTTTCGACGGATCTACACGTTTCGAGATCTCTAGAATACGAAAAAACCATTTTTAGCGTGACGTCTGTGTGTGTGTCTGTGTGTCTGTGCGTCTGTGTGTCTGTCTGTCTGTCTGTGCAGATTTTGTATCCACTCTAACTAAAAAACTAATGGACCGAATTTCACAAAATTTGGTAGGTAAGTTACTTGTGAGCGAGTCTGGTGCTGATTAGTTTTGGGTACGATTCGGGATAAAAGAACCTGCCTTTTTTTGCGAAATGGCCCGCAAAAGCTTGTATCCACTCTAACTGAAAAACTAATGGACCGAATTTCACAAAATTCGGTAGATCAGTCACTTGTGGCTTACCCTGGTGGTGATTAGATTTTGGTACGATTCGAAAAAAAATGACCTGCCTTTTTTTGCAAAATGGTCCGCAAAAATCGTCCAAATCTAAACTAAAGAACTGGGTATACTCAAATATATCCATTAAATGTTGATTTAATACGCAATTTTTAACGACGTAAAGAATAAGACCAACCCCATTACACTAGGACAAGCCGTTCTCGAGATATTTTAGTTTTTCGTACTTTCCCTACGCTACCTTTGAAAATAAGCCCGGTTAGCGAATGAGAACGAAAATTGAATTAAAAGTGAAATAAATTTAATTAAAATAAAGAGAACGTTAATATAAGTCTGCAGAGAAAGTCATGTGCTGCCCACATCAGATTTTTACTTTCCCTGCAATACATGGTAAATTGGTAATGTATAGGGAAAGTATTGGAATTATGCCGAAAATCGCAACTCGAGTTTTCGATGGATCTACACGTTTCGAGACCTCTAGAATACGAAAAAACAATTTTTAGCGTGACGTTTGGAAGGTAAAACTTAAAATTTGGAAGGTAAAACTCGTGGGTCTGACCCTGGTGCTGATTAGTTTTTGGTACAATTCGGAAAAAATGAACCCGCCATTTTTTGCGAAGTGGTCAGCAAAAATCTCATGTATCCACTTTAGCTGAAATACTAATTGACCAAATGTCACAAAACTTTGTAGATAAATCACTTGTTTGTTACTCTGGTGCTGATTAGATTTTGGTACGATTAGGAAAAGAACAACCTGCCCTTTTTTACGAAATGGCCCGCAAAATTGGCCTATATCTAAAAACAAGGTTACGTATGTTCAAATGTATCAATTAAATGTTTGTTTTATATGTAATTTTTGACGAGGGAAAGAACAAGAACAACTCTATTATTCTAGGACTAACCGTTCTCGAGATATTTGGGATGTTTTGCATTTTTGTTATGCCGCCTTTGGAAAAATGTCCAATTACCAAATAAAAGCAGAAATTGAATTAAAAATGAACATTTTGTGTTATTTTGTACAATTAAACTCAATTTAATGAGTTCTTAAAGAAATATAGAAAGAATAAATTTTCGTCTGAAGGGAAAGTCATGTGCTGCCCACATCAGATTTTTTCTTGGCTATAATTATTGGGTCGTTGGTAAACTGCGCATCTTTCTATTTGTCCAAGTTATATCAGATCCGTCATATCTTTGAATTGTGGGATGCATTCGGTTGGTATGTGTTGTTATATTTCATTTCAATACCGTACATCAAAAGCATAGTTAAATTTAAGGTTAAGTAATAGGAAATAGTTGTTACATGCTTTGCTAGGAGATGTGGATGGTGTGGTATTTTCCAGTTTGGAATTTAAGATACGTAACTATACATACAGGTTTAAAGCGATACGCACTTCCCTTCTTAATTTATTGTTACCACACTTCACACTGCCGATCTGGTGGTCGAGCGGTCAGGGGCATGCGTTTCCGTCTAATCGCTGAATTGCCAGGTTGCGGGTTCGAATCCCGCCAGCGGGCATGGAAGTTGTTATGTCGAAGCCAAGCCAGACTTCCGCCTTTCGGGGTGCTTCTATAAAAGTGAAGCTGCAATTCTTCTCCCCTTCGCCATGGGATACCCTGGGGGGTCTTGTGGACGTGGTGCGTAGGTGCCCCTTCACCACGGGGGAATTAGTAAAAAAAAAAAAAACTTCACAGTCACACACACAAAGGCGGAATTCGTTTCAAAACTGTTCGAAATCGTTTCAGGAGATTTTATACATCAAAATTTCGAATTCGAAGATGATGTGTTATCGGAGCATATTAACTTTCCCCTTTCATTAAAGTATATATTTAGGGAGAGTATAGAAGATTTTTTTTTTCTTCCTTTCAGGTAATTCGCTGCTTATGAAAAGCTTCCCCACAAGTTATTCTCCCAACAAAGTGAAAGCCAAACATCCGGCATACATATCCAATAAACATAAAAAAGCATCCTTTCCTTTTACGGTAAAAGTTCCCTATCCAGCGAGGTCGTGAAAGCAATTTTCTTTTAATCATTCTCAAGTGATTTCGTGTGGGAGGTCTTTTTCCGAACGAAAACCCGGCCGCCGCTATTTTGTAAATAGCCATCTTCTCCTCTGCGGACACACCCTGGGAACCCTCTCCTCTCTAATGAAAGGAGATGGAAAAAAGAGAAGCGATCATTTATGTAAGCGGATAGAACATTAATGGGGAAGTAAAGTGCGTTCGCAGACAATTAATACCTCTTTTCGCCACCAGGGGAAAGGGGAGACGTGCTTCATTCCGCCCTGTAATTACCGTCGAGCGCTGTGGCAACACACCTTGGGCAGCTCATTAATGGCGAGCTGTCATCGATTCATCGGCGACACGTTGGGCATCGATTATGCGGCGAAGAAGGGGTTGTGTTTCGCATTCCCCCAGACATCGTAGAAATCTCAGACTTCTGAATCGAAATGAAGTCTCTCGTGACATGTAGGACTTCGTGGAGGCAGTCCCGGAAGAATAATGGACTCCGTTTTTGAATTTGACACCTTGGAAGTGGAACAAGTTAATTGTAGAACACAGCGTGGATTTAATAAGGCTTGTAACGCAGATATTTTGGCACGCCTAATTGCGGCATTGAAGATGCTTCAGTTCGAAATTACTGGGATTGAGGTCAATATTAGATTTTCATACGTTATTGGAAAGAGAAGGATAAAACTCGCGTATGGTTTTGTAAGTTTGCATGAAACCTGTTGATTGCAATCTTAACTCATGATATTTCAGGCAGCGAGAATACTTTTGCAAGCAAAACAAACACCTCTTAAGGGATGAACTTTAGTCAAGTGTGTCTTGCAATCCAAAGATGCCCTTTTTTTATATCTTCTTTGCTTTTCCATCATAATTGTTGCGATTGTAGTAGGAAAGGCTTTCCTTCTGCTATCCAAAATTTCGCGTTTAGCATGTATGACGGGAAGTAAATCCCCTACGTTAACGTGTAGGTTTGTTTAGTACTGATGCAAATATCTGCATACTCTTGTTGAACTCTTAGAAAAATTTTTTAATTTGTTTTTTATCACAATTAGACAACGGTGCAATCTGGTCTGAACTTTTTTACCAGCCTCATTTGTGAAGATATGTCGACATTTTTGCCTGCTTGAAGTGAACACCAAAATGCACCCCTTTACCAGCAAGTAGTCAGAACAGATTTTAAGGATTTACCCTGTGCACAGACCTAAAGGATTCTTTACCGTTATGCCATTGTCACCAGTTATTCATAAATACATTATCCTTGCAGCAGTTGGCGAACTAAATTCAATCAAATTTGTGTTCCAGTATCTAATTGGCGAGGTTTCATCCTGTAACCAAACTTATTCGTCAATAATTTTAAGCACATTTGTTGATCAGGATGCCAGTATATTCCACCAAAGACAACTTTAACCTTTTGCTTACGGGTGAGACAGCGTCCATTCCAAACGAAGAACCTCTCAAGACGTCCATGGACGCCAATGTCTGCAAAGGAGGATCGAACCGTTTGGGGTAGGGTATGCCAAATACCTGTCTTTTTGAGAGGTTCTTCGTTTGGAATGGACGCTGTCCCACCCGTAAGCAAAAGGATAAGGGTTCTTGAGGGTGTTATTTATTCAGGTTAGCTATTTTACTCGCCTGAAGATGGAATAATAGATGAGCTAAATAGACAGAAAGTGAATCGCATCATAAAACATAGGGATTGATAGATTTCTCTTTCAAGTTTTGACTGTTACAACCCATGCTACAAAATCATGCGACAATCAGTATTTAAGCTATCCCGTATTTTCTGCTTAACAAATTGAAAATTGTAACTTATTATAATAAGTACAAATGCTTTAAATATTTCATTGCCTACTTCTTTTCAAAATTTCAATTTTTCAGCCACTATCTTATATCATCCTTTTTAACACATTAGTTCTGTCTGCTCGAAAATGACTATACATTAATATAGACTCTTGATGCCATTTAAGTTTGGAATCCCTACTATTATCTACAAGGCAATTCAAATTCATCACACAACGTATGTTTCTCGGGAGAGTCAAACCCCGATCATGTGAGATCTCAATTGCCCGTGATTTACTCCCCCCCCCCTCCTTTTTCTTTTAAACTGAAAATGAGGGGATCACATATCAAAAATCAAGAAATTTTGGATTCGGTTTTTGATTCTCCTTCTTTGGCCTCCATTATATTCTCTTCAATTTAATTACTCTGTAATTTTCGATTTGGATTTCGTTGAAGCTTTTCATCCCAAATAAAATTCCAGTGATATAAATTCTAAAGTATGGAAAAACACGTCCAAAATATTTTAATATTTTCAGAAAAGTCTACAAATATTGTAAACCGTCTTTATTTAATACACCATTAATGACATGCATGAAAAGTACTTCAAAATGCATAGCGCTTTCAGATAACATAGTGTCCATCATCAGAGGTAATAATAAGGAATTGACAGACATGAGCTGTGTACAACCAGAAATCGTGAATATAAATTTTCATAGGGTAAATCGGAAAAATCGATACTACAGTTAACATATATTATTTGTAATATATGTTAATTGTAGTATCGTATTATTAGTAATATAGGTTAATTGTAATATCGATTTTTCCGATTTGTCCTATGCAAATTTATATTTACGATTTCTGGTTGTATTACGATTTCTGGTTGTATATGCCCTGCATTTTATTTCTCTTTCTTGTTTGCACCTCAACTTCATAACTCCTTTTGTTTCTATTTTCAGGCGTTTTCATTTTCATGCGTCAAACGCAGTATTTGGTTTTATTGTATATTTCGTTTTTACTTCGTGTAGAAACCACTTTTAAGTCGAATATTCTTCTGAATCAAACCAAATTAAACATACTAAATAAGCGGGTTATGAACTGTTCAACAACGAACTTAGATTTAAAGTAACATCAATGTGTCATATCCAAACTGCGAATTTAAAACTATACCTTTTGTCTGTACAGATGTCAAAATGCGAAAAAAGTCACGGGAACAGTAATGCACCACGTCCTCACTTGTCATCTATAATAATAAAGGAAGATGTCTACGTGTTTGTCTGTCTGTCTATGTCGTCTGTAACTTAAAATCTAAACGTCGTAAAGGCATAAAATTTTTGTATACAGATACTTCAGGACCTGGGACGATTCGCCTCGGTAAAACATGTTTTAAAAATTCATATAAGTTTAGTTATTTTATGTTTCAGAACGTTTTCACACATATGCATTATTTAGTGACTGAAAATATTATTTCCGACTTTTCCTCTTAACATCATCGTAAATACCAAATAATTGTCTTTTAAACAAGTTTTGAAAGGAATCTATGCAATTAATAGACGAAAAATATATACTTTTCGCGTGTTTGACACGTCTCTTGTATAAACGTATCTTGGATGCTTAAATTGCAATAAAAAAAAAGTGAACTAGCAATCCCATCTTCATAATTTACCAGATGTTTCTTTGAATATCACGCACTGCTCCAATTCAAAAAGTATGTTCCTGCTGTATTCAGTTCATTAATTATGAATTTTTATGTAAAATCTCATAAATTTTCACAAGAATTCCAGCAGCACACTGGGCAAGTGATAAAACACGCTTTTTCCATGACTTTGGACACGCCTTGGGATGGAATCAAGAGTTAGCATTTCGATGCGACGTCATCAGCTTAAGGATTCACTTAGTTTGCGAGTTGGTGCTGAAGTCGAAAATATTATCAGTTTAGAATTTTCATTTAGAAAACGTGCTATTGCTTGCAAACGTGCTTTTTTCGGGTGTGTCAAAAGAGCTTATTTAGGGTGTGTTAAAATAACTTATTTATTTAGGGTGAGCGTAGTATTTCATGTACCCAGCACCGGGACCAAGGACTATTACGTACCCCAGCAGCGATAGGTGTTATTTAGGTGCTTATTTACAGTGAGTTTGTGTTTTGGATTGAAAGAGCCTTTCATGAAACTTAGGAATTAATTGAATTAATTATTTTTTTTTATTCCGCTTAGCGTTGAGTGCAATTACTAGTACATAATAAAGTAAAATGTTTGTGCGTGTGTCTGTCTATATACGGTTATGAAATTTGGTACATAAGTACTTCAGGGCCCGCAAAGGTGCACCTCGGTGTTATTTTTCAGATTTCGCATTAGTTTTAGTTATTTTACGACTTTGTCCGATTCACCATGATTTTGGGCGATATTCACACAAATTCATTGTCGATCTAAAAATATTGTCACGGTGTTTTTATCGTGGCATGATAGGAATGATCAAAAAGTATCTTTCAAACAAACTTTGAACGCTATTCATTCAATTAATAAAATAACTTTCCTGAATTTGTAAAATAATATAAACTTTTCGTACGTATTAAACTTCCTAGAATTTTATATTGCGATATAAAAAAATTGACAGTCCATCCACAGCTTATAATGTAACATCTGCTACTTTAAATATCATACACTACTCCAAAGTAAAAATTAATTTCGTGAAGCCATCCGTTCATTAATTATAATTTTTTTAAGCGAGTGAACTATCAAAAATTTTGAACCAGTAGACCGTTTCTTCATTGAAGTCCGGAATATGAAGTTCTTTGACCTACTGAAGCTACGTCTACCCTCTCGCATGCGCATAAGCAGGAGGGTCAGAGCCATTGACGGCCTTTCGCGTTTTTATGAGCGGTGTGCTGAATATACGGTCCATTATGATTTTCATTTTGTAATTTCGATATTTTATTTGTATCGTGATAATGATTTTAGTTCAAAACAAGCGATTTGGAAATTAAGTATGGTGTTATATGTACCTGTATTATTTAAGTAGCATGTACTTATTGTATTTATAAGTAGTGGGCGCTTATTTAGGACCTGGTATTGGTAACTCATTCTAGTTTTATAATAAAACTTAAGAGAAATGCATTTAATAATTTATAAATTTTTGATTATATATTTTATTTGCAGTTTGTTTAATATCAGCCAGTTACATTTTTCTATATACAGAGTGTTAAGGACAGTCATGGACCAGGTCAGTCACTCGGGAAGTATTGAGGTTATCGTATATTTTTATGCGGATATACATGATACCCTATAATAGAGCTATACATGATAAGGTGATATTAGTGGGCTGACCCCTTTTTTTAGGAGGTACGAGGGAGCTCTATCTCGCTGCCTGTTAGAAATAGGGAGAAAAGTCGATTCGAAAGTTGTAGAACATTATAAAATTAGTACTAACAAGGGAAGGCTTTGTAATACTTCTCTCGGATTGCAATCTTTCATGTCCTATCTTGTAAAGGACCATGAATAATGAAAAAACGCCACGGCTTTCATCTGCTAAGTGATAGGGGGCGCCACAATAACAATCTGAAGTTGTCATGCAAACGTGCTCTACTGACGTGTATTATTTACATTTTAGTGTGAAAACATTATCCTTTTCAGTTCTTCTTATTATTAAATAATACCTGAAAAAAAAATATGCACAGCCGTTAAACTGTTACTTCTTCAATCCTTATAAGGCATTTGTAAAACGTATCGAAGACTACATAAAAATTCGAGCTGCATGCATTGGAGAGGTCCATATTGAAGACATCGATGAATTTTGAACCAACAACGATGAAGAGGCCAACAGAAAGTTAAATGACAGATTATTTACTTTAAAAATGCATTCATTTGTGTACAATTAACTTGGCGCTGATATATTTCAAGATATGATAATATATTCTTGGAAAAAAGCTAGATATTCTGTTGAAAAACACATTACAAAATTTAACAAGGTAATGGCAACTGTATTTAATATTGGTTCAGCAACTTGTTTCATTGTAAATTGCAATGATTATGCATTTGTTAAATGTGCACTTTGTAAAGTTTTCATTTGTATTGATCATGCATTTAATCATTCCCATTCATAATTTCAAACTTACAAAGAATTTAAATCATTCATTATTTTACAAATTTCATTTGCTTTGACTTTCATTATAATACAGTCAATAGTTTTGTTGATTAGTTCAGTTTGGTTTCCAAAAATTTCAGCCTTTGTCTTTGTTGTGTTTGATCAATCTTTACAGCCATGTCTTGGCAGTTGTTTGGCTAATTAATAAGATATGAATTATATTAGTAATAAATTTATCGTTTACTACTTACCATTATTGTCCATTTCATTTCAAAATAATAATAATAACTGAAAAGGATAATATTTTCACACTAAAATGTTAATAACACACGTCAGTAGAGCACGTTTGCATGACAAATTCAGATTGTTATTGTGGCGCCCCCTATCATTTAGCAGATGAAACCCGTGGCCTTTTTATCATTATTCACGATCCTTTTCAAGATAGGATATGAAAGATTGCAATCCGAGAGAACTATTGCAAAGCCTTCCCTTGTAAGCATAATTGCCCCCACTCTCCCCGCAAAAAATCGGAAGGAACCTTGAAAAGGAATAGTGTATACAATATAATCCTTCAAAAAATCGAACATTTAAATAATGCGTGAAAAATAAAATGACTTTATTATACACAAAATACAAAACGTTCACTTTCAACCGATGTAAGCCTGTACGCTTGTCATAAGATGTCTCTGCGTGTTTTCCAGTGTCACCACGTTTACACTGTTGCATGCAGATTAATCTCCTATAAAATCGTAATTTAGTGAGTTATTTTAAAGCTTTCGCACGGAGGCAGAAATGGCTAAAACTATTTTTTCAACGTTCTTCAGCTTTATAATATTATAATAGACTTTTTCTCCTATTCCTGATGACTAACAGCAAGATGGCCTACGCATCTCCCTATAAATGGGGTCGGCTTCTAGCCCTAAGTTGTTACTTTCCTTATATACATAGTATAATGTATAAGAAAAGTATTGTGACACGGCCGTCCAAATAGTTGCTCTAAGTCCTCTGGACGAGTCGGACGGTCTGGGTCTTCAACGGTTGAAAATTCGAATTCGAGTTTTCGACGGGATATTACGTTTCAAGCATACCTGATCACGAATCGAACACTTTTGAAGTGATGTGTGCGTGTGAGAGTGACTGTGGAGACGATATCTCATGAACGAATGGAGCGATTTGAATGAAATTTGGTACATAAATTAAAATCCGTGAATACTGGAAGACTATTGATTTTAAACACAATCGCATGTTCAGACCCCCTCCTAAGTTTTCGAGGGAAATTTTGAAAAAATCATCAAAAAATCAAAACCTTTAATAAAGTTACGCAAATAGACATTTCCTATGTAATTTTCCCTTAGAAAACGATTGACATAAACTTTACAACACTAGCATAAACCGTTTTCGAGATATTGTATATTTTTCAAATAAATATATCAAAAAATCCCATAAATTAAAAAAAATATTAACTGTTGAGAAACATGTCCACTTTTTATAGGTAATATCATGCGATCAATTTGGTGACATCATTCTGGTGGATCTAGCTCGTTCCATTCATGAGAAAAGATACTTTGAGTAATACTTTTATATTTAAACACCAATAGTCATTTATCTGTTATAAGAATAACTTATTTCTTTGTCCATAACACATGGGGAGATTTTGGCGATGAATTTGGCAGAATAAAATTTTTAAATGTTGCCAAATTACCGAAAATCTCGCCAAATGGATAAAAATGACGCTAAATCAATGAAAATGACGACTAATTCACGAAATTCAATATCTTGGAAAGAATATAAGTATCTAATATAAGAATAACGTATTTTTTTTTTACTGTAAAAGTAGTAAATTCATTATATAAAGAAAGTCATGTGCTGCCCACATCAGATTTTTTTTATCATATATCGCCATAGGGATTTTATATGTGTACCTGCATGAAATATATATCAAGCTATTGGTTTGGTCCATGACTTTCCTTGATACCTTGTATAAGTTAAAGCACATGCATATGAGCATTATCGTAAAGTTACAAGATTTTTTTATATCTATTATATTGCTTAACTTAAGGTATATTACTATGAATGGTATATAATAAGTATGTTGAAGTATATTACTATTATTCAACGCTTTCTTTAGCATATTCATGTAAAAATGCACCAAAAGATATTCCTCTTTTTATAAAAATGATCATTATATTCAAAAGTTCTCGTACCAAATAATTTTCATAAGAAAATCTGTAAGTGCTGTTATTGTTCACATACATTGAATATTTATATACAAATAAATCTAAACGTCAGAGTATAAAATAATACTTTTTACTTTCCCTGCAATACATGGTAATGTATAGGGAAAGTATTGGAATCATGCCAAAAATCGCAACTCGAGGTTTCGACGGATCTACACGTTTTGGGACCTCTAGAATATATATATATATATATATATATATATATATATATATATATATTTCATAGATTTAATCTATCTATTTCTTCAGAAACATACATTTTTGAGTTTGCTTCTACAAAAAACTTGGACATGATTAGATTTTTGTAGAGGTTAACAATTCATGATTTAGGCTTAGAGCCTCGTCCACGTGTAAGGCGTTTGTGCTTGATTTCGTTTGTTATACTTATTTCGATTCCATACCTTTGTATTATATTTTTCATTGACTTGTTGATTCGATATTAATTTTTTTTTTTTTTTTTTTTCCATATGCTTGAGGATTAATTGATTTTTACATTTGTTTTGTACGCCAGTTAGATAGTTGAATTTAGTTTAAGTTTTTCTTTTTTTGTTTCCATACCTTTTAATTTGGTTGATTTTCTGTAACTTGATAGCTAGTGTTTTGTATTTTTAATCCATTTGATTGATGATTTGCTGTATTATATTTTATTCTGTGGGTGTTTTTAAAAAGTTAGGTTTATCGTGTTACATCTTCTTACTTTTCGTTCATTGGATTTTCAAACTTCTATTATTATATATATATATATATATATATTTTAATGGCCAGGCACTTGACTTTGGTCATTCGCCTGTTGCCTCTAGAATATGAAAATACTATTTTTAGCGTGACGTCTATGTATGTGGGCACGTCTGTGTGTCTGTCTGTGTGTCTGTCTGTGTGTTTGTCTGTGCAATGTATGTATTCACTCTAACTAAAAAACTAATGGATCAAATTTCATAAAATTTGGTAGGTAAGTCACTTGTGTAGAACCCTGGTGCTGATTAGATTTTGGTACGATTCGGAAAAAAAGAACCCGCCTTTTTTTTTGCGAAATGATCGGCCAAAATCTCATGTATTCACTCTAGCTGAAATACTAATTGACCAAATTTCACAAAATTCGGTAAATAAGTTATTTATGGGATAGTCTGATGTCGATTAGATTTTGGTACGATTCGGAAAAGAACAATCTGCTTTTTTTTACGAAATGGCCCGCAAAAACAGCCAAAATCTAAGAAAAAAAAAAAGTTTACGTATGTTCAAATGTATCAAGTAAATGCTTGTTTTATGCGTAATTTTTGACGAGGAAAAGAATAAGAACAACTGTATTACTCTAGGACCAACCGTTCTCGAAATATTTGAGATTTTTCGCAATTTTGTTATGCTGCCATTGGAAAAATGTCCAATTACTAAATAAAACCAGGGATTGAATTAAAAATACAAATTTAGTGTTATTTTGTGCAATTAAACTCAATATAGTGAATTATTAAAGAAATAAAGAAAAAATGGAGTCTGCAGAGAAAGACATGTGCTGCCCACGTCAGATTTTTTAAAATTGAGTTAAAATTAGTGAGTTTAAATTGAGTTCTGTGTAATTTCCAATTCTCCTGGATCCCGGAATTGAAATATATTTAATTTTAAAGTTCGAGGATATAATAACCTTTCAGGATTGCCATCTCTAAATCATATATCATTAAGGCATGTGATGATCACAGTTCCAATTTTAATGTATCATAAAGTTTTACAACTCACGAACTTCGAAGAGATTCTTCGTCGTTTAATATCGTTACATTTTGTCATTCTAATATCTTTATATCTAGCATTTCAATATCGTTATATTCTAGCTATATACTATCGTTATGTGTTAATAATTTTTGTGGCCAATATTACAATAATAATACCGATATCTATAATAGATCTTGAAATTACAATAAATAAAACTGCTGCTTGTATGAAAATAACTTACAAAACTTCCTTAAAGAAAGCAGGATATCTCTTCTGATATATGCCTATTTTCTTCAAGGAAATTTTGTAAATTATGTCTTGAAATGTTGTCTGTTATAACTCTCTACGGTAAAAAAGAAGAAAACAAACTTTTGCAAATTAGTTCCGTATATATAAAACGCAGATTTTAAACTTGAACTTAAAATGTACTAATTGGAACAATTGACAAAGATGGTAACTTTAATTGCTATTTGTATTATAACAGCATTCAGTAGTGCCACCAGAAATATTTTTAATGGGGTTGAAACAGAAAGCATAGTTCTCAATTATTCAAATATCATTTCATCGAACTCTATTTTATTTATTAACTTTTAAACCCTTATATTATTATATAAAATGTTAAACATTTTTTATTATAACATTTTTACTTTCCTTATATATAATAATGTATAAGGAAAGTATTGTGACGGGGTCGAAAATTCGAATTCGAGTTTTCGACGGGAGAGCACGTTTCAAGCATCCCTGATCACGAATCGAACATTTTTAAAGTGATGTCTGTATGTGTGTGTGTGTGTGTGTGTGAAAGTATGTGTGTGTGTGTGTGAGTGAGTGAAAATATGTGTGTGTGTATGTGTGGGGGGTGGAAACGATAACGGACGAACGAATGGACCGATTCAAATGAAATTTGGTGCAAAAATTACAATCCGTAAACACTGGAAGCCTATTGTTTTTTTACGCAATCGAATGTTCAGAATCTCCTAAATTTTCGAGTGAAATTTTGAAAAAATCGTCAAAAAATCAAAACCTCTAATAAAGTTACGCAAATAGACATTTCGTACGTAATTTTTCATTAGAAAACGATTGACATAAATTTTAGAACGCTACCACGAACCGTTCTCGAGATATTGCACATTTTAAAAAAATTATCAAAAAATTAATATAAAATAAAAAAAATATTTCCTATTAAGAAACATGTTCACTTTTCATATGTAATACCATGCGATAAATTGGGTGACATCATTCTCGTGGATCTAGCTCGTTCCATTCATGAAAAAAGATACTTTGAGTAATACTTTTGTATTTGAACGCCAATAGTCATTTATTTGCTGTAGGAATAACTTATTTCTCCGTCCATAACGCTTGGCAAGATTTTGGCGACGAATTTGGTGGAATGTCGCCAACTTGGCGACTCTTTTAAATGTTGCCAAATTAACGAAAAACTCGCTAAATGGATAAAAATTACGCTATATCAATGAAAATGACGACTCATTGACGAAAATTCAATATCTATGAAAGAATATAAATATCTACTATAAAAATAATCTATTTTTTTTTACTTTATAAGTAATAAATTCATTGCATTATATAAGGAAAGTCATGTGCTGCCCACATCAGATTTTTAAACTTATCGTTAGAAGGTCCAAGGTTACATACCACAGAAGGTTAATTATTTGGCACTGTGTGCGAAAAAGTGTGATTTATTATTTTTATTAGAAAAGCATGCAGTACAGTTCATAAAACATTTATGACAGGTTCTACTATTACAAAATTTCGGCCAACTTTTAGTCTCATTTTAAGTCTCTATATATTATTATACCTCGATCATTTTACAGTCATTAAAAATGCTTCTGTAAGCATTCTCAACATTTTCGCCAAATATTTTTCGTTTTATTTTTATTTGATTAGCAATAGAATTGTGATTAAAGTACATTTTTGAAATGCGTCATTAAAGTGCATATTAATTTACGTTAGAAACATGTTTTAGCAAATGCACTTTTAAGCCACTATTCATCATTTATAGGATCTGATATTTGTAGATAAGTACACAGAACCAGGCATACTTTTGGGACTAGAAATTAAAAATTATGTCCATTAAATGTTGGTGTGCTTTATTCGGTTTTACTGAAAACGTTTTTTAAATGAAAATTGCACACCAGTGTCTATTACATACTGGAATACAGTCTAAAATACTGGAACAGAATAGGTTTCTATTGAGGGTTCTGATCTCTAAAACTACCCCGTTGGTGAAGCTAATGACAACATTATAATTTCATTTTCACATTATACGTACATTTTTAAGTGTATTTTTTCGATCTGGATAGGCGACGAAGGTGGATATTATGTTTAAAAAATCGTTTTCATCCATTCTGCAATTTGATATTTCTGTTTTGATGGCACATATGTAGATAAAAATCCTTTCATTTGATGCTTCGTTTCTTGCTCTTTATCGGCAGTTCTCCAATCAAGGTACTACATGAAAAATTCAAAATTTTAATCCTCCGTGGTCGCTTCCCCTGGCCCCTAAATTTTAAGGGGCCCCTAAATTTTGTATATGATAAAAGATTTAAGCAATTTTTTTTTAATTAATTTACAACTGGTGTAACGTAGTACACAAAGATAACATAAAATTATTTTATTAATTTGTCTGGCTGCATCCTACTAATACAGCCCTTATCTCCCATCGAATCATCCTTCAACATTTCTCAAAACAATTTTTACAGAATAACACTCAGTTCACTTCCCTTCCTAACTTCTTTTTAAAAGTCAAACAATTTATCTTGCACTTGCATTAATTGTTTTCACCAAGGAGGAAACTCATAATTGTTGACCAATCTACATTTTAAATATAACGTAGTATGTTTCAGTTTTCGTATGTTACACTGGTAATATTAGTTTTCATTTTAAATTATAAAATATGTTAATAGTTTTAAATATTACGAGCATATATTCTTTAAAGTCTTAATATAGTACTTTGAAGTAAAAAGTTTGGCAGTTATCTACTTGTATAGAAGAACATTCGGGGCTGCTGACATTCCCCAAGTTTGTTATATGTTGATGTTTTGCATGTGTTTGGTATGCGTATTTAGGTCCCAAATTAACACACGGCCCCCGGCCTCATTTTGGCTTGATCAGGCTCTGGGTGTTCTACAGGGCAATATAGAGAGATCTATGCAATGCATAGTCGTAAGAAAGTGAAAACCTCCAAAAGTGATACATCGCTTTGTACTTTGTCTGATCTACCACCCATTCAGCTTGCATCCATGACAGAATATATATGATTGGCTATAGTTAACTTGTTAAGCTTTTTCATCACAATTGGAATAATAACTGGGGCGATATGGGATTAAATATGACTTGTGTTGTGTATCAATCGCTTTACTACATAAATTACCTATATCATACGTTTCCTATCTCTGCGCTAGAAGATTTCTATCAGTTGAGAACAAGTGTCAATGTTCTATTAATTTCTCTTTGGAGATTTTTAGTTACTTATCTGTGTAAAATTATCTCACTGTAGAATTTTGTCCATCCGCTCCCTCAAATGCGACAGAAAATAGTAATAGTAGAGTATATCGAGAAAGAGGCTTACTCGAAATTTTGCCTTATGTGCATGATTATCAGATAAAACAATCTGATGTGGGCAGCATATGACTTTCGCTACAGACTCAAAATGCATGTCACAGTTCATTAAATTGAGTTTAATTGCAGAGAATATCAAGGTTAATTATTTGAAATTACGCTGAATTTGCATGCAAATTGAATCATAACTGCAGTTATGATTTAATTTTCGTTTCTATCTGACGACTGGACATATTTTCAAAGTCGACTTCGCAAAAATGCGAAAAATCTAAAGTATCCCATGAACGATTAGTATTAGAGTTTTGGGGTTGGTCTTATCCTTTTCGTTTTAATTAAAAAGTAGTATTTAATGGATACGTTTAAGTACATGCAGTCCTTTATTTTAGACTTCGGATTTTTGCGAGGCATTTCGCAAAAGATGTCAGATTCCTTTTTCCAAACGATATTTTTACTTTCCCTGCAATACATGGTAATGTATAGGGAAAGAATTGGAATCCTGCCGAAAATCACAACTCGAGTTTTTGACGGATCTACACGTTTCGAGACCTCTAAAATACGAAAAAACTATTTTTAGCATGACGTCTGTGTGTCTGTCTGTCTGTGCAGATTCTGTATCCACTCTAACTCAAAAACTAATGGACCGAATTTCACAAAATTTGGTAGATAAGTCACTTGTAGGCGAATCTGGTGCTGATTAGTTTTAAGTACGATTCGGGATAAAAGAACTCTCCTTTTTTTGCGAAATGGTCCGCAAAAGACTGTATCCACTCTAGCTGAAAAACTAATGAACCGAATTTTACAAAAATCGGTTGATAAATCACTTATATGTTACCCTGTTGCTGATTAAACTTTAGTATGATTCGGAAAAATAACCTGCCTCTTTTTTGCAAAATGGCCCATAAAAATCGTTACAATCTAAAATAAAAAACTACGTATGCTCAAATATACCCATTAAATTCTTGCTTTATACGTAATTTTTAACGAAGAAAAGAATAAGACCAACCCCATTATGCTAGGACTAGCCGTTCTCGAGATATTTTAGTTTTTTCGTATTTTCTCTGCGCCACCTTTGAAAATAAATCCAATTACCAAATGAGAACGAAAATTGATTTAAAAGTGAATTAAATTTAATTAAAATAAAGAGAACGTGAATATAAGTCTGCAGGAAAAGTCATGTGCTGTCCACATCAGATTGTTTTTATTCGATGACTATTTTGTTCTTCCGATTTTTTCCGATGTTTAAGGCACCTCAGAATTCTTAAAAGTGCCATAAAGAGAGTGAATTCTCATGTTTAACGTTTTATTTTGTACCTCGTTCCCTATACATCAATAATACTTAACATCTTTATGGCTAACAAGTGAACACCTGTAGCATATATGATAATTTTTTCAATAAGGTGAATCTGATAATAATGCCTTTTTAAAAATATATAATGTTCCTGAATTTATTAAAAGTTTATTGTGATATAGGCTGCCTGCGCGCATGATCGCAACAAAACTCTTGCTTCCAGGATAAAAAAAATCTGATGTGAGCAGCACATGACTTTCCCTGCAGACTCAAATTCATTTTCTCTTTATTTCATTAATAATTCATTAAATTGAGTTTATTTCATTAATAATTCATTAAATTGAGTTTTATTGCACTGAATAACATACATAATTAATTGAAAATACATTAAATTTATAGTTTTAATTCAATTTTTGTTTTCATTTGGTAACAGGACTTATTTTTAAAGGTGGCCTGGCGAAAATGCAAAAAAACTAAAATATCTCGAGAACGACTTATCCTAGAGCAATGGGGTTGGTCTTATTCTTTTCATCGTCGAGAATTACATATGAAACAAGCAATTAATTCATATATTTAAACGTACGTAGTCTTTTATTTTAAATTTTGACGATTTTTGCGGGCCATTTTGCAAAAAAAAAAAAAAAAAAGGCTGGTTACTCTTTTCCGAATCGTACCAAAATCTAATCAGCACCAGGATAACCCACAAGTGACTTATCTACCAAATTTTGTGAAATTTGATCGTTTAATTTTTCAGCTAGAGTGGATACATGATATTTTTGCTGATCATTTGGCAAAAAATGGCGGGCTGTTTTATCCCGAATCATACCAAAAGCTAATCAGCACCAGGGTCACACACAAGTGACTTACCTACCAAATTTTATGAAATTCGGTTCATTAGTTTTTGAGTTACAGTGGATACATACATTGTACAGACAGACAGACACACACAGACACACAAACACACATATGCGCGCGAGCACACACACACACACACACACACACACACACAGACGTCACGCTAAAAATAGATTTTTCGTATTCTAGAGGTTCCTAAACGTGTAAATCCGTCGAAAACTTGAGTTGCGATTTTCGATACGATTCCAATCCTTTCCCTATACAGTACCATGTATTGCAGGGAAAATAAAATATTGCTGATTATGATGAAAAATTATCCATTCAAGAAGACATAGATCGAATTTAAAACGCTTGTATTATTTAAGTTTTTAAGGTTTTTTAAAATTAAATTTAAAATTTAATTGCATTTTCAATTTTTAGTAATTTAATTATTTTTAATTTTGATTACACAAATATCTCGATTTTGATCTTAGTCTTCTTGAATGGATATTTATGCATCCTAATCAGCAACACTTTTGTTTCTGGAAGCAAGAGGCAATATCAAAATAAAATTTTAATAAATACACGAACATTATACAATTTTTAAAAATATCGTTATCAGATTCACCTTATTGAAAAAAAAAATATCATATATGCTACAAGTATTCACTTGTTAGCCATAAAATTTTTAGGTAATATCAATGTACAGGAGGAGAGGTACAAAATGCAACGTAAAACATGGGAATTCACTTAGTTTATGGTACTTTTAAGGGTTCTGAGGCCCCTTAAGGAGAGGGGGGGGGGGATAACGAGCGGAGAGAAAAGTGTAAGATACTAATATGTTTGCAGAATCTCAATTTTTGTATTGTTTCAACCTCTAAATATAAAATTTTATTTGATTTTAAAATGTAATACATTGAAATAAACATTTTTAATTTAAACATTTCAGTTTAAAAAAATATTGTAACTACTTATGTTTAAAATTCAATGAAATTTCGCATTTAGAGATTTAAAAATATGTAGATTAGGATTCTGATACATAGATGTTACATTTATAAAACATTGGTGTATAGCTTCATTTTCTTCAATTTTGACCAACATTTAAAGGGTATGAGATTGAAATACTTATTGTTAACGCTTTCCAACATAATTGAAAAGTGTTTATGACTTTGTTCATTCTGTCTGTCTGTCTGTCCGTTCGCACGATAATTGCCGCAAAAATGACTTTATCAAAATGAAATTTTAGTATGTTGTTGAAACGGTCTGTGGGACTTATGGGAATGTAAATGTCTGAAACATAGGCGATATGAATGAAATAGTCATTGATTTTACATAGAGAAGCATACGATTTTATAGCATTGCCTTTATGGATAAAGTTTTAAGTATGGAGTTAGAAAGTTCTTTTACCTCCATGGTTTTAATTTTCCAAGTAAAATAAATTATTATCACAGTACTAACTGTGATATTTTAAAAAATATCACTCCTGAATGTATTGCATTTTAGAGATGTTTAAACAAAATTGCATTGTTGTTGGAAAGTGTTTCATAATCAATGCTTTATGCACGATTGATCTTTCTTGTTACTTTTCCTGCAATACATGGTAATGTATAGGGAAAGTATTGGAATCATGTCGAAAATCGCAACTCGAGTTTTCGACGGATCTACATGTTTCGAGACCTCTAGAATACGAAAAAACTATTTTTAGCGTGACGTCTGTGTGTGTGTCTGTGTGTCTGTCTGTCTGTGCAGATTTTGTATCCACTCTAACTAAAAACTAATTGACCGAATTTCATAAAATTTGGTAGGTAAGTCACTTATGAGCGAATCTCGTGCTGATTAGTTTTGGATACGATTCAGGATAAAAGAACCCGCCTTTTTTTTTTGCGAAATGGCCCGCAAAAGCTTGTATCCACTCTAGCTAAAAATTTAATGGACCGAGTTTCACAAAATTTGGTAGATAAGTCGCTTGTGGATCATCCTGGTGCTGATTAGATTTTGGTACGATTTGGAAAAAATTACCTGCCTTTTTTGTAAAATGGCCCGCAAAAATCGACAAAATCTAAAATAAAAAACTACGTATGCTGAAATATATCCATTAAATGCTTGTTTTATACGTAATTTTTAACGAAAAAAAGAATAAGACCAACCCGATTACATTAGGACTAGCCGTTCTCGAGATATTTTAGTTTATTCGTTTTTTCTCTACGCCACCTTTGAAAATGAGTCCAGTTACCAAATGAGAACGAAAATTGAATTAATAGTGAATTAAATTTAATCAAAATAAAGAGAACGTGGATATAAGTCTGCAGGGAAAGCCATGTGCTGCCCACATCAGATTTTTTCTTTCTGTTCCAATATGCGAGATCTTGGACGGAATGAATCTATTTCCTTCACGCAGTGAATCTTCAAGACGCGTTCATCAAAACAAATTTTAATTTCTGGGAAATTTCCCCCACGGCACACGAGAGACCTCCAGATGCAACTTATTTTTAATCGAAGACGGTGCAGCGTGATAAACGACCCTCATAGCGCAATCATTTCTTCTGAAATTAGCATTCATTCAACGCTCCGATACCAATTAACTTTCATACTCTTAGCGCGTCCATTAATTATCATAAAACAGGATAAAATCCCAAACAATGCTCCTGTCCGTCAGGAGAAACTGTCTTAGAGAAGATGGAAAAAGCACTCGGACACGAAAATCATAAATTTTCCGCATTTTTTTTACCATCACGGATCGGGGCCTTTCCACCCCCTATGAATGAATGGGGGGCCCAAAATTAATCTCGAGGTCTGAGATTCCTCCTCGGGAAAAGATTTGGAATGGCGATAGGCCAGGTGATGGGGGAGGGGGTGTATTGGTGGGAGGGGAATATAATTTCGTGTATAAACATTGGTTTCGGTAATTGAAAAGCGCTATCGCGCCCAAAAGTAAACAATTTTTGCTTTTAGTTGTATTCCCAGTTATCTGCCCCCCCCCCCCCTCCTCATCATCCTCCCTCACTATCGTCATTTGTTGATGGGTTCCTTTTCCTCATTCCAGAGATGAATGTAGAGTGCACGGTATTTTGGCTGATTGGACGTCGTGGTGCGAAGTATAGGTGCGAGCTGTTCCCACAGTAAGAGAAGAAAAGATTCTTAAAATTCTTAAACGTTTCCAAATATTTTAAATGGAATGGAAAGTCGATAAACCGGAAACCTTATTTTTTTAAATGTATTTTTACTTTCCCTGCAATACATCGTAATGTATAAGGAAAGTATTAGAATCATATCAAAAATCGCAACTCGAGTTTTCGACGGATCTACACGTTTTGGAATCTCTAAAATACGAAAAAACTATTTTTAGCGTGACATCTGTGTATGTGTCTGTCTGTCTGTTCCATGTATATATCCACTCTAATTTGAAAACGAATGGACCGAATTTTATAAGATTTGGTAGGTAAGTCCCTTATGGGTGACCCTGGTTCTGATTAGATTTTGGTACAATTCGGGATAAAAGAACCTGCCTTTTTAAGCGAAATGACCCTCAAAAGTTGCCTGTACCTACACTAATTGACCAACTTCCACAAAATTTGATAGATAAGTCACTTGTGCGGGTTACCCTGGTGCTGATTAGATGTTGGTACAATCCGTAAAAAAGGAACCTACTTTTTTTGCAAAGTGGCCCTCAAAAATTGTCAAAATTTAAAATGAAAACTATGTATGCCCAAATGCATTTATTATTTTTCATATGTAATTTTTGACGATGAAAAGAATTAAACCAACCCCATTACTCTAGGACTAGTCATTCTCGAGATATTTCAGGTTTTTCACATTTTTGCTACGCCGGTTTTGAGAATAAGTCCAGTTACCAAATGAAAACGAAAGCTGAATTAAAAGTTTAAATTCAGTGTAATTTCAATTAGTTATGCGTGTTATTTAATGCAATTAAACTATATTTAATGAAGTATTAAAATAAAGAAAAAATGAATTTGAGTCTGCAGCGAAAGTCATGTGCCACCCACATAAGATTTTTATTAATATTTTCCGTTCACATCTATCTGTATGCATTCTGGTGTCCAAAACCTAAGGATGCATTACATTTTTACCTGACCATACAAAAACATTTTTATGGCTACAGCCAAATGCGGAGACAAATTCACTGCCACCGTACTGATGGATCATATTACATAAAAAATCTGTTTTGAATTTCGCACAAATGAAATTACAATGCACAGTGAAGATCCGACGTAATTTTCGTGGGGGGAGGGGGGGGGGGGGTACATCTGAATATTGCCGATTGCAAATTGAAAATTTCCGACTCATTTTGCTAATAATTAGTATTAAATTAATTGTAATAAACTAATACATAAAAAATCTGATGTGAGCAGCACATGACTTTCCCTGCAGACTTATATTAACGTTCTCTTTATTTCAATTAAATTTATTTCACTTTTAATTCAATTTTCGTTCTCATTCGATAACCGGACTTATTTTCAAAGGTGGCGTAGGGAAAGTACGAAAAACTAAAATATCTCGAGAACGGCTAGTCCTAGTGTAATGGGGTTGGTCTTATTCTTTTCGTCGTTAAAAATTACGTATTAAATCAGCTTTTAATGGATATATTTGAGTATACCCAGTTTTTTATTTTAGATTTTGGCAATTTTTGCGGGCCATTTTGCAAAAAGAGGCAGGTTATTTTTTTCTGAGTCGTACCAAAATCTAATCAGCACCAGGGTGACCTATACGTGACTCATCTACCGAATTTTGTGAAATTCGGTCCATTAGTTTTTCAGCTACAGTGGATACAAGCTTCTGCGGGCCATTTCACAAAAAAGGCGGGTTCTTTCATTCCGAATCGTACCCAAAACTAATCAGCACCAGCCCCGGACACAAGTGACTTACCTACAAAATTTTGTGAAATTCGGTCCATTAGTTTTTTAGTTAGAGTGGATACAAAATCTGCACAGACAGACACACAGACAGACACACACACAGACGTCACGCTAAAAATGGTTTTTTCGTATTCTAGAGGTGTCGAAACGTGGAGATCCGTCGAAAACTCGAGTTGCGATTTTCAGCATGATTCCAATACTTTCCCTATATATTACCATGTATTTCAGGGAAAGTAAAAATAGGAAAAATTCATTATATCATCAAATTTGTTATAAGAAAGGACACGAGACGATAGGCACGGCACGGTGTTTGTCCCCCTCCCAAATTTTGGCTCATTCTTTTTGGGCAGTGGCTTCCAACAGATTTTTTAAAAGGAGGAGCCCAACATTCAACTTTGTTCCCCTTAGAGCTAATGTTATTTTTCAATACAAAAGGAAGGCACCATGGGCTACCATCCTAAATCCCCGTCTGATTTCTGGTTACAATTTTATACCGAACAGAGGAAAAATTACTCTTAAAATAGAGGTACAATTTTGTCACTGTAATCCGTCAAAATGCCAAATTTCAAATGCATGTTTCTCGAAAACGACGAGAAATGAGGAACAGTTGATGTGATTAATGAGAAGATTTGACCTTGTGTATAAATATACAGCCATACCAAATGCCCACCAGACTCCAAAAGGGGGAGGGGTCGAAAACCCAAACCATTCGACTCGCCCTAAGGCAAGAGCAGCAATTTGAGTAGCCGGACAAAAGGGGAAGGGGTTGTTGTTGTTGAGACCCAGACCGTCCGACCTACCAGAAAGGTGTAAGGTAACTGTATGGACGGCCGGGAAGTGCCACCCAATTTAGACCGGAACCCAGTGGGGGAGGCATCCACAGGGACCGTACCCTCCTTCCCCTACCACCAACCTCTCGGAAGGACTTACGGACCCACATGTTTAACGTGATCGTACTCCGCATGAACACGGCGGCATTTGTGGTAGCGTGCAAATCTAGCGCGCAAACCACGGGGATACCGCACCCGAGATGGCCAACAGCACGCGGTGTTCAAAAGGGGAAGGGGTGTCAAATCCTTCTGAAATGGGTTCTTAAGTACATGATCGGGTAATCAGTGGTTTTAAATGAGTTAATGTTGTAACCATATCATAACCCTTAATATGTATTATCGTACCAAGTTTGGAGAAAATCGATTGCCCTTAAGTAGAGAAATCAGCATCTGTATATCTTGTATTATTATATAGTACTAGCTACTAGTTTAACATTTAGAAGGCTCCTCTAAAAAGTTACACATGCTAAATGTTCTAAATTTACTTTATTTCAAGCAAATTCTTCGACGTTTCAGTGTTGTCCACCTCTTTACAACAGAATTGAGTTCAATGTTGTCAACAAAATCTTTTTCACTATTCAGTAACAGCATAGCGTCTAATCTGCCATCAGGCATTTTGGAACGCCGCAACTACATTTTTATTAGTTACATTTTTAGAAGTTAAAAATATTTTATGTTCTGTATTTTTAAAATTGGATCTGGAAACCCTAGATCAGATGCATACGCACTTTATTTTGTCTTCAAATCTCGTCTAATAAATACGAATTTTAGGATAAACTCTTCATGTCCCATTTTACCTGGGTCCAAAGTTTTCACCCACATTTATCTCTTTGTAATTACTAATTACAAAGGTTAAATAGAATAGTGGTCGCACGTTCCGGAAGTAGTGTTCCTGTTTTAGTATGTCATGATTGTAGTTTGATATTTGCATAGTTTTAGAATAATTGTCGGCTTTCCTTTTCTTTGCTAAGTGAATTGAAATGAAGAGAAAACATTGCGTTTTTCTTTCATACGTAAAATTGTTCAGCCAATCTAACAAAATCTCAAATATTGTTTTTAATGTGACGATTTGTCGACTCAGAAATTAGTGGGGGAGTGACGCACCTCCCTAGGATAGTTGCATCCATAAGATCGTTCCTGACAATGAGTTCGTTTATTAACACTTGCCAATATAGTTGAAATATGTTCATGAATTTGTTCATTCTGTCTGTCCGTTCGCACGATAATTGCCGTTAAAATGACTTTATCAGAACGAAATTTTAGTATGCTGTTCAGACGGTCTGTGGGACATACGGGAATTAAAATGTATAATACTGTGGCGTGGCTCCGCTGAAATCTTACAATTACACATTGGCCGTTAATCGTACTTCTGCACGCCACTTGCTCGATTACCGAGCATATCTCCAGGTTCTGATTAATTAGAAAATGCATCACGAGAACACACAATAAATACTAATTAAAAGTTAATAAAGCTTTTATTTTAAAATACTTATATTCAAAACTTGTTACTTAAAATTTAAAAAAACCACAAAATGTCATCTTAATTACATAGAACATATTTACATTCGCTAAGTAGGTATTGGATAATGATCGATCTGATCATTTCCCCCTCTCTAGTTAAATTAAATATCATAATAGCCCTCAAGTTAGGCAGTTAACTTCCTTATTAAATAATATATATTCTCTGATACTCAGTCTGCAGTGGGAGAGGACAAAAGGACTTACCCCTTTTAGGTACGGCAGGACGGCATCGAGGTGGCACTCATCCGTCGGTTATTAGACGACCCAGTCTAAACTCTGAAAATTACCAACTGAGTTCTCTCTCAACTCTTCTTCTCTTCGTCGGGATCTCGGACGGCCCCCTGGCCGGGCTCCATAACTGACGCTTGGCCGCTATAGGTTCGAAAACCCATAAATTCAGTGACGCGGCCGGGCTCCATCGAATCACTGGATTTGGCCCCTTCCCAAGGGTTGGCTAAAAATTGGGGGGCTCTAGCCCTCTTGCAGGTGTCCATTTTATTTAAAAATAAGATAGCGTCCTTTGCCATTTTCTCACCACTGCAGCTGGTCTCTTACTCATAGCCATGGAATGTCAACCGTTTCCACGGAGAGAGAGGGGGGGGGGGGTAATACTTTCTAGAAGTGAAGTGGCGACAGGAAAATTCCAATACTGTCCCACGACACTGGCTTCCCCCAAACAAGGGAAAAGAAACCAAGTTTCTTTTTCAAAAGCTTAAACTACCAAAAGAATAAAGGGTTACAAATTATGCACAGTATACATATATAAACAGAGATAACAATAACATTTAACAATAAAATTATACATTAAATTATATACATAATGACACGCCCTATAGGTATGGAAATATTCTGTCTCTCCATGTATGTCCAAGAACTAATTAAGGTGCGAGATTGTCCCTGTCCGTATGGTATAAATATTGTCACTGTCCGTTGGCGTAAATATTGTCACTGTCTAATGTAGCATACTGATTGTACTTTCCAGTCTGTTACTTGTGTTCACAAAATATGAAAGTTTGTCATGAGAACACATGAATTGGGAACAATTGTTCGTTCACATTATACACTAAAGGATTGATATTGTTCTGTAGGCTGTGACAAAATTAGTGATATTCCATATGGAAGGAATATTCTCTGAGCAGGATCAGCTGTGACATCACTTTATAAAAAGAAGTTGCACTAAAACTGTGTAAATGACGTTGCACTTAACACTGCGAACATGGAGTTGCACTAAGACGTTGCATTAAACGATAAAAATGCAGTTGCATTACAACGTTGCACTAAACGATGAAAATGAAGTTGCATTGTTTGGTACCCTTTGGTCCAAGGAAGGCATGATTTCGTTTTCGGTTAATGATGCTGCATACATGTGCTGGTAAAGGCTTATGTGAGCTGTAAAACTACGCCTTTGTTGCTGCAAACGTCTTTATAATGGCAACTTTCGTTTTTTGAAGACCGGATCCGTGTCTGCAAACTTCTGCAGTAATCATAGTTAGGGTATGTAAATGCACATAGTTTTTTTTTCCACAATGTACTTTATCAATATAAAAAAAGCTGATGTAATTTCAGATTAGACATTCTATTCGTACTTTAATATACAACTAGACTTAGGAGCTTTGGAGTCCTTGAACTCTGTCCACTGCATTGTACCAGAGAACATTTAACTTTTAATGTTTTCTACATTCTTAACCTACTTATTTTACATTAAATACATTTATTTTATCTTAATCACCTTTATTTTACATTAATCATTTATATACATATTCTTTATAGAAATTCTTATTGAACAAGGAATGTTTGTTTTCTTAAGAATTATTTATTCTTATTTACAAGAGCTCTCTTAAATGTCTTATTTCATTCTAGACCTTAATCAATCACCACAATCTATCCTCTAACCATTTCTCTATTCATTCCTAATAATTTTTCTACTAATTTCTACTTAATTCTCTAACCATTTCTCTATTCATTTCTAATTAATTTCTCTAATCATTTCTAATTAATCCTCTAATAATTTCTCTATTCATTCCTAATAATTTTTCTACTAATTTCTACTTAATTCTCTAACCATTTCTTTATTCATTCCTAATTAATTTCTCTAATCATTTCTAATTAATCCTCTAATCATTTCTAATCATTTTTGATTCCCCTCCTTACGTAACACCCGGCTGTCCGGTTTAAAATTGCCATCCCCGGTAAAGGCTTGTACCGCCGTATACATCCTACGCTAGCAGCGGTCACTTTTCGTACGACCTGACAAAAGTTTTTTTTTTCTTTTCTTTCTGTTTACGTGGGCCAATAACAGACGCTGTCTTTGATTCTGTCCTACGGTAATTCTCTCTAATTGAAACCGCGTACGTGATTTGCTTCCGCTTGTCATGTGACTAGAGCGAGTAGAGTCGAAAAAAATTCAAAGTCAGCGCGGGCAGTGTACTTTCTCTTTGTGTGCTGCACAACGGATTTTCACAAATTGGATTACACATATTAATTTTCTGGAAGTTCCGTGAGTGAAATTACTCTTATTTTTTTTATTTAGGATTACAGTTTAATGTACTTGTTTCGCTTGGGTGCTTAGATTTGCTTACTTAAAGTTTAAATTACTTATTTTAGGAATTAGATTTGCTTAGGTTGTTCGACTGACAGCCGATCGCTCTGTCTGTCCGGTCATTTAAACTTTAGACGCCTGCATCTCAGTTTATCTTACCTTAACTCCCTAAGTTTTTAAATTACGTGAAAGTTTAATTTAATTGCCTCACTTTTACGGTTATTTCTTTAAATATTATTTATAATGGCACGTTAATCATAAAGAATTCTTGTTACATTTCGTTTTACTCCTCTAAGTCTTTACTGAGATAACCTTTTCTCTGGATTAATTTTAATCGGTATTATTTTAACTTCTATTTACGTGACCTACGTGTAACTTTAAATTATTTTCCACTGACCTATTCATGTTATTTTATTTTCCGTGGCCTCAGATTATAATGAGAGTTGCGAAATACTCTCCCGTAAACGGTTGATTTCTGTTTATGTATATTTTCTACGTTCTCCTCCTCTTGGGGATTATTTAAATTATTTGAGCTAACTTTGTCAGTGTTCGTTGTATTCTCTGTGATAGTAATAGTCGGTTGACCAGGCCCTTCTACCGATCTGTCTGCGACGCTTTGCTGTCTCTCTTGAATCTGTTCTGGCGGGAGGGGGGAGCGGACTTCCGTTTCCCTCCTCGGAGAGAGGCTTTCTTCCAATTCGAGTTGAAATGGGAGAATGCCCTCGAAGGAGCGATCATCAGCTTCCGCGGTGGCAACGCTTATCTCCGGCGCAATGTTTTGTAAGACGCTCTGAGCGTATCTTCCCGTTCCGATATTCGGTTCGAACCGTGTTTCATGTAATAAATGCGGTCTCCTATCAGGCATTTCATATATGCGATTTATATTTATTTTGATTGGCTTTGCCCTAGGATCTTTAATTAGTTTTAATAAAAATAAGTGGGTTGTTAGTTTTTCTATTATTCTATACGGGCCTCTAAAACGTTTTTTTCCGAAGTTTGGAATGTTTTTGACAAAAACTTTTTGGCCTAATTCTAGTTTTCTAAATTTTGCTTTTTGTAAATATTTTTCCTCCTGTATCTCTTGTGTGCGGATTAAATTTTCGTAGGCTTGTTTGTATGCTACGGCCATAGTTTCCAGCTTTTGAGGTTGATTTCGTATATAATTTTGAGTCTCTTCCGCGTTATTTGGTACGATGTCCATAAATAATGGTAAGTCCCGTGAAAAGAACAAGAAGTTCGGTGACATACCTGTGGCTGGGTGGTCTACTGCATTATAACATGCTTTATGAATTCCTACGGCTGTTTCCCAATCGTCTTGTTTGTAACACTCGATTGCACGTTTTATGGCTGAATTAATTCTTTCTGAGATTCCGTTTGTTCTCGGATTCGCTGCTGAAGTTAATTTTGCATGTATATCTAGTTTATCAAGTATAGCTTTGAATAATTGGCTAGTAAATTGGCTCCCGCGGTCCGTCAACACAAATTCACTTTTGCCGTAAGTAGTTACATACGTAATTAATTTTGTTGCAATGGTGTCTGCCGTAATGTTATCTATCGGATAAAGTTCCGCGTGCCTGCTAAAATGACATACCACAGTCAAAATGTACCGGTTCCCATATTTACTTCTTCTTAGAGGTCCCAAAATGTCAAGTGACAGTAAATTTCCGGGATAGTGCGGAATTACATTCCTACCTAATGGGAAGGGGGGGTGAACTCCTTTGAGTCCCCTACAGTCCTCACAAGAATTTACATAATTCTTTGTGTCTCCATAAATTCCAACCCAAAAATAGCGTTTGCTAACCAAATCGTACAGTTTTCCTACTCCCTGATGAGGGCTATGCAAATGTAGTAAAATTCTACTTTGTAATGTCTTCGGAACCACTACCCGTTCTATTGCGCTATCGCGGATGCTATTTTTATCTTGCGAGACATACATCAATAAATCCGTTTCTGGGTCAATAAAATATTGTTCGAAATCCCTAGTTTTGCTATGCTGTTGTTCTCTAATATTATTCCTAAGTTTATTTAAAATTTCGTCTTTAATTTGCTCTGTGTGTATTTCTTTTATATTTGGAAGTTGGGATTTATTTTCTAAGCTATTTACAGTTTCCATATTATTTTTTTTTTCTACAATTTCTATGTTACTGAGGTTGTTCTCGAAATTTTCTCTGGAGAGGTAGTCTGCTAAGATGTTGGAGTTTCCGTCTATGTGTATAAAGTCATAATCATATTCAGATAGTTTTAATAGCCAGCGGGCTTCTAAATTAGCCGGGTTAGAAATTTTTAAGTGATATTTAAGGGGTCTGTGGTCGGAAATAATATAGAATTTTTTCCCGTAAAGGTAATTGTGGAAATTTTTGACTCCATAGAATATAGCCATGAGCTCTGTTTTTACTGCGGGATATCTTTGCTCGTGTGGTTTAAGTTTTTTACTATAGTAAAGTACAGGTTGTAAGCGTTCATTATTCTTTTGTAATAGAACTGAAGAAATAGAGGTCGAGCTTCCGTCTGTGTTAAGGTAGAATGGTTTGTCTAAATCCGGTTGTAGCACTAAAGGATGTTGGAAAAATTTATTTTGTAGTTCTTGAAATGCGTCATTGCATTGCGGAGACCATGAAAATTTATTCCGCTTAGCCGTTAGCTCAACTAGTGGAGCGGTGAGTTGCGCATAGTCTGGGATTAATGTTCGATAAAAATTACATAGGCCTAAAAATTTTTTAAGTTTTCGAACAGTGTTTGGTCTGGGAAAAGAAACAATTTTTTTTGTATTATTATCAGTTGGACTTAATCCCTGTTTAGTCACTGTAAACCCTAAATATTCCATTTTCTCTCTAGAGAATTCACATTTGGTCGGTGTCAATGTTAAATTAAAATCTCTTAGCCTTTGAAAAACAAGCTCTAATTTCTCTTTTAATCCTTCATATGTGTGTGCCGCTAAAACCACATCATCAAAATATGCGTAAATGTCATGTTCGTGTAAATCTCTAAGAACGATATCTATAGCTTTTTGAAACCACGCGCCGCTAGTTTTATGTCCAAATATTAATCTATTGTATTCGAATCTTCCATATGGGCTTGTGAATGCCATCTTATGTCTTTCTTCCTCTGGTAATAAAATTTGTGAAAATGCGCTCTGGAAATCTAATTTTGCGTAAAATTCGAAACCTGCTAGTTTTGTCATAATATTTTGAATTTTTGGTACTGGATAATTAAAGTTCTGTGAGATACTGTTTAAGAGTCGTATATCCAAGCAAATTCTGAATTTATCTGTATTTTGTTTTTTCACTAAAACCATTCCTGCGCTATAATTAGAGTCGCTATGCCTAATTATGTTTGCTTGCAACATTTCATCAATTTGTCTTTTTAATTCTTTTCTCAAAGCGTAGGGCACGTCATAAGCTCTAATTTCTATCGGATTCTGGTGCGATAAAATAAATTTAGGTTTTACTACTTCAGTACATCCTAAAGTGTTTAAATTTTTGGAAAATACGTCTCCGTAATCCATTAATAATTTCAATAAATCTTTCCTCTGATCGACTGGCATGTGGTCTAAGTTAAAGTCTGTTTCCAGTAATTCGTTCCGTCTAATTTCTCTTATTTTATTTATTCTCTCTTCCAATTCTATTTTATTCCTATTAGTATCTGTAAGGTGAATTTCCTCATTAGCCTGTTTAATATTGTGTTTTAATTTCCCTATCAAAGTGTTTTTATTAAGTGTAATTTTATGTGATCCTTCATTCTTAATTGATATGAATTTATTTGGGTTAGTCTCTTCTGTTTCTAAGTGAAAAATCGTTGGGTTGATGTTTAAAGGCTGTTTTAAAATTTTTGGTTCAAAATTATAATTTTCTAATTTATTTTCTGTGTAAGTGCAATTAATTTCAACTAGTTTAGATTCTTGCGGGTCTATTTTAATTTTCTTGCGCGTTCTAATTGCTGTATCTGAATTTATATTTAGCACGCTTTCTTGCTCTCCTAAAGGGATTATTATATTATCTATTTTTATTATGTTTTGTTTAGTATCGATGATGGCGTTATGAAGTTTCAAAAAATCAAAACCGATTATCCCAGCATAATTATGCGGAAATTTGGCGGTAGTAACGTAGAATATGTGTTTAAAGATTTTATTTTCAATTTTAAATGACGTTTGTATAACGTTTATATAATTTAGTCTTTCTCCTGCCAACGTTTTAATTGTGACTGATCTAGATAAATATTTGACGTGACATATTTCCCTTATTTTTTGGAATTCTTCTTTTCCGATTATACTAATCGTCGCTCCACTGTCTACCATCATTGCAACGGGCCTTTTATTAAACATAACTTGTATTGTAGGTAATTTTATAGATTTTTCTCCTAATTTTTCGTCTAAAGCAGAAATCACTTCGTATTTACACACCTTCCTATCCTTATGAATTTGTACATTCTTTATTTCTCCCTGGTTATCAACATAACCAAATCCATCGTAACTTAACTGGGGCGGGTTTTTTGGGAGCTTATGATAATTGCCGCCCCTCTCTAGTTTAAAGCAGCTCTTCTGGGGAATGTATTTTCTCTCTCATTGTATCTGTTTCCTCTAAATGTACGTGAAAACCCCGGATTTCGCCTTGCGTATTCTCCGCGGGGGAAAATGTTAGCTGGCCCCTGCCTTTCTCTTTGCGTATATTGCCTTTCGCTCTGGTTGTTAAACTGCTGTGGGCGTGAACTCTGGGATCTACGCATTTCATTTTCCCGGTTATATAGTCTACAATTTATCATCAGATGGTTTGTGCGTCCGCAAAATAGACAAAACATATCATTAGGGATATTATTATTAGAAGTTCTAGCTTTAGGTGTGTTTTGTTCCAATCTAAGTGCGTTAATTTGTTCGCCTAATGTTTCTAACAAATATCTGTTAGCATTTTCCTGTTCTTTTCGTAGTTTTTCGATTTCCGTTTGTAAAGCCGGTGGTCCAGGGTGCGCGAAAATATTGTTTACAGCTTCTGTTTCAGGTGGAGAAATTGCTATTGCGTTTTCAATATTTTCTGCTATTACAATCGCCGCTTCGAAGGATAACGGGTTTGCTTTTAGCACCTCTCTCTTAATTTGCGTGTTTAGTGCGTCCAAAAATTTTCCTAGTCTTAATTGGTCAATAATTTTTTTTGACTCCTCGCTACTCAAATCACCTGCGCTTTCTAGATAAGTCAGCGTGATACATTTGATTCTGTGTGCTAATGCCTTAACGCTCTCCCCTTCAAATTGTTTAGTTAGCGTAAATTGTATTTGGCGGGTCGTTATGCTAGTCCTCTGTGAAAAAAATTCTAGTAGCCTTTCCTTTAGTACTTCGTACGAATTTTCTTTACGTAATTCCGGCGAACTCGCTAGGAATTTTAGTGCATTTCCCTTTAAACGCGACTTTAATACTACGAGTTTTTCTGGTTCGGTCCATTTTCCTAGCTTGGCTATCGAATCAAATTGATCGAAAAATATTTTACAGTCTGTTTCAGCATTTCCTTCGAATACCCCAAGTAAAAAGGTTAACCCCTGTAAACGACTTTGATTTTCGCCTCCCTGCTCGGGCGCTTCTGTACTATTTGTATCCGGCATCTTGTACAATTTTTATATCTACTTTCAAATTATTAAATATTAACTCACTTATTATTTACAATATTACAAAGATCTTCCCATGATGCATATTCATTTCACAAAAAAAATTTTCTCTGAATTTTGAATTTTGAATAATTACATTATCCAGTCAAATATTAATCGAGGCACTTTGATAACTGTGCACAAGACTGGTCTCGGCGCCATAATATGTGGCGTGGCTCCGCTGAAATCTTACAATTACACATTGGCCGTTAATCGTACTTCTGCACGCCACTTGCTCGATTACCGAGCATATCTCCAGGTTCTGATTAATTAGAAAATGCATCACGAGAACACACAATAAATACTAATTAAAAGTTAATAAAGCTTTTATTTTAAAATACTTATATTCAAAACTTGTTACTTAAAATTTAAAAAAACCACAAAATGTCATCTTAATTACATAGAACATATTTACATTCGCTAAGTAGGTATTGGATAATGATCGATCTGATCATTTCCCCCTCTCTAGTTAAATTAAATATCATAATAGCCCTCAAGTTAGGCAGTTAACTTCCTTATTAAATAATATATATTCTCTGATACTCAGTCTGCAGTGGGAGAGGACAAAAGGACTTACCCCTTTTAGGTACGGCAGGACGGCATCGAGGTGGCACTCATCCGTCGGTTATTAGACGACCCAGTCTAAACTCTGAAAATTACCAACTGAGTTCTCTCTCAACTCTTCTTCTCTTCGTCGGGATCTCGGACGGCCCCCTGGCCGGGCTCCATAACTGACGCTTGGCCGCTATAGGTTCGAAAACCCATAAATTCAGTGACGCGGCCGGGCTCCATCGAATCACTGGATTTGGCCCCTTCCCAAGGGTTGGCTAAAAATTGGGGGGCTCTAGCCCTCTTGCAGGTGTCCATTTTATTTAAAAATAAGATAGCGTCCTTTGCCATTTTCTCACCACTGCAGCTGGTCTCTTACTCATAGCCATGGAATGTCAACCGTTTCCACGGAGAGAGAGGGGGGGGGGGGGGGTAATACTTTCTAGAAGTGAAGTGGCGACAGGAAAATTCCAATACTGTCCCACGACAAATACCACCCAATTAGTTTCGGATTGAACTCGGGTTGAAAAAATGAAATACATTGAACTCTATGGGACATGATTTTTCAAACATTTTTCAAGCGAAGTTAAAATTTACAAATTGCTTCGAAAATGTTAGAAAATATTCAAATTTTCACGCAAAATGTGTAAAAAAAAATGCCAGCAAAATATGTTAGGTAATTTTTTTAATTAAAAAATTAAAATAATAATTACACTCATATTATATGAAGAGATCACTTGATCCACTTCAAAATAAAATAGGGCATCCATATTTTTTCTCAGTGATTATTAAAGTTCTTTTACATTTATATTTAGTGCTGCATCCGTCCTAAAACCATTTTATTTTTGCGTATTTTGTGTGCATCTATATTCTGCGCCAATGTAATTACAATATTTTTGAGTTTAAATGATCATCCAACTTTGATTATTTCTACAACGAAGCCTAATTTTAATGGATGCAGAATATAAACAAGTGATTGTAAGATGAGTTGTATAAAAATTGCTAAATTTTTTTCACGCAAAATTATTTAGCACGAGTCTGGAATAAAAATGATATGAATGAAATATTTATTGCTTTTACATAGAGAGGCAGACGATTTATATTTCGATGAAGTTTTAAGTTTCCAAATATAACAAATTATTGTAGTACTGTGATAATTTAAAAAATATCACCGCTGAATGTATCGCATTTTAGAGATGTTTAAATAAAATTGAATATCAGTTGGAAAGTGTTCCATAATCAATGCTTTATGCATGATTGATCTTTCTTGCTTTCTATCATTTTGCTGCACGTGATTTAAGATAAGTTGATTTAAAAAGATAAGTTGATTTAAAAGATAAGTTGATTTAAAAAGAATGTTTTAAGAAGGGAAGGAAATAGTAACACTTTAAGAACGTTCGGGATTTAAAACAATTGTGATAATCTGTTAATGACATCACTGAAGGGCGTGACATGTCACATTGCGTTCAACCTATAATTCATGACGTCATAAAAGGCTATGCTCGGATGAGGGCCTCCGAATGAGCTATAATGTAGGGTTCCTGAAACTCTCTCTATACAGTTGTGGCACTGTATAGAAATATAATCCATAAGCTGCTCCGGGACTTTACTTGTTACTGAGCTAGACTCATAAGGTCATCTTCTGAATACGTAACCTATATTATGGCCAACCCGGGTCCCATCTTCATGCGTAGGCAGATACCGGATGAACGTACTGCAGTTGTAGTCAGAGAAACGCTATACCAATTTAATCACACCTCAGTTACTGACTGATTCAGGAACCTTGCATAGCTCATCACCCAAAACGAGAGTATTATTTCATGGACTGGTAGGCGTGAGAGGTGTTGACAAAGCAACTCAAGAATTTATGCAAAATTTTTCTACTTTCTCGAACTGACTGACGAGCAACACGGAGTAGATTTATTTATGCATGTAGCAACAGGCCTGAGTCTAGGGGCATCAACATTTAGAGACGCGTAATACAGTTAGATAAGTTGGAAGATTCTTAAAATGTGAGTCTCCACTAGACTTTCTTACGTTCCATATCTATTGGATCATTTCGCATGATGTTATCGGGGGGCATGCTGTTTGACCATTCTATTATTATTTTTATATAATAAACACAGTTAGTTTCATTGTGAATGAACCAAAGCAATTTATATATATTTTTTAATCTTCCACCATTAGATCTGGACGCATATTCTATTTGTTGGGACAGGCAGAAATTTGGGCTTCCCAGAGTTCGTGGAAATGACTGCAACTCAAAAACCTCTTAAAAATCTGATGTGGGCAACACATGACTTTCCTTATATAATGCAATGAATTTACTGCTTTTACAGTAAAAAAAATCTGATGGGGGCAACACATGACTTTCCTTATATAATGCAATGAATTCACTGCTTTTACAGTAAAAAAAATCTGATGTGGGCGACACATGACTTTCCTTATATAATGCAATGAATTTACTGCTTTTACAGTAAAAAAAATCTTATGGGGGCAACACATGACTTTCCTTATACAATGCAATGAATTTACTACTTTTACAGTAAAAAAATAAGTTTTTCTGATAGTAGATACCTATATTCTTTCCAAGATATTGAATTTTCGACAATTAGTCGTCATTTTCATTGATTTAGCGTCATTTTTATCCATTTGGCGAGATTTTCGTTAATTTGACAACATTTAAAAAGTCGCCAAATTGGCGAAATTCCGCCAAATTCGTCGCCAAAATCTCGCCAAGCGTTATGGACGGAGAAATAAGTTATTCTTACAGCAGATAAATGACTATTGGCGTTCAAATACAAAAGTATTACTCAAAGTATCTTTTCTCATGAATGGAACGAGCTAGATCCACGAGAATGATGTCATCCAATGTATCGCATAATATTACATATGAAAAGTGAACATGTTTCTCAACAGTTAATATTTTTTTTAATTTATGGGAGTTTTTGATAAATTTATTTGAAAAATGTGCAATATCTCGAGAACGGTTCAGGCTAGCGCTCTAAAGTTTATGTCAATCGTTTCCTAAGGAAAAATTACATAATTAATGTCTATTTGCGTAACTTTATTAAAGGTTTTGATTTTTTGATGATTTTTTCAAAATTTCACTTGAAAATTTAGTAAGGTTCTGATCATTCGATTACATTTAAAAACAATAGACTTCCAGTATTCAGTGATTGTGATTTTTGTACCAAATTTCATTCGAATCGCTCCATTCGTTCGTGAGATATCGTTTCCATAGACTCACTGACACACATACTTTCACACACATACACACACACACAGACATCACCTCAAAAATGTTTGATTCGTGATCAGGGATGCTTGAAACGTGCTCTCCCGTCGAAAACTCGAATTCGAATTTTCGACCCCGTCGCAATACTTTCCTTATACATTATGTATATAAGGAAAGTAATAAGTAAACAATTGCCCCTCTCTCTTGAAAATACCTATTTCGAGCTTTTGCACTATATCTTATCCACCAATGTTAAATTGCTTAGGAGCTAGTCATTGCAAAACATTATAGTCATAGTAAATTAAATAGCCGACCTTAAGCTCGACTAATGACGTTCTGTGTGTTGAGCTACTGATACTGAGGCCATTATCGTTCCTTCTCCATTTGAAGTGGACCCTATAATACACTATGCATGCATCGTCAAAAGAATAGAGTGCCTTTAACTCTAAAGATTTCTTGGCGACGAACTCTGCGATTCATTTTCAAACAGAAGTCTCGTCGTATACGATACGCGTAGGCGACTGATTCATTCACGGCTTTTGTTTGGAACTCACTTTCCCATTGAGTGTCCGTTTTTTTTCTCTCGCTTTTAAATATCCCAATGTTTATTAATAGATGGATGGGCCTATTAATAGGGCCCCTTTCGCCTGCAAATAACTTTTGTTGAAAAACGAAAGCGAAAGATAGTAACTCTGTTTAGAAATTACACGCAATGTGTCTTTTTTTTTTTTCTTATTGCGTGAGTGTGTGTCACTCCCTAGTTTTTGTTGCGTTCAGTGTTGGCGACGCGATGCTCGCTTCCTCCGGAGCAAACGTGACAACGAATATATTGTTGGTGGAACTTTTTAGAACGATTTAAGTCTCTGATCGTTCTTATGCGGGTCTGAGACATTAGTCAACATAAATTGAAAGGTGTGAGAACTTGAAGTTGCATTTGTATGTACGCTGCAGCTACTCCTTATCCCTGTACACACAGATGCAAGATGCTCAAAATGAATTGAAAATGCGTGTAAAACTATACCTAACTTGCATTACATGCAATGAAAATTGATATGGAGATATATTGTTGCATGATTTATCAAATGTGAGAAAAATGTCGCTACTGTTATGTAATAGACATAAATACAGCAGAAGGTATAGGAATTACACTGTTCGATGCAGGGTTTCACGATAATAAAAAGTCTGATGTGGGCAACACATGACTTTCCTTATATAATGAATGTATTTACTACTTTTACAGTTAAAAAAAATGTTATTTTTATAGTTGATACTTATATTCTTTCCATGATATTGAATTTTCTTCAATTAGTCGTCATTTTCATTGATTTAGCTTCATATATATCTTTTTGGCGAGAGATTTTCGTTAATCTGGCAACATTTAAAAGTGTTGCCAAGTTGGCTACATTCCGCTAAATTTGTCGCCAAAATCTCGCCAAGCGTTATGGACGGAGAAATAAGTTGTTCTTACAGCAGACAAATGACTATTGTGCTTTCAAATACAAAAGTGTTACCCAAAGTATCTTTTCTCGTGGATGAAACGAGTTAGATCCATGAGAATGATGTCACCCAATTTATCGCATGATATTACATATAAAAAGTAAACACGTTTCTCAACAGTTAATATTTTTTTTTAATTTATGGGACTTTTTTTGATAAATTTATTTGAAAAATGTGCAATATCTCGAGAACGGTTCATGCTAGCGTTCTAAAGTTTATGTTAATCGTTTTCTAAGGAAATATTACATAAGAAATGTCTACTTGCGTAACTTTATTAAAGGTTTTGATTTTTTGATGATTTTTTTCAAAATTTCACTCGAAAATTTACTGGGGTTCTGAACATTCGATTGCGTTTTAAAACAATAGGCTTCCAGTATTCATGGATTGTGATTTTTGTACCAAATTTCATTCCAATCGCTCTATTCGTTCGTCAGTTATCGTCTCTACAGACTCACTGACACACACACACACACACACACACACACACACACACACAGACAGACACATCACCTTAAAAATGTTCGATTCGTGATCAGGGTTGCTTGAAACGTGCTCTCCCGTCGAAACTCGAATTCGAATTTTCGACCCCGTCACAATACTTTCCTTATACATTATGTATATAAGGAAAGTAAAAATCGTATATGATCGCCCACACAGATAGGTTCTGGGGCAATATCGCCCAGTCCTCTACAAGAACTGATCGGCGCTCCTGGAGGGTTTTGGGAGGTGGTTGGCATGTTGCAATATGTTTTTCTAATGCATTCCATACATGCACGATGGGATTAAGATCACTGGATCTGACCGGCTATTTTATTCGTCCAATGCCCTCTATTTCCAAGAAGTCGTCTAGCTGGGCTCAACGATACCCGACTTTTCATACATAAAAATGAAATCGAAACCAACAGATACCCTGAAAATCCAAAGGGTCCTGAATTTCATATCTGTATTGTTACGAAACTTATCCTCTAGAATCGTGGGTGGATACAAGAACGAGCGCAAGTTTCTGGATAACCTACGTTTATTCACAAGCACAAAGTAAACAGGAATAATGTACAATCAAACATCATTTAAATGTTTCACTCATTTTACAGAATAATCGATATTATTCTCAAAACGTTGACGAAAGTGATTTCACGAAACAGCCGCTACTGTTCTTAAAACATTGACAAGAATCACAGTCCAATGTAGCTCGTGTCACGTCCATTTGTCAACTCGTCAACTAAACTCCAACGGAGTGATGAGTCCTTTTAATATTCTCTCTATAGAAACTTCTGGAAATCTCTTTGTAGAAATTTCCAGAATTATCTAATATCTCCTGGACTAATCGTTATTTCATGCTAGTTTCTGCAACATTCTTCACAAGTTTCTGGAACTTTCCGAAAGTCGCCAAATGTCGCCTAATTGGCGATAAATTGTCGCATCTGGAAACGCTTCTTCTGGCTTGAAATTCAAGCAACCATAGAGTGATGTCAGGGAAAGAATACGCGTACCGCTGTCTTTTAGAGAAAACACTCCGATGGCATCGTTTGATCTTCGATAAAGACAAACAAGAAAGATCAATCATGCTTAAAGCATTGATTATGAAACACTTTCCAACTTCAATGCAATTTTATTTAAACAAGTCTAAAATGCAATACATTCCTCGGTAATATTTTGAAACTTATCACAATACTGCATTAATTTATTATATTTGAAAACTTAAACCTTCATCGAAAAAAATGAACTTCATTCAAATGACGGCATTGAAATATAAATTGCCTGGTTTAAACATCTCTAAGATGTTATACATTCCTCGGTAATAGTTTTAGAATTATCATAATACTACGATAATTTATTTTATTTTAAAACTTCATCGAAAACAACTGGAATTCATTCAAATGACGTCATAGAAAAAATAACACGCCTGGATCTCTCTATAAAAACAGGATTTCATTCATAACTTTCTCCCATTCATTTCATTCATCACAATACTATAATAATTTATTTTATTTAAACATTTTGTTTAAGACAATGGAGCTACAAAAAATTAAACTCTATGCTTGAAACTTTATCGAAAAAAATCGTCCTTCTCTTTATGAAATCAATTAATATTTCATTCATATCAGCCATGCAGACTTCATGGACTAAATTATTTTGTTTTAAAAAAATACAGGAATTGTAATACAACTCATTCTATATATTTTGCTGTTTACATTTTACATAGGTGAAAAATAGGCTTAGTTGTAGAAATAATCAAATTTTGATGAGCATTTAAACTCAAATATATTGTCATTGCGTTGTTTCAGTATGTAGATGCACAGAATTTAAGCAAAAATAAAGTAGTTTTAGGACGGATACAACACTCAATATGAATTAAAAAGAACTTAAAAAAATCATTTTGAAGTGGGTCAAGTGATCGTTTCATATCATGGTCACGTGATCGTTTCATATAAGAGGTATAATTATTATTTTAATTTTTATTTAAAAAACTACTGAATATATTTCGCTGAATTTTTTTTTATATATTTTATGGAACAATTTGAATATTACCTAAAATTTTCGAAGCAATTTGTGAATTTTAAATCCGCTTAAAAAATGTTTGAAAAATTAGGTCCCATAGGGCTCAATGTATTTCATTTTTTCGACCCGGGTTCAACCCAAAACTAATTGGGTGATATTATTCATTTATATTCCCATAGGTTCTACAGACCGTCTGAACAACATACTAAAATTTCATTTTGATTAAGTCATTTTTTACAGCAGTTATCGTGCTAACGGGCAGACAGACAGACAGACAGACAGAATGAACAAAGCCATAAACACTTTTCAACTTTGTTGTAAACAAGACGGGTTAAAAACAAAAACAAGACGGGGGACGCCAGTGAGAGAATGTTACACATTCACAACAGTATCTCAGACCATTTACCGAGCCACTCGTATTAATATATATATATATATATATATATATATATATATATATATATATATATATATTAAGTTTCGATTAGCCTAAAATTCTCTTATTATCTTATTTTAGCCGTACTTATTCATTCTCTTGAAATTATATTTTCATCTTTTTATCTTGAAGCTTTAACTGTTGAATATCTCTTTTTATTGCTTTTATTCAGTACAGTTTTTATTACTCTCTTTGGCAACAGCAAATCACATCTTTTCATTTCTCCATATGGCAACAATGGTCTAGCCATATTTTGCTTGTCATGGTTGCTCTAATGAAAAGTGTTTCAAGGTATTTATGTTTCCTTTATTGTTCCAATCTATATGCTTGTCGTCCATATAACACAAGTTTATAGATAAAATCTATCTTGTGTTTCAGAAACAAGCATTTTTGTGTTCATTTCGAAGGGATTTATGGACCCGAAGAGAATTTTTTCGAAATGAACTTATCGTAAGCCTAAATCTCTTCCATGTGCAAGCTTTTTTGCTTGATTTTTTTGTTTTCTTATTTGCATTCCTCATTTTTGAAATTTGTTGATTGTCTTTGTCTTTATGATCTGCATTACGCTTTATTATTTCCTCTTTATGTCTTAATTTCTTTTATTTCTTTGTATTTTGTAGAAAATTCTGGAATAGTGTATTATGAGTTACTACATACATTCTAACTTTGGATTTACTAATTTATATATATATATATATATATATATATATATTAGAGAAATATAACAATAAGAAAATTCAAGTAATATTAACATCACCATAGAAGCAAAATCACCGCCATAATGCCGATAAGAGAAAAGAACAACACCGGCCCAAATTCGATGATTAGTCAGAATTAAATTCCTCATCAGGTCTGAGTATTTAATTCTAATTAACCCAAACAAATGCCTGTTTCAGATTGAGCAATAGTACATTACTAAAAATACTCAAACTCAGACTGCGGGCATCAAAAAATGAAAAAATGAATATAGGAAACATTAAGAAAATTTGTATTACCATGTGGCATGAACCCTTCTTATTTCACCACGCGTATACGCGATCAAACTCAACAGCTTGAATATATATATATATATATATATATATATATATATATATATAAAAATAAATTATTAAATCCAAAGTTAGAATGTATGTAGTAACTCATAATACACTATTCCAAAATTTTCTACAAATACAAAGAAATTAAGACAAAAAGAGGAAATAATAAAACATAATGCAAGTCATAAGGACAAAGACAATCAACAAATTTCAAAAATGAGGAATGCAAATAAGAAAACAAAAAAATCAAGCAAAAAAGCTTGCACATGGAGGAGATTTAGGCTTACGAGATTAGGCTTACGAAAAGTTCATTTCGAAAAAATTCTCATCGGGTCCATATATCTTTTCGAAATGAACACAAAAATGCTTGTTTCTGAAACACAAGATAGATTTTATCTATAAACTTGTGTTATATGGACGACAAGCATAAAGATTGGAACAATAAAGGAAACATAAATACATCAAAACGCACCTCTTCAGTGCAACTATGACGAGCAAAATATGACTGGATCATCGTTGCCATGTGCCAAAATGAAAAGATGTGATTTGCTGTTGCCAAAGAGAGTAATAAAAACAGTACTGCGCAAAAGCAATAAAATGAGTTATTCAACTGTTAAAGCTTCGAGATAAAAAGATGAAAATATAATTGCAGGAGAATGAAGAAGTACGGCTAAAATAAGATAATAAGGGGAGAATATGAGAATTTTAGGCTAATCGAAACTTATTAACTATACTATTGACTAAATATGCAGGATATTGATACATTTTACTGGTAATTTTGAGGTTATTAATGTGCAAAGCATGAAATTTTTTATCTGATAATCTATAAATTCTAAAAAGTTGATTAAGTATAATATTTCTAAACAATTGAATCGAGTTGCAGGAATTAAAAGGTAATAATTTATTAATATTAAATTTAAAAAAATCTTTTTTATCATATAATTTAGTAACTATCCCATGAGCAGGTTCTATAATTAGATTTAAATCCAAATAATAAACATTATTACTAATAGAAGTTTCATTAGGTATTAATTCCAAATTATCCGGATAGAAATCTATATCTATGACATAGTTATCAGTAAATACAAGACAAATCAGATCATCTACATATCTATAAATTTTATAATCAGTTGAAGTAAAGAATTTTTCATAATGATATAGGTATAAATTAGCTAACATACTGCTACTACAGCCACCTTGTGGAACACCTGAGACTTGTAAGTATAATTTATTACCTTGAAAGATATAATTATTGAAAAGAACAAAATGGAGAAGCTTAGGAAAATTGGTAAATTTTGTAAGATTAGAATGTTTAGTAATATAAGCATTATATAAAGCTAAAATGACATCATATAGATCAGTGATCTTAATATTATTAAATAGATCTTTAAAATCAAAAGTTTGAAATCCTATTATTTTACCATGCGTTTTTAATTTATTTTTTAATTCCTTGCTGTTATTTAGAATAATGTAGCTATCACCAGAATCTCGTAAATTGCTATTTAGTACATTTAAATAATTTAGTAATAATTTACTAGCAGTGGTAGAGTATGAATTATGACCACTAGTAACAGTTCTAAATTTAATAGGATTTTTATGAAATTTAGGTATAAGCACAATATATGGAAATGTCAAAAATTTATTATTAATATCTAAATCACTATACATATTGATAATTTTCAATTTGATACTATTAAGAGAGTGTGAATCAATTTTAAATAGACTATTATTTTTTAAATAATCTAGCAGATATTGAATATAGAATTTTTTACAAATAATAGCATAATTATTAGAGGCTTTATCTACATAAGTAATAACAAAAGATCTATGTAAATCATTAACAGAATGCTTTATATTATCCATATTATATATGGATCTAGATAAATTAATACTACAAATGGTATTTTTAATAGATCTTAAAATAGTAAATTTCCACATATTAAATGCCTCTAAAGGCTGAGCATATTTAGAAGCTAATCCATAAATAAATTTATCAAGGTCCAGATTGATTGACTTTAACACTTGTTTAGAATTATTACATGAAGGTAACCTGAATTTAGTGCCAAATGACATTATAGTTCTTAAAGATTTATCTTTTACAATGGCTAAGTCTCCAGTAACTATATGACCCAATTGTGGATTTATAAATTCAGCATAATTATCAGCACTACAAATACATTCACCATCTAAATTTGTTGAGGAATCTATGTCGACTGAGAGAGATTTTGAAATTGCATTGTAATTAAAAATGGTTCTTCCAATAGGCTTGTTATATTTAAAAGTTTTTGTAACATTCAAATCCTTTACAGGCAATAAATGATGAAATTGATTAAATAAATTCTTAAAGTTTATGGAATTATAAATAGGATGCTTAAATGATATTACACAATAAGAATTGGAACAGTTATTATGATGAAATTGATTAAGTTTTATTTTTAAATATTTTGATCTAGTAATGAGCAAATCATAGAAAATATGATTAAAATGTTCATTAGTAAGATTTAACTTTAAGAAAATAGCATAAACTGTGTTTAATTGTTTTTTCTTAACTGCAAATACCCATGATTTAATAAATTTCCATTGATATGTGTTATTGAATTGTTGATGCATACTTTTAATCTCCGCTTTAATATCATATTGGGAGGAGCTTCCTTTACCGCGTTTAAATCTTTTGAGTTTAGCCAATTTACTATTATGTAAAAGAGGTTTAAAAAAAAGGTGATTAAAAATAGAATATTTATTATCTACAAAATTATTCTTAACAATATTACCATTGAGATATAACTGATTTAATCCATATGGAAACAGAGTACAATGTGATTTAATATAGAAGTTTTCAAAGAATAATCTATCAGCAGTATTTATTTTAATGTCCAAAATATGTATAGTTAGATTTTCAAAACCATGATGAGCAAAGTGTTTATATTCGATTTTATTAGAAGTAGGAAGAAAATTATTATTGTGGATATATTTTTTAACATGATCTCTATGTACATTCATACGTAGATGAATAGGATTACTGGTTTGTCCTATATAAGATATATTACATATATTACAAGATAATTTGTAGATACAATTAAAAATTTTACAGAAAGTCTTATGACTATTTAGATTAGTAATTTGTGAGTTAGAAGCATATGGGCAGGTTTTACAATTTTTATTCTTACATTTATTGAAGTTATAATTTTTAGCTGGGCAATTATTATATCCAAAACAATCCATGGCACACTGTTGGTAAAATGATAACGGTCTAAACAATTCCCAACTAAATTGTATATATATATATATACATATATAAAATATTAAAATAGTAAATCCAATGATGGAATGGAAGAAGTAACTCATAATACACTATCTTAACAAAAAATTATGCCTACAGAATACAATGAAATAAAATGAAATTCAAGAATAAAGAGGAAATTATAATATATATTACAGTTCAGAAAGCTAAAGATAATCAACAAATGTCAATGGAAAGGAATCGAAAAAAGGAATACCAAAATAATAAAGCTTGCACGTGGAAGGGTTCTAGGCATAAGAATAGTGCATTTCGAAAAAATTCGTTATCAAGTCCTAACATTTTAAACGAAATGAACACAAAAATGCTTGTTTCTGAAACACAAGATAGATTTTATCTATAAACATGTGTTAATAGGGCGACAAGCATAAAGATTGAAAAAATAGAAAGGAAACATAAATACCTTAAAATGCACCCCAACGTTCAACTGTGACAAGCAAAAAAAGACGATACTAATGGTGCCATACGAAGAGTGAAGAAGTGATTTACCGTTGCCAAAGTGAGTAATAAAACCGTACTACGTAATAGCAGTATAATGTGATATTCTACAGTAAAAGATATATATATATATATATATATATATATTATATATATATATATATATATATATATATATATATATATATTATATATATATATATATATATATATATATATATATATATATATATATATGCATGCTTGTGTGCCCGTTAATCTTGATTCCTGCCCAAACAAGAACACCACTACTGCCGAAGTTGTTTATTTCCCTAACGTTAAAGAAGATGCAGCGTATCCTTGGTTATCTCCTGATGCCAACCCATAGGAAATCAATATTCAAATCCGAGAAAAAGGCGAGTGTGCACTGATCGGAGTTCCAAAGGTGATATCCCTAGTAGCAATCCAACATTGGCAACCAATATTGGATCAATACAAAAAGTGGACATTTTGATGGAATTAGGATATATATATATGGCCGGAATTTCAAATATTGCGCCAATATTGACCTTTCATTGGAAATATTTACAAGGTAACACCAATATTGGCGTAATATTGTAATGAAAATATTTAGCCAATATTGGAGACCAATGTAACCCCAATAATTGCCCAATATTGGGATTACATTGGAAATATTTCAAATGTAATGCCAAGAAGTACAATATTAGTCCAACATTAGACCAATATTAAATGCCACTGGGGATTCGTGGCTCCATATGAGTAACAGAGAATCAAATCTCTGGTCTTTCCGAATAAAGACCTCTGTCATGAAGTTTTTTTGTGCACTATACGTGGAAATGTTCTCATTCTTGTAGCTACTGCTAACTTCCGAGTAATTTTGCTTGCTGTTACCTCCCCATGTCGCCTTACAGTCAGATATATACACTTATGTCTGAAAGTTAATCATAATTCATAAAATGCGAAAAATTCGGAGTTAACATGGATACAATGGTTCACAATCAGTTGTGGAGAATCGTGGGACGAAGGTAAATCATTGTGCATATGCAAAACAGTTCAGTCCACGTCGACATACGCAAAGCACCGGCGAACGTCGGAACGAATGTACAACGGCCTCGAGCGGCATGGCCAGTTGAGGCAGAATTTCGCAGTTGCTGTGGTACGGAGTGTTGTTAACAATCAAACAGGACGAAAGGTGTCACAAAGATGCCAACTGGACATGTTTTTAAAGGGACGAATTATTGGAATGCTGTAATGCGGTCGATACCACACCGAAGTGTCACGAATTCTGAATGTGCCTCACTGTGTGATCTCCAGACTGTGGCAGAGGTTCCAAACCACTGGAGATGTTTCACGACGACCAGTACCAGGTCGGCCAAGGGTAACAACCGCTCGGTAAGATCGACATTTGGTGATAATTGCGCTACGTCAGAGGAACCTTTCTGGCAGACAACTGGGTTCAGCTCTGACATTCGCCACAGGAGTCACTGTTTCGAGACAAACTGTTTACAGGAGACTCATACACATTGGTCTTTATGCCAGACGACCAGCAGTTTGCATCCCCCTGATGTTCGCACAGAAACACGTGCATTTTAAGATGAGTTTGGAACATCGGTAGTGGAGGAGTAGACAACAGTGGGGTGATGTCATGTTCAGTGACTAGTCCAGGTTTAGCCTGCAAACTGATTCTCGTCATACCACGATCTGGAGAGAACATGAAATGCGTTTTCACCCGAGAAACATCACAGAAAGACATCTTTTCCTTTTGGGGGAGTCATAGTCTGGGCAGGCATCATGATGGACGGCCGCACAGACCTTCACATCTTTGACACGGGGTCGGTTACCGGTCAAAGATACAGAGACGAAGTTCTTGAGTCTACCGTTCGATTGTTTCGAGATGCTGTTGGTCCTGATTTCATATTCATGGATGATAACGCGACTCCTGACCATGTGACCTTGGTCGACGACTTCCTTCAAACTGAAGATATCCGGCACATGCAGTGGCCTGTCAACTCTCCTGATCTGAATCCAATACATCTTGTGTGGGATATGCTCGGGAGACATCTTGCAGACCTCCGCTGACCACCAAGCTCCGTTCGGTGATTGAAAACTGCTCTCCGTGAAGCTTGAAACTCTTTGAACACATAACTCATCCTAACCCTCATTGAAAGTATGGGAAATCGTTGTGCAGCATGCGTGGCTACTCGCGGTTCCTACACAAAACTGCAGCATCATAATGTATAAATCATTCTGTTTCACTGAGGTTGACACTCGTATTGTGACCTTTTTTCTTTCAAACCTTTCCTTTGGATAATAAAAGTCGTTATTATCCTTGTTTTGCATTGTTTTCTTCTTCTACAACCTTATTAAACCTGCATACCGCGTTCCCTTCCATTCCGATGTAGATTACAGGAAATTTTCACATAAACAGCATCTATGCTTAACTTTTGGATATGAGCGTATATCGGCGTATCTGTTGCAGCTGTGGTATGGCTGGTCACCAATGAACATCCTCCCTTTTATGCAACTGTCTCAGGAATCTCGAAAGGTCATTTTATGGAGTATTTAAAGCTCTGGAGTCTAGACACTTCGGCCTGTGATTGGCAGTTTCCATCCTACTAATAATTAACCACTGTTGAAAATCGTTCATATGATGTCTTTATAACGTTATTGATTTCACGTGTCGCTGCTCTGAACTTTGTGTTGCATCACCACTATCCACGCTAGTAGAGATAGTCTCGCCTGTAACAGACAAGAAAACTATTGCTATCGGGTCTTCTACACCCATCCTTAATTTGCATATTTGGAGTCACGTTATACTCCGAATTTTGCAAAGTACACTCATAAAAATTTGCGCATTTAGAAATTAATTGTGGGATCGCAACGAAACTTGGCATGAAGGTACGTGTTAGGCAGATATGCAAATTATTAGAAATACAGGGTGGTCGCGCATTGCGTAATGTCATAAGAGGGAGTTGAACTTCGGTCATCCTGGTGCAGAAAAAGGTACGCAGAGGCTTTTTGCCAGTACTTAATCTGTTGCAGAGGGAGGCTTTTTCATTAGGGATGCCGTTACGCTGCAATCGAAGACAATATGATCAGCTATCAGAGTTCGAGAGGGGAAGAATAATCGGGATGATGGAAGCCGGGTGGTCAGTTCGGCCAGTAGTTCGCCATCTAGGTCTTTCTGGCTTTATTGTGAGGAGATATTGGGACCAGTGGACGAGAGAGAGGTCGCATACACGGCGACCAGGCTCAGGACGCCCTTGTCAGACCAATAGCCGAGAAGACCGTCACATCACCCGACACGCACGCATGCGCCAACTGCATGATTGTTGGTCCTCCGGACACAGGCAGCTCCTTCACTCCGGGCCCCTGTGTCTATCCGTACCATCGCGAGGAACCTGGCTGAAGGATATTTGGTATCCCGTCGCCCATTACGTGTGCTGTCAATGACACCCACCCACCGTCGCCTCCGTTTGGAGTGGTGTCGCGCTTGACGGGATTGGACCGTAACCGAATGGAACCAGGTCGTCTTCAGAGACGAATCGAAATCAATTTGGACAGTGATGACAACCGTGTACGTTTGTGGAGTCCCCGTAGTGAACGCTTCAATCCTGTCTTCGCTTTATAGTGGCACACCGCTCCCACAGCTGGTGTGATGGTATGGGGTGTCATCGCATACAACACCCAGTCACCTCTAATATTGATCCACGGAACCATGACAGCCCAGCGGTACGTTCGTGACACCCTTTAGCCACATCTGTTGCCACTCATGACAGGGTTCCCAAGAGGCATTTTTCAACAGGACAATGCTCGGCCACACACATCAAGGGTGTCACAGGAATGTCTCTGACACATTACCACCCTTCCCTGACCTGCTCTGTCCCCAGATTTGTCACCGATCGAGCATGTCTGGGATCACTTGGGACAGCAAGTTGGACAGCCAACGAGTTTGGTCAAACTAGAAGCGCGCTTACAACAACTGTGGGAGGAGATGACGCAGGACACTATACCGGACATCTATGCCTCAATACCCGCCCGTATCGCATCGTGTATTCACGCTAGAGGGGTCCAACAGGGTACTAGAACCTCCATTCATTTGCAGTTTTTCCTGTAATAAATGATCCTTTTGCTTTGATTTTGTATTACTTACTTATATAAACGTTGCACTCACATATATAAAATTTCGTTCGATTCTGACAACTTTTACGTACAAGGGAAGGCTTTGCAATAGTTCTCTCGGATTGCAATCTTTCATGTCCTATCTTGTAAAGGACCATGAATAATGATAAAACGCCACGGCTTTCATCTGCTAAGTGATAGGGGGCGTCACAATAACAATCTGAAGTTGTCATGCAAACGTGCTCTACTGACGTGTATTATTTATATTTTAGTGTGAAAATATTATCCTTTTTAGTTATTATTATTATTAAATAATACCTGAAAAAACATCAAAATATGCACAGCCGTTAGACTGTTACTTCTTCAATCCTTTTATAAGGCATTTGTAAAACGTATCGAAGACTACATAAAAATTCGAGCTGGAAGCATTAAAGGGGTCCATGTTGAAGGCATCGATGAATTTTAAACCAACATCGATGAAGAGGCCAACAGAAAGTTAAATGACAGATTATTTATTTTAAAAATGCATTCATTTGTGTACAATTAACTTGGCACTGATATATTTCAAGATATGGTAATATATTCTTGGAAAAAATTGGATATTCTGTTGAAAAACACATTACAAAATTTAACAAGGTAATGGCAACTGTATTTAATATTGGTTCAGCAACTTGTTTTATTGTAAATTGTAATGATTATGCATTTGTTAGAAATGCACATTGTAACGTTTTCATTTGTATTGATCATACATTTATTCATTCCCATTCATAATTTCAAACTTACAAAGAATTTAAATCATTCATTATTTTACAAATTTCATTTGCTTTGACTTTCATTGCAATACAGTTAATAGTTTTGTTGATTAATTCAATTTTAGTTTCCAAAAATTTCAGCCTTTGTCTTTGTTGTGTTTGATCAACCTTTACGACCATGTCTTGGCAGTTGTTTATCTAATTAATAAGATATAAATTATATTAGTAATAAATTTATCGTTTACTACTTACCATTATTGTCCATTTTATTTCAAAATAATAATAATAATTGAAAAGGATAATATTTTCACCCTAAAATGTTAATAATACACGTCAGTAGAGCACGTTTGCATGACAACTTCAGATTGTTATTGTGGCGCCCCCTATCACTTAGCAGATGAAAGCCGTGGCGTTTTATCATTATTCATGGTCCTTTACAAGATAGGACATGAAAGATTGCAATCTGAGAGAACTATTGCAAAGCCTTCCCTTGTTAGTGCGCAAATTTTTATGGCAATGAGTGTATGTATATAAGCATTCGCCTTCTGCATTGCTAATTTTTAGTGTGCAGGAAATTTTATCACATATCCTGTCTTACATTGTAAATTTTGAACCCTTTTGAAGACTATCTAATTTTGAGCACCAGTGTTTTGAAGATTTTCGTCTACGTCATGATCGCCAGAGATTTTGCAGGGACATCCAATAAATGCAGTGATAGAAAACAGGATGATACGATTTGATTACTATTCATTATTACTTCATAATTTCCCTAATACTATTCATTATTACAGTGGCTACGACAGGTGAAATGTCACACGAAAACCATCTTATCATAAATTTTACTTTCTTCATCCAACAAAGCATGTTGCATAAACAGAATTAAAATTTAAATATAATAATATAATAAAATTTAAATATAATTTGGGGCAATATAGCCTTCGATAGCAGGTCACCTCTAGTCCGTATTGAGGACACTATGACGGCCGAACGGTACGTGGCTGACGTGCTGCGGCTGGTGACACTATACTTCTTTCAGAGGGTGCCCAATGCCATTTACCAGCAGGATAACGCCATACCACACACGTTACGTATCAGCCAACATGCCCCGCAAGGTACCCAGGTGTTTGTATCCTGGCCACTAATCTTCCCTGATTTCTCACAAATCGAACACGTCTGGGACGTGATTGGACGTCGCTTGCGTGCGCTGCAACCGCAGCGTTTAGAAGACGAACTCTGGCAAATGGTTGACAGGGAATTGGCAGCTATCCCTCAGGACACCATCCTCACGGTCATTGGCTCTGTATCTAAACGTGTTGCTGCCTGTATCGCTACCCGAGGTGGTCCTACAATCTACTGATCAGACGATGCTATCGCTCAGTGTATAGGTGTATCATGTTGCAATAAACATCACTTATTGGTCTTTGCTGTCTCTCTCTGTTTGCTGATTTTCATCACTTTCTGCCCACTCCTTCTTGGTGTCTCATTTTCACTGCCACGTAGTGTATGTAAGTAGTAAAAGTATTACAATGGGGTCGAAAATCTGACTCTGGGGTTTGTATGGATTGGCACATTTAAAGCATGCCTTTATTCGAATCAACCATTTAAATGATGTCCGTCTTTCTCTGTATTCTCATCAGATGGCACGGTATCGCTTGAAGAAATCCGGCCATTCAAATGAAATTGGATACCAACACACTAGAGGGGGGTTTTACTGATTTTCGGAAAAATTAGACCAGAAGAAAGCGAAAAAAATTTCAAATTTTCCAAAAATCTAAAAATGTTGAAAAATAATTGGGAATGTTTTTAACTAGGAGGTTCCACTCCCTGCTGGCTGACGCTCACTAGTAACCGTAATTCTCTTTGCGGGTCGGGAGGCGTTGGCTCTAACTCGCTAGTGTTCGTCGAGTTCGCTTCGCGGGCTCTTTCATCTTACCTGCTATGTAGGCGTAATACGCCAGTTGAGGACCATCCCCTGTTCGTTGGTGTTCACCAACCTCAGATCTTGCTTCGTGAGCTATGAATTTGGCCCTTTGTTCTTAATACAGTAACAAAAAAATCTGATGTGGGCAACACATCACTTTCCTTATATAATGCAATGAATTTACTACTTTTACAGTAAAAAAAATACGTTTTTCTTATAGTAGATACTTATATTCTTTCCAAGATATTGAATTTTCGACTATTAGTCGTCATTTTCATTCATTTAGCGTCATTTTTATCCATTTGACGAGATTTTCGTTAATTTGGCAACATTTCAAAAAGTCGCCAAGTTGGCGACATTCTGCCAAATTCGTTGCCAAAATTTCGCCCAGCGTTATGGACGGATAAATAAGTTATTCTTAAAGCAGATAAATGACTATTGACGTTCAAATACAAAAGCATTACTCAAAGTAGCTTTTCTCGTGAATGGAACGAGCTAGATCCACGAAAATGATGTCACCCAATTTATCGTATGATAGTACATATGAAAAGTGAACATATTTCTCAACAGTTAATATTTTTTTTTAACTTATGGGATTTTTTGATAAATTTATTTGAAAAATGTGCAATATCTCGAGAACGGTTCATGTTAGCGTACTAAAGTTTATGTCAATCGTTTTCTAAAGAAAAATTACATAAGAAATGTCTATTTGCGTAACTTTATTAAAGGTTTTGACTTTTGAAGATGTTTTCAAAATTTCACTCGAAAATTTAGGGGATTCTGAAGATTCGATTGTGTTTAAAAACAATAGGCTTCCAGTATTCACGGATTGTGATTTTTGTACCAATTTCAGTCGAATTGCTGCATTCGTTCGTGAGATATCGTCGTCACAGACTCACTGACACACACACACACACATACTTTCACACACACACACACATAGACTTCACCTCAAAAATGTTTGATTCGTGATCTGGGATGCTTGAAACGTACTCTCCCGTCGAAAACTCGAATTCGAATTTTCGACCCCGTCACAATACTTTCCTTATATACATTATGTATATAAGGAAAGTAATATGGGGTTTTATTTGTTTAAATCAATAATTTAAATTTACTCCTTTTGAAATGAAAATAGGGATATTTTTATCATATTGTAACCGAAATAGAAGAAGACAGACACATTTCAATATATTCTATATCATCATGCCAAATTGCAAATCATTTGATGCCATATGTTCGGCGCTGGTCTTGTCAGAAAATTTTTCTTTTAAAATAATTTGGTCAGCTGCGGCTGCACCTAGATTTTAACACTTCCCAACATAGTGATGAAAAGTGTTTATGATTTTGGTCATTCTGTATGTCTGTCCATTCGCACGATAACTGCTGTAAAAAGGACGTTATCAAATGAAATTTTAGTATGTTGCTGAGACGGTGTGTGGACCATATGAGAATGAAAATGAATAATATCACCCAATTAGGACCTAATTTTTCTATAGGACCTAATTTTTCAAGCATTTTTTAAGCAAAGTTAAAGTTTACAAATTGCTTCGAAAATTTTAGGAAATATTCAAATCATAACATATGAAATATATAAAAAAAATTTCCGCAAAATATATTCGGTAGTTTTTTGAATAAAAATTGAAATATTAATTACACTTATGACATATGAAGAGATCACTCATTGCAAAATAAAATATGGCTTTCATTTTTTTAAGCTGTGTAAAGATTGTGATTTTTTGAAAATCATTTAAATCTATATTTAGTGTTGCATCCGTCCTAAAACTACTTTATTTTTGCGTTTTATTAGGGTATCTGAATTACGTGCCTTCGCAATTACTATATTTTTTATTTTAAATGATCACTCTAAATTTTGATTATTTCTACAACGAAGCTTAATTTTAACGCATGCAAAATGTAAATAAATCAAGCCATTGTGAGGTGCATTGTCTAAGAATTTCTAAATATTTTTCACGCAAAATTATTTAGCTCTGGTGTAGCGATATGAATGAAATAGTCATTGATTTTGCAATGACAAGCTGGCGATTTATATTTCGTCGACGTCATTTGATATAAGTTCATTTTGTGTAACTAGAATTGTCTTTTTCGAAGAAGTTTTAAGTATAATAAATCACTGTAGTTCTGTGATAATTTAAACAAGAAAGATCAATCATGCTTAAAACATTGATTATGAAACACTTTCCAACTTCAATGCAATTTTATTTAAACTTGCCTAAAATGCAATACATTCCTCGGTAATATTTTAAAACTTCTCACAATACTACATTGATTTATTATATTTGAAAACTTAAATCTTCATCGAAAAAAATGAACTTCATTCAAATGACGGCATTGAAATATAAATTGCCTGGTTTAAACATCTCTAAAATGCGATACATTACTCGGTAATAATTTTAGAATTATCATACCACGATAATTTATTATATTTGAAAACTTCATCTAAAACAACTGAAATTCATTCAAATGACGTCATAGAAAAAATAACACGCCTGGCTCTCTCTAAAAAAGCAGCATTTCATTCATAAATAATTTCCCATTCATCACAATACTATAATATTTCCATCATCACAATACTATAATAATTTATTTTATTTGAAAATTAAGACCATGGAGCTACAAGTAATTTAACTCTATGCTTAAAACTTCATCGCAAAAAATCATCCTTCTCTCTGGAAAGTCAATGAATATTTCTTTCATATCAGCTATGCAGACTCCATGAGCTAAATTCTTTTGCGTTAAAAAAATACAGCAATTCCTATACAACTCATCCTACATATTTTGCTGTTTACATTTTACATAAGTAAAAAATAGGCTTCGTTGTAGAAATAATCAAATTTGGATGAGCATTTAAACTCAAATATATTGTAATTGCGTTGTTTTAGTATGTAGATGCACAGAATTTAAACCAAAATAAAGCGGTTTTAGGACGAATACAACACTCAATATGAAATAAAAAGAACTTTAAAAATCACGATTTTGAGACAAGATGGATGCCATATATCATTTTGAAGTGGATCACGTGATACTTTCATATCATGGTCAGGTGATCGTTTCATATAAGAGGTGTTATTATTATTTTAATTTTTATTTAAAAAACTACTGAATATATTTCGCTGAATTTTTTTTTATATATTTTATGGAACAATTTGAATATTACCTAAAAATTTCGAAGCAATTTGTGAATTTTAAATCCACTTAAAAAATGTTTGAAAAATTAGGTCTCATAGGGCTCAATGTACTTCATTTTTTCAACCCGGGTTCAATCCAAAACTAATTGGGTGATATTATTCATTTATATTCCCATAGGTCCTACAGACCTTCGGAACAACATACTAAAATTTCATTTTGATTAAGTCCTTTTTACGGCAGTTATCGTGCTAACGGACAGACAGACAGACAGACAGAATGAACAAAGTCATAAACACTTTTCAACTTTGTTGTAAAGTGTTAAAAATGTCAACGCTGGGTGTTTCATAATCAATGCTTTATGCATGATGGATCTTTCTTGTTTTAGTATAGAGGAATTTGAAAGCGAATCACGATATTGCACTTTCATCGAAAGTTGAGGCAATTATAAACATTTAAATATATTCAATGTTATAAACATCGTACTAAAGGGAAGGGATTAAAACTTAATGTTGGGAAAGTAGTAAAATCGTTTGAGACAATCATTCATGTGGAGCTGAAGTGAAATAAGTTCCACTGAATTGTATGTATTTCTGTGGTGAAGGTTCGTATTGAATTATAAAATATTTATTTAAGCTGTTCATTTTGCAGAGAAAAAATGATCAGTACCATTCAAATTAGAACATAAACAAATTAGAATATTACTGTGTTTAAAGTTATTTCACATTCGTAGCAAACGCTCACTTTAAATACCTTGAGCTTTGGATATCTTTAGCTCAACGCTATGATACTGACCTACCACTTTTTGGCCCCTGGATCAAACTCTGGCACTGCCAGGTTGGTGATTTTGAAATCACCATCCCGGGACTAAGGCGTTGTAGCTTAGTTTCATAGCGTTGAGCTAAAGACGTCTTCAGCCCAAGCATTTAATACTGTCTATGAGCGTTCGCTACAGTGCTCTCCCTCCCAGTGAGTTTCGTGGAAACCGAACGACATTGCCACTGGGTTGCAGATGAGGCGGCGAGCCCCTAAGTTGAAGTGAAGGAGTTATTACAAATGGCCTCAAAGTGAGTCACAAAGTTTGCTGACGTGCGGTGAGTCGACGCCAGAGAATCTCGGAAGATTAAGAAATGGCGCCATCTCATGGGAAGTACGGAAAGTACATTTATGCAGTGCATATATAATATTTGGGAAAGCAGAATAACTGGAAATAATAAAGCGAAGGATGTTTCGTGCTCGTGTGCAAGGTCACCAATGTATCTAGAAAGTGAACGCACAAACTTGGCAGTGTCGGGGTTTGATCCCAGGACCAAAGCGCGGTAGGCCAGTATCATAGCATTGAGCTAAAGACGTCTACAGCTCAAGACATTTAATACTGCCTTATGAGCATTCGCTACAGTTTCTCGCTACACATTTCTATTTATTTTTGTCTCCTTACATTCTGTACCCTGTTCTATAATTAGGAAAATATACTGATTACTGCTACTTATAATGAGGGAACTATAATTTTAAATCGACCAAAAATACATACACAACGAGCCTTCTTAGTGTGTTAAATGATAGCACTTTGTTAACACTATGGCACCTAAATATAATTCTCTAAGCATTGTGGCACTTAAAATTATTTTTCATCCGTTGGAGTTTTATCTCCTCTCTAACTCCAGGGTTATGAAGATTGTAAACTCGTAGCCGATTACCACTTTTTCTGGCGTTTTTGTGTCTTCTATATACTATGTGTATTGCTCTGGCTACCCAGCCGCTATACACGAGATAGTAAATCGCTGTCGAGAAAAATGAAGTTGTTAGTTACGGTAAACAATAATGAGTGACAGCAAAATAAAATAAATAAAAATAAATAAACATTCCTGGTCCTCGCACCTTGTTCGTCTTTATCAGAAGACTCGTGAGAGTGGGCTCTTTCCAGTTTCAGGGTCTTCAAACAATGACATTCTGATCCCAATTATTAGTGTAAAGAAGTTTCGGAATGGAAGTTCCGAAAATTGTTGAATTTCCGGAACATTGTTGAATGTTTGAATTTCCTCCCTCCCAAATTGATAACAAATCTCCAATTAAGAAAAACGCATGCAGGCCTGTGGAAAGTTCTCGCGGGCTCTGCCGCTAGGGCCTAGTCCTCCCCACCTTCCTGGTTTACACCCCTCTCGTTTTTTAATGATAATTAATTATGACTCACTAATAGTTTATCTTTCTACCATAAGCATTCGTTAGTTACCATATTTTACTTTGAATTCTAAAATGTAACGGTTCTAATTGATGTAGGATGTTGGCTGTAGGTTACATTTTGAGAAATGACTAGAAATGTATTCTTAAAAAAAAAAAAAAAAAAAAAATCTGATGTGGGCAGCACATGACTTTCCTTATATAATGCAATGAATTTACTAGTTTTATACTAAAAAAATAGGTTATTCTTATAGTAGATTCTTATATTCTTTCCAAGATATTGAATTTTCGTCAATGATTCGTCATTTTCATTGATTTAGAGTTATTTTTATCGATTTGGCGAGATTTTCGTTAATTTGGCGACACTTAAAAAGTCTTAGCCAAAAATCTCGATAAGCGTTATGGGCGGAGAAATAAGTTATTCTTATAGCAGATAAATGACTATTGGCGTTCAAATGCAAAAGCATTACTTAAAGTACCTTTTCTCCTGAATGGAACGAGCTAGATCCACGAGAATGATGTCATCAAATGTATCGCATGATATTACATATGAAAAGTGAACATGTTTCGCAACAGTTAATGTTTTTTTTATTTATAGGGTTTTTTGATAAATTTATTTGAAAAATGTACAATATCTCAAGTATGGTTCATGCTAGCGTTCTAAAATTTATGTCAATCGTTCTGTAAAAAAATTACATAAGAAATGTCTATTTGCGTAAATTTATTAAAGGTTTAGATTTTTTGATGATTTTTTCAAAATTTCGGAGGGTTCTGAACATTCGATTGTGTTTAAAAATAATAGGCTTCCAGTATTCACGGTTTGTAATTTTTGTACCAAATTTCATTCAAATCGCTTCATTCGTTCGTGAGATATCGTCTTCACAGGCTCACACACACACACACACACACAGACATTACCTCAAAAATGTTCGATTCGTGATCAGGGATGCTTGAAACGTGCTCTCCCGTGGAAAACTCGAATTTGAATTTTCGACCCTTCACAATACTTTCCTTATACATTATTCTATATATATAAGGAAAGTAAAAAGGAAATTAACTTAAAGCAACCGTACAGTTAATTAATTGTGTAAATAAATTGGGACGATGTGCTTGCTCTAGGAAAATGAAACGGTACTGATAAGTGATATAAACCGAGCTGTTTTTATTTTACAATAAAATAATTGAATAAATAAATAAATACAAGGGTTTTATATACATTAGCAAGCATATAGCTAATTAATTGTATAAATAATTTGGAACAGTGTGCTGTCTAGGAAAATGAAACGGTAATTATAACTGATATAAACCAAGCTGTTTTTATTTTACAATAAAATAATTAAATAAATAAATACAAGGGTTTTATATACATTAGCAACCATATAGTTAATGAATTGTATAAATAATTTGGGACAGTGTGCTGTCTAAGAAAATGAAACGGTAATGATAAGTGATATAAAACCGAGCTTTACAATAAAATAATTGAATAAGTAAGTAAATACAAGTGTTTTATATACATTTTTATTTTGGCGCTTTATCAAGGTTAAATTTAATATAAATGCAACAAGACTTGTTATTTACAAGAATAATTTTATTTAACGAAGTTACATTTTACGAAAAATTCAATACACCCTTACCGTTACGCATTACGAAAATTTTCTTGAGGATCCAAGCGGAGACCGGCCCTTTGGAAGGCCTGCAGGAGCTCCAGCTCTAGTTCTCCCCCCCCCCCCCCTCCTCCTCTCCCTTCCGGCTCTGAAAGCATGTAAACCACACATCCAGGTCGGCACGAAAACTACAAACCACAAGATTTTTTAATCCCGTTCAGCAATTAAACGCTTTCTCATTTCATTCGATACAGTCTCGCACGTCGATGATCTTAATCTCTATAACGGGGTGTTGTTCTTCTTTTATTAGATTAGGATGCCCTGGCCAAGGGTTAATCAGCGGGACACTCCCACTCGATGCTTTGAAACAAAAAAAAGTGCCTCGGCGAGGTACGAACACAATCGACGCCGTTCATTTGCGGGGTAATTGTTTTGTGCTTTCTTTATTGTTTGCTTTTGTTTTCCTGCGTAGCAAACCTGTTGCATACAAATGATTTAATTCTTCGGGAGGGTCTGCCAGACGGGCTTCCTTATGAAGATACCGCCTGATGAGTTCATAGAATACGTCTGACATTGTATGATCTTGTATGGTTTCCTAACAAATTATATTTTTTTCTTGAATAATGAGTGTAGTAAACATCCATCAATCCCTATGTGCAAACATCAAAATAAAAAAAAAAAGTTTTATTTATTTATTTATTTTTTAATTTTTTGCTTTTATGATATTTTAACATTGAAAGAATAACACAGACTTTTCAATGTGTAGACAAAACTCGCGTTTTCCTGTATCCAATATTGCAAAATTCAGGGATAAATAATGAGATCTAACCAGTTCTTATCTGAACTAACGTCATCAGTTTGCACACGGCACTCGATTTTGTTCACGCGATGATGTTTGTGTTGTCAAACGATATATAAGGCATTTCTAGTTTGTATGTTGTCTGGATAGGTTTGCTTCATTTATTGTGAGAAATTATGTTTAAAGTTATAGTACTTTTAGAAATATACTAGCCGAATACCCGTTGAAAATCAACGGTCTCACAGTAAGAAAACCTCCGACTAACGTGAATTTTTTAATAATTAGATTTTTCCAATGGTCCTTTTCAAATTGTTTGCACGTGAATTGTTTGCGGTGTTTTATTATTTCAACTTTTTCTATTATTTCAACTTTTTTTTTCTGTGGAGCACCCCCTTAAATGAACATTTTTGAAAAACTCTATTCATCTTGGGCTTTTTTATCAAATGATTAGCTCATATACTAAATTTCAAGCCTCTGTCAAATTTTAAAGCAAGAGTTTTCTCATTTGCTCGGCAAATCGAACATTTGAATTAGGTGCACCCCCTAAAGTATAAAATGTTGGAAAACTGAAATTGCACACTTTTTTTCTTTTCGAACTATTTACCCATGCACCCAATTTGAAGTCACTATTCCATCACGAAGCATGATTCTTCTATTATTTCACTCTTCGAACGTTTTCCTGTGGAGCACCCACCCTTTTAAATGAGCATTTTTGAGAAACTCTCTTCTTCTTGGGTTTTTATTAAATTATTGGCTGATATTCCAAATATCAAGCCTCTATCACATTTTAAAAACATAGTTTCTCATTTAATCGGAAAATCGAATATTTTGATGTGCGACAACCCCTAAAGTGGTCAGCCATTCAGTTGCTTGTACCCTGGGTTGAGTCGGGTGGTCTGGGTCTTCAACCCCTTAAAGTGGAAAATTTTGGAAAATTGAATTTGCACGCTTTCTTCCTTCCAAACTATCGTCCCGTACATCAAAATTAAAATCTCAATCTTAAGAATGCTTTTTTATCGCTTCACCTTTCGAACGTTTTCCTCTGGAGCACCCCCTTAAATGAACATTTTTTGAGAAACAATCTTTGACTTGGGTGCTTTCATCAAATGATTAGTCTATGTACTAAATTTTAAGCCTCTATCAAATTTTAAAACAAGTGCTTCTCATTTGTTCGACAAATCGAACATTTGACAGTGCGGTACCCCCTAAAGAAGCAAATATTGAAAATCTGAAATTGCACGCGTTCTTCTTTTTGAACGATTTGCCCAAACTCCAAATGTGAACTTTCTATCTCGTCGCAAAGCATGCTTTCCTATCATTTCACTTTTCGAACGTTTTGATGTGCAGCAATCCTTCTACATAACATTTTTGGAAAATACGATTTTTCTAGAGGGTTTTATCGAACGAGCGAGCTGTGTGTATACCAAATTGCAAGTCTCTATCTATTCGGGAAGTGCCCCAAAAAAGTGTGACGGACGGATTGACAGACGGACACTTGGCAATTAGTATATATAGATAGATAGATCTTATACTGCAAACCATCCACACAAGTATTAACCGCGCCCGATGCTGCCTGACTTCGGTGATGTAACGAGAACCGGTGTTTTCAGCACGGTACGGCCGTTGGCTCGAAAGAGGAGGTTGCTGTCGGATGTGTCTTTCCAACGTGTCCCGAACGTTCTTGATAGGCAACGGATGGGGATTCTAATTCCAACTGTTATAGACTTTGGATACCTCGCCTTCTGAGAAGCCAGTGAGTTGTTCTGTTCTGGCAATCGTGGCTCCTGCCAAACGGGACCCCACAATAAGATCTTTTTCAAACGGAGACAAATCTGGGGTTTTCTCCCATTTTACTCCACTTGTCTCAGAACACACATTAACAGCATTCTTATAGCGGTGTACCTCCCATGATCAACGTAATTTGCATACATCCGCCTGTGACCTACATTTGCATACATCCGCCTGTGACCTACATTTGCATACATGTTTCCAGGTTGCTCACTGGCCTATGTGTGTATGTTTGATTAAATGTTAAATTATGACTGTCATAAAAATATTTTATTAATCCCCATATAACTTTAAAATAAATCTGATGTGGGCAGTACATGACTTTCCTTATATAATGCAATGAATTTACTACTTTTACAGTAAAAAAAAAAAAAAAGATTATTTTTATAGTAGTTATTTATATTCTTTCTCAGATACTGAATTTTCGTCAATGAGTCATAATTTTCCATGTCATCATCATCAATGAGTCGTCATTGATTTAGCGTCATTTTTATCCATTTAGCGAGTTTTTCGTTAATTTAGCAACATTTTAAAAAGTCGCCAAGTTAGCGACATTCCGCCAAATTAGTCGCCAAAATCTCGCCAAGCGTTATGGACGAAGAAATAAGTTATTCTTACAGCAGATAAATGACTATTAGCGTTCAAATACAAAAGTATTACACAAAGTATCTTTTTTCATGAATGGAACGAGCTAGATCCACGAGAATGATGTCACCCAATTTATCACATGGTGTTACATATGACAAGTGAACATGTTTCTCAATAGGAAATATTGTTTTTTTATTTTATATGATTTTTTGATAATTTTTTTGAAAAATGTGCAATATCTCGAGAACGGTTCATGTTAGCGTTTTAAAATTTATGTCAATCGTTTTCTAATGAAAAATTACATAAGAAATGTCTATTTGCGTAACTTTATTAGCTGTTTTGATTTTTTGAATATTTTTTCAAAATTTCACTCGAAAATTTAGGGGAGTTCTGAACATTCGATTTCGTATAAAAACCAGTGTTTACGGCTTCCAGTGTTTACGGATTATGATTTTTGTACCAAATTTCGTTCTAATCGGTCCATTCGTTCGTTAGTTATCGTCTCCACAGACTCACTGACACACACACACACACACACACACACAGACATCACTTCAAAAATGTTCGATTCGTGATCAGAGATGCTTGAAACGTGTTCTCCCGTCGAAAACTCGAATTCGAATTTTCGACCCCGTCACAATACTTTCCTTATTATGTATATAAGGAAAGTAAAAATCTTTAAATTGATATCATACTTGACAATACCCCCTAGTAGAGGGGGGTAACTTGCCTCTCAAGGGGGCTAATGACTTTACGAACAAAAAACATTGTGTCGCGGCTATTTTTCAAAACTATGATTTAAACTATTAAGTCCCGTTGTCATCGAGTCATAAATGCACTTAATATCACTTAATAATTCACATAAATCACTTTTTATTCATGATTAAATAAAATTTTGCCCTATGCAGTCATGTTAAGAAATACATAGCTTTTGCTTGAATTTAAAAAAATTCTCTCCAGTTATAACATTTTATAACAAAACTAGATGTAAAGTTTCGTAAAAATCCATTAATATTTGTGGCTGCTATCGTGCACACAAAAAATGGACCCCAGACGTCAGACAGGCAAACAGACAAATAGACAGACAGGCGGACATCACTCTAAAAATAGTCAAATTTTGTTCAAGAAGTCTTAAAACATATATTGGCATCAAAATCTGGAAATCGAATTTTCTCGTGAAAACAATACTTTCTTAACACTATGAGTCAGAAAGTAAAAATTGGAGTCATTTGGATGATTGCAAACACAAGGAAAGGAGGTAGCAGAAACATTTGTATTTTGTTGATTAGAAAAAGATTTGCAAATATGATTGTAATTAAATTATTTTCTACCCCCAAAGGAGTATTATATTTAAATGTTTTGATTGCATTGATATTTGGAAGAGGAAAATAATATTCAAACTTGGGAAATAAAGAATAAAAATGTATTAATTGGCAAAAAGCACTTTGTGCAAAGCATAAGGAAATCTTGAGCGACGTATTTAAGCACAAATAAAAAAAATCTGATGTGGGCAGCATATGACTTTCCTTATATAATGCAAAGAATTTACTACTTTTACAGCAAAAAAAAAATTGGTTATTCTTATAGTAGATACTTATATTCTTTCCAAGATATTGAATTTTCGTTAATCAGTCGTCATTTTCATCGATTTAGCGTAACTTTTATCCGTTTGGCGAGATTGTCGTTAATTTGGCAACACTTAAAATACTCGCCAAGTTGGCGGCATTCCACCAAATTTGTCTTCAAAATCTCGCCAAGCGTTATGGACGGAGAAATAAATTATTCTTATAGCAGATAAATGACTATTAGCGTTCAAATACAAATCTATTACTCAAAGTATCTTTTCTTATGAATGGAACGAGCTAGATCCACGAGAATGATGTCACCCAATTGATCGCATGATATTACATATGAAAAGTGAACATGTTTCTCAACAGTTAATATATATTTTTTATTTATTCGAAAAATGTGCAATATCTCGAGAATGGATCGAGCTAGCGTTCTAAAGTTCATGTCAATCGTTTCCTAAGGAAAAATTACATAAGATATGTCTATTTGCGTAACTTTATTAAAGGTTTTGATTTTTGATCATTTTTTCAAAATTTCACTCGAAATTTTAGGGGGTGGGGTCTGAACATTCGAGTGCGTTGAAAAACAATAGGCTTCCAGTAGTCACGGTTTGTGATTTTTGTAGCAAATTTCATTCGAATCGCTTCATTCGTTCGTGAGTTATCGTCTCCACAGACTCACTGACACACACACACACACACACACACACACAGACATCACCTCAAAAATGTTTGATTTGTGATCAGGGATGCTTGAAACGTGCTCTCCCGTCGAAAACTCGAAATCGAGTTTTCGACCCCTTTCGATATACATTACCCTTTCGATATACATATTCCCTTTCGATACTTTCCTTATGCATTATTGTATATAAGGAAAGTAATAATAATGCAAAATACAGCTGTTGTGATGATACGTTGGATTCTTTTAGTCAGTACAGAAAAACTAACAAATCCAAAAAGACGAAAAGGGCGCAAATAGAGGAAAAAGGAGTTTTTACACCCAAGACCTGTATTAAAAGTCACCTGAGAGAGCCAATTACGAAGCAGAATGAAGAACAGTCGGGCCAATCTGAAAACGAGAAGTAACACACAATATAGGCGTGTGCTGCAATACAACAGAAATAAATATATCTCGACAACACGAGTGAAACCCAACAAGACGAGAAACTCAAAATGACACATCTAAGCCCCAAAAGCTAAGGAATGAAAAAAAAAATATATTGCACTCCCCTTGACCGAGGACAAAAATGAAGTACTGTGACTTCTTTGAAGCCCTCCATATCCAAAAGTATCCAATAATTAAGTTAATGGCTTGTCTAGTACTCCATTTTTGTCCGTGTCTGGCGGAGTATCCTATATTCCCCTCCCCCGTTGTGGTTGTTATAAGCGAGCGTATTATTAAAGCGTTCTTTAAATTTCATTCACCTAAACTTGCAACCAGTTCTGGAAAAAAAAAGAACGCTTTATCAATACGCCCGTTTACAATATTAAATAATAAATAAATAAATAAACTGTCGCGTGGTCGTACACACGGCTAAGCCACAACCTCTCATCTTGTATCCCGGGCAACGGCGGGTACTTTTTCTAGTGATAAATAACATCCCAATACTTCGGAGGCTCTGATTTTAGTTTCAGTCGCAGAACTTTTTTATGGAATTTATGCGCTATTGCTTGGCATTTTTACAGACAGTAACGCTAAAAGGATTTAAAAATAAGAAAAATGTTCGAAAAGTCAAATCGAAGGAAGAAAGTCAAAGTTGTAGAGTAATGCCTAATGAGTAGTGATTGACACTATAAACGAACAAAACGTGTATAAGAAAGGCAATAAATATCTGTCAAAAAATTGTACCAATGGGTCCTCTAACATAGCAGCTGCGATGCTTATCAAAGTGCGTTGTCATACTTTTTTTCGAATTCAAGCCGACATTGCCTCTTACGAAGAGCATTTTAAACAAGCTCTACACCCTATTTCTGTTCATGTAGGGGCTGTTTATTGCATTATTTCACAGTAGAACACGTATTCTCCAATAACCCTAATGTGTGAAATAAATGTCATATGTAACAGTCTTAAGTCGATACCTACTTTATAATTGGCTTTGATTGTTTATCGAACTGTGCAACAAAGTTAGATATTCTAACTTTTTTACTTTCCTTATATACATAATGTATAAGCAAAGTATTGTGACGGGTCGAGAATTCGAGTTTTCGACGGGAGAGCACGTTTCAAGCATCCCTGATCACGAATTTGAAGTGATGTCAGTGTGTGTTTGTGTGTGTGTGTGTGTGAAAGTATGTGTGTGTGTGTGTATGTGTGTCAGTGAGCCTGTGGAGACGATAACTGATGAACGAATGGACCGATTCGAACGAAATTTGATACAAAAATCACAATCCGTAAACACTGGAAGCCTATTGTTTTTATACGCAATCGAATGTTCAGAACCCCCCCAAAATTTTCGAGTAAAATTTTGAAAAAATCGTCAAAAAATCAAAACAGCTAATAAAGTTACGCAAATAAACATTTCTTATGTAATTTTTCCTTAGAAAACGATTGACATAAATTTTAGAACGCTAACATGAACCGTTCTTGAGATATTGCATATTTTTAAAAAAAATTATCAAAAAAGTCATATAAACTAAAAAAAAATATTTTCTATTGAGAAACATGTTCACTTTTCATATGTAATACCATGCGATAAATTGGGTGACATCATTCTCGTGGATCTAGCTCGTTCCATTCATGAAAAAAGATAAAGTATTACAAAAGTTTACTTTGAGTAATACTTTTGTATTTGAACGCCAATAGTCATTTATCTGCTGTAAGAATAACTTATTTCTTCGTCCATAACGCTTGACGAGGTTTTGGCAACGAATTTAGTGGAATATCGCCAACTTGGCAACTTTTTAATGTTGCTAAATTAACGGAAATATCGCCAAATGGATAAAATGTCGCTAAATCAATGAAAATGACGACTAATTGACGCTGTCCACATCAGATTTTTAATTCTCAGCTAGGGGGCGTCGCAATTCCTTTGATTCGAGCAGGCAGGATCTCTTTACTATAGACAGACCTAACGTGCACACTTAAGGACCTTTTAGAGTTAGTGGTGTACTTAAAAGACATAGAAATCCTGATTCTAAGAGCCATTTATGATGACAAAAGCATGATAGCACAATTTTATTTTATAGGTATTCATTAGTACAGTGGTTACGTCAGGTGTGGCGTCTCATTAAGACGATCCACATCAGAATTGCGATTGTTCCAGAAGTCCCTATACGTTCTCCTGGTTTTCTCAAATTCCGTCTCACGGCAGTACGTAGGTTAGATTAAAGCCAGGGGGGAAAAATCACGATGCCCACCTATTTTCTGGGAAGTAGCGACTTAAGCGTGAGACCAATTGACCTCTGCATAATTGTTTTTTTCCCTTTTCAGCAAACCGCCAATTCGGTTGCTCCCAGAAATACTTTTACTTTTTTTTATTTTTATTTTCCATCCTCTCTTTCTATACTCTTGCCGCCAGACTCAAGGAGGAGGGGGGGGGGGGGGCATGGAAACTAGGCTCTAAAATAATGGGGCACGGGTACGACAGCCCTCCTTTTAGTCGTGCCTTTTTAATGCCTTTTGTTTCCAATGATCCATTTTTCAGTCTGATGAGGACCGACCTCTGGCAACCCCGGGCCGAGATGAACCATCTCCCCCACGCACACGCATTCGCTCTGGAAGTGTTTTTTGAAACACTTCGGTTGAGAGGGACACCTTTTTTTAATAAGACGGAACAACAAACACGGGTTTTTAATGGGAATCCTAAACGCAATGGCACCCATTGGCTGGGGAAGAGGCAGGATTCACAACGTTGGGAGGAATTGCGCAATTAACTTTAGAGTTACATAACATTTTTACAGTTTTTACCCGTGTCCCTAAAACGTTCCATTAATAACGAGAGTCATTAAAATATAAAAGTAAGGGTTCTAATACATTGGGTTTCTTAATGAAAAATTGTTCGAATTAGGAGTGTCGAAAGCCCAGACCATCCGACTCATCCTAGGACATAGAGCAACTTAGTGGATGGCCGGGAAAACGAATTAGGAGTGTGTGGGAGCTGCCTAGTTAGCGTTTTCTTTATTATGGAGGAAGAGAAGATAGACAGAGAGAGAGAGAGAGAGAGAGAAGATATAATAAGTTTCCCAATACGTAATCGTTTTAATTACCTGTGTATCAGCACGAAAGTGCTCACCTACTCGACGTTTCGTCATCCTTGTTGTTCAGATGCGATGAAAACGTGCACAGGGTTTTATTGTAACATGCAGTTTTTGTGCGCAATTTGGGAAGTGCAAAAAGAATTTGTGTAGTAAGAAAAATTTTTGTGTAAAAAATTTGTAATACGAAAAAGGGGGAAGGTGCAGACATACGTAAGAATAATTTTTATAAACCACAGAAAATCTTAAAAGTTTATATTAAAATATTTTTATGTAATGAGATATGAAAAGTTCATTAAATTTAGTTTAAAGCTCATTAATGCTCATTAAATGTATATAAGGAAAATGTTTTATGAATAAGTTTGACAGTGTGGACAAATAGCAGAGAATCAGTAATATTAGATTGAAGTTTCTGATAAATACATTAATTCGACGTAATGTTGATAGATATTGAGTTCAGTTCAAAATAATCAAAGTTCAAATCATTATTATATTTTTAGGTTCAGTATTTAATGTTCAAGTGGTTGTATATGTGTCGTACGCAAAAGAGGGCGGGACTTCAATTCCTCCCAGACATTTTTGAAAAGTCCATTTGATTGAGAGTAATTTAAGTTAAATATGTTACATGTATTTAGGCGAAGCGTCAGAGGAGGTGGGGTAGATAGTGTCTACCAAAGTCATTTAAGACCAATTAACTTTTATTTTAATTATGTATTATTCGAAATAAATGTTTTCTTTGTAAATAAATAAATGGAGATGCAAACATACGTTTTCTCCGATTGTGGCCAGACCTTCGAGTGCCGGCGTATTTTTTAGGAGAGACATATATCGAAGTGTCTACCTTGTCAGGTAATAAGTAAAAGGAAACGTGTGAAAATTTTTTATTATTTAACTGTCATATAGGTCCGAGGAGACTATCTAAATTCCGGAATTTCTTGCAGAAGATTCCCTTTCTCCCTCCACGACGGGATTTCGTTATTGTTTTTGTATGAAGCAATTCCGTAAACTTAGTGTTTATTGTCCGATGAGTTCTGGAGAGTTATTTTAAAAGTTAATAGCAAATTTGATTTAGAAAATTTTAGATTTTTTCTATGTGAATAAATTAAACATAAATTAAACATTTAATAAAGGAAAAGTAAAGCTTGGTCATTTATATTTATTTTCTTATTTATTTTATATTTATTTTCTTATTTACTAAAATAGAGTTTCTCCTGTAATGTGTTTCCTTGCATAGGATGTTTTCGAATAGGCTCCACATAGTAAAGCAAAAATTGGTATTCCACTGTAACAAAATTGCAAAATGTCATTTATTTATTTGTAATTCAGTAATTATATTTTAATTTTTTTGTTGCCTTGTTAAAACATGCAGCTTACTTTCCCTGCAATACATGGTAATGTATAGGGAAATTATTGAAATCATGCCGAAAATCGCAACTCGAGTTTTCGACGGATCTACACATTTCGAGACCTTTAGAATACGGAAAAACTATTTTTAGCCAGACGTCTGTGTGTGTGTCTGTCTGTGCAATGTATGTATCCACTCTAACTCAAAAACTAATGGACCGAATTTCATAAAATTTGGTAGGTAAGTCACTTGGATGTGACCCTGGTGTTGATTAGTTTTTGGTATGATTCGAAAAAACAGAACCCGCGTTTTTTTGCGAAATGTCCTGTAAAAATTTCATTTATCCGCTCTAGCTAAAATACTAATTGACCAAATTTCACAATATTTGGTAGATAAGTTACTTGTTAGATACTCAGGTGCTGATTATAATTTGGTATGATTCGGAAAAGAAGAACCCGCCTTTTTTTTACGAAATGGCCCGCAAAAAGTTCATGTATCCACCCTAGCTAAAATACTAATTGACGAAATTTCACAAAATTTGGTAGATCAGTTACTTGTGGGACGCTCTGGTGCTGATTAGATTTTGGTACGATTTGAAGAAGAACAGCCTGCCTTTTTTTACGAAATGGCCCGCAAAAGTCGCCAAAATCTAAAAAAAAAGACTACGTATGCTGAAATGTATCAATTAAATTCTTGTTTTATACGTAATTTTTGACGAGGAAAAGAATATAACACACTCCATTATACTTTAGGACTAACAGTTCTCAAGATAGTTGAGATTTCTTGCATTTTTGTTACTCCGCTATCGGAAAAATGTCCAATTACCAAATAAAAGCAAAAATTGAATTAAAAATGCAAATTTATTTGGTGCCATCAAACTCAATTTAATGAATTATTAAAGAAATAAAAAAAATATGAATTTAAGTCTGCAGGGAAAGTCATGTGCTGCCCACATCAGATTTTTATTTGCTAAATTCAGTCCCAGGTTTTATGTGTCCTCAAAATTATTTTATCACGCTTCGTCACCGCATGCATTAATTCAGCCTCCTTCTGCCAGTATAGGTAAGAAGATTCAAAATCGTCCGCTACGTACTTCCCTATAGTAGGACAGCCAGAGGGGCTCCACCTGCACACCTTGATCTTATGAGACAAAACATTTTTATAACTTGTGGGGAACCTTTTTAAATGTTTTTCTGTGAAAAGGAAAACTGATATTGAAATAAAAGCGGCCATTTTAAAATTTTGAATTTATATTAAAAAATCTGATGTGGGCAGCACATGACTTTCCTTATATAATGCAATGAATTTACTACTATTACAGTAAAAAAAATAGGTTTTTCTTATAGTAGATACTTATATTCTTTCCAAGATTTTGAATTTTCGACAATTAGTCGTCATTTTCATTGATGTAGCGTCATTTTTATCCATTTGGCGAGATTTTCGTCAATTTGGCAACAATTAAAAAATTCGCCAAGTTAGCAACATTCCGCCAAATTCGTCGCCAAAATCTCGCCAAGCTTTACTGACGGAGTAATAAGTTATTCTTATAGCAGATAAATGACTATTGGAGTTCAAATACAAAAGTATTACACGAAATATCTTTTCTCATGAATGGATCGAGCTAGATCCACGAGAATGCTGTCACCAACTTTATCGCATGGTATTACACATGAAAAGTGAACATGTTTCTCAATAGGAAATATATTTTTCTTATTTTATATGACTTTTAGATAATTTTTTTGAAAAATGTGCAATATCTCGAGAACGGTTCATGTTAGCGTTCTAAAATTTATGTTAATCGTTTTCTAATGAAAAATTATATCAGAAATGTCTATTTGCGCAATTTTTTTTAGCTGTTTTGATTTTTGACGATTTTTTCAAAATTTCACTCGAAAATTTAGGGGGGTTCTGAACATTCGATTACATTTAAAAACAATAGGCTTCCAGTGTTTATGAATTGTGATTTTTGTACCAAATTTCGTTCGAATCGGTCCATTCGTTCGTCAGTTATCGTCTCCACAGACTCACTGACACACACACACACACACACAGACACATACTTTCACACACACACACACACACACACACACACACAGACATCACTTCAAAAATGTTTGATTCGTGATCAGGGATGCTTGAAACGTGCTCTCCCGTCGAAAACTCGAATTCGAATTTTCGACCCCGTCACAATACTTTCCTTATACGTTATGTATATAAGGAAAGTACAAATTTTTAAATGTTTAATTTGTCCACACGAGTAGTCAAATGTATGTTTATACAAGGAAACCAATAACACTATTTTAAAGCTGCTAAAACGAACAGTTGTTGAATTATTCTCAGTTTTTACTTTTTTTTTTTTTACTTTCCTTATATACATAATGTATGAGGAAAGTATTGTGACGGGGTCGAAAATTCGAATTCGAGTTTTCGACGGGAGAGCACGTTTCAAGCATCCCTGATCACGAATCAAACATTTTTGAAGTGATGTCTGTGTGTGTGTGTGTGTGTGTGTGAAAGTATGTGTGTGTGTATGTGTGTGTGTGTGTGTGTGTGTGTGTGTGTGTGTGTGTGTCAGTGGGTCTGTGGAGACGATAACTGACGAACGAATGGAGCGATTCGAACCAAATTTGGTACAAAAATCACAATCTGTAAACACTGGAAGCCTATTGTTTTTAAATGTTCGATCGAATGTTCAGAACCCCCCTAAATTTTCGAATGAAATTTTGAAAAAATCGTCAAAAAATCAAAACCAATAATAAAGTTACGTAAATAGACATTCCTTATGTAATTTTTCATTAGAAAACGATTGACATAAATTTTAGAACGCTAACATGAACCGTTCTCGAGATATTGCACATTTTTCAAAAAAATTATCAAAAAGTCAGATAAAATAGAAAAAAAATATTTCCTATTGAGAAACATGTTCACTTTTCATATATAATATCATGCGATAAATTGGGTGACATCATTCTCGTGGATCTAGCTCGTTCCATTCATGATAAAAGATACTTTGAGTAATACTTTTGCATTTGAACGCCAATTTATCTGCTGTAAGAATAACTTATTTCTTCGTTCATAACGCTTGGCGAAATTTTGGCGACGAAATTGGCGGAATGTCGCCTACTTGGCGACTTTTTGAAATGTTGCCAAATTAACGAAAATCTCGCCAAATGGATAAAAATGACGCTAAATTAATGAAAATGACGACTAATTGTGGAAAATTCAATATCTAATAAGTTATATAATATATAAATATATAATAATAGTTATATAATATATGTCGAAAATTCAATATCTAATAAGTTACATATATATATATATATATATATATATATATATATAAAACTTATTTCTTTGTCCATAACGCTTGGCGAGATTTTGGCGACAAAATTGGCGGAATGTCGCCAACTTGGCGACTTTTTGAAATGTTGCCAAATTAACGAAAATCTCGCCAAATGGATAAAAATGACGATAATCAATGAAAATGACGACTAATTGTCGAAAAGTCAATATCTTGGAAAGGATATTAGTATCTACTAGAAGAAAAACCTATTTATTTTACTGTAAAAGTAATAAATTCATTTCATTATATAAGGAAAGTCATGTGTTGCCCACATCAGATTTTTTAAATAGTAGAGATGGGACTTAATTTAAAACAAAGTAAATATGTGAACATTTTTATAGTAATTTTACATCAGAAATTAAGTAAATGATTGTTCAGAATAATATAAATAGTAGTTCCTTATATATTTCATTGTTTTTAACACTTTACAACATAGTTGAAAATTGTTTATGACTTTGTTCATTCATTCTGTCTCTCTGTTCGTCTGTTTATCCATTCGCACGATAACTGCCGTAAAAATGACTTTATCAAAATGAAATTTTAGTATGTTGTTCAAACGGTCTGTGGCACCTATGGGAATATAAATGAATAATATCACCCAATTAGTTTTGGTTTGAACCCGGGTTAAAAGATGGGGGGGGGGGGGGGGGGGCTATATACGTGTCCTTCTCTTAGATTCTTGATAATGCATTCTAGCGTCTGAAGAGTGTTGATCTTTTTTGATTTTCCTTATATACATAGTATAATAATGTTTAGGGAAAGTATTGTGACGGGGTTGAAAATTCGAATTTAAGTTTTCGACGAAAGAGCACGTTTCGGGCATCCCTAAATTCAAATCGATCGTTTTTGAGGCGATATATGTGTATGTGTATATATGTGTGTAAGTGTGGTGTGTGTGTCAGTGAGTCTGTGGAGACAATATCTCACGAACGAATGGAGCGTGTCAAAAGAAATTAGGTACAAAAATTACAATCCGTGAATACTGGAAGGCTATTGATTTTAAACGTTATCATATGTTCGAAAGACCCCCCCCCCCCTCCTCAAAATTTTCGAATGAAATTTTGAAAAAATCATCCCAAAATCAGAACCTTTAATAATTTTACGTAAATAATCATTTCTTATGTAATTTTTTAATAGAAAACGATTGGCATAAATTCGAGAACGACAGCATGAACCGTTCTCGTAATATTGAACTTTTTTCAAATAAATTTATAATAAGAATTACAAAGTTAAAAAAATGTGTTTATTGTAAAATAGGTTCACTTTTCATACGCAATATTATGCGATAAATTTGTTGATACTTTATGCAATAGATTTTTAATTTGATGCTAACAGTCATTTATATATGAGAAATAATTTTCTCTCCGTTTGTCTACAACGCATGGCGACAACTCTGGTGAACTTGCGACTAATTTAGCAGAATATCGTCAACTTGGTGATATTTCGCCCCAGATTGGCGAAACTATCGCTAAAATTTCAAAATTGAAGGCAAGTTAACGAAACTGAGGACAGTTGAAGATTTAATTAATTACTAGAATATTTTAATGCAAGGATTATATCTTTTGACGCGGATTCTATATTCATAATTGCCAATTATTTCTATATTCATAATTTCCATTCTATATTCATAATTGCCAATTATAATTATTCATAGTTGTATTGAAACTCGAGTTGCGATTCCAATACTTTCCCTATACATTACCATGTTTTGCTAGGAAAGTAAAAATATCTTGGAAAAATATATATCAGGTTTACTGTGGACTTCAAAATGATCACAGTAAACTTGATCCGCTTATTTGGCAACTGAGCATTAACAAAGTGAAAATACATTCCTAACTTTTCCATTCTGTTCAGATATGCCAACATAAATTCGTACTGGGAAGCCTAAGGTCGGCCGCCTAAATTACAGACTAGTCACTTCCTGATTCCAACTCCTTGCAGAAATACGACACGTTTTCTTGTTTTAGTGTATGTAGTTTGCGATTAGTAGCAATAAGTTTCTCTTGAAACAACTATTTCTCAGCCGATCCGGTGGTCGAGCGGTCAGGGGCATGTGTTTCCGTCTGATCGCTGGATTTCCGGGTTGCGGGTTCGAATCCTGCCAGCGGGCATAGATGTTGTCATCTCGAGGGCAAGTCAGACTTCCGCCCTTCGGGGAGCCTCTATAAAAAGTGAAGCTGCAAATCTCCCCCCCCCCCCTTCGCCATGGGATACCCTGGGGGGTCTTGTGGACGTGGTGCGTAGGCGCTCCTTCACCAAGGGGGAATTAATAACAAACGAACTATTTCTCATGATAAGTTATATAGATAAGTTATATAGATAGTTATATGGATAGTTATAAGAGCTCAGATGAGGACTGATTTGGATTCAGCATCAAATTTCAAAAGATAATGGGAAGGGGAGGGGGGGGGACTCGCTAACGATTTCCACTTCTGGTTCTATTCCCATTTCCGGTTTACAATTTTTCATTTTACTTGAAATATATATTTCTGAATTTGCTATAGACAGAGCTTTGAAGAAGATTGTTATGAATTCAGTATCAAATTCTGGAAAAAACAGAGTCATTCACTAAGAATTTTCACTTACGGTTTCTTTTCCACGTCGTATAATAATTTTTCTTAAAACAGGTGTTTTTCAAAATTGGCTGTAAATAGAACTTAGATAATGACTGATATGGATTCAGCATTCAATTCCGGAGGGGATAAAGACAATTACTAAGTCTTTCAACTTCCGATTTTGCAAATGTTCTGATTCAAAAATTTAAAAATTTTCTTAAAACATCTATTTCTAGGAATCTGCTAACTTAGACGATAACTGATACGGATTCAACATCAAATTTCGAAAGAGAAGGAAGGGTTCGTTAAAGATTTCAACTTTTGCTTAGAAATAATTTCTTGAAGTATCTATTTCTCAAGATTGGCTGAAGATAGAGCTTAGATGATAAGTGATATGAAATCGGAATTAAATTCCGGAAGAGGTAGAGGTAGTTCATTAGGGGTTTCCATTTCCGGGCAATGTTTCTTTCCGGCATACCTCCGGGGGGGGGGGGGTCCCCGCTCCCACGGAGACATTTTATGATAACCTAGTTTCTATTTATGTGGCACAGCATTTAGATATATTTATATCGGGCAAATAAAAAAATTGTCCCCCCCCCCCCCTCTAAAATTTCATTCGTCCCTCCTGGCTAAAAAGTCCTGAAAGAAACGCTATTTTCAGGTTTTTGGAAAATTCGTATCACTGTATGGAATAAGTATGCAAAAGAGAAATGCTCAATAGTTGCGTGAAAAATGAAGTGTACCCACCATTTGCGCCGCTGCATGAAATCTCCTTCATAAATTTTTCCGAGATGCGATCTAGTCTGGCCTACATGTGTATCTTTTTCTGACGATCGCTCCGATCGCTCCATTCATCATCGCTTCGGTCCTCCGAATTAATTGGAATCTAAAAGAAGAAGATGGCACAAAGTCGCACAAGCGAATGAAAAATGGCCGTTAGAAGAAGATATCGGACGAATCGGGTTCAGGGGGCGATTTCGCATTATAGACAGAAATTAAGGCGAAGGTTCCAGCCTTCAATGTACGATCGAAGTATCGGTGTGCGGTCAGGTGAACGCTTTGTAAATTGAAGCTCATTTCATGCTTGAGCCAGATTGTAAAGCGGTTAATGTCGGCTCCTTTGCGCATTGCCAGGAACTCTTCCTTAAAAGGGGTTGATCCTTTCGTGTGATAATTTATTGCTGTTGATAGCGGAATTGGATCCATTTTCAAAAGTTGTGGGATATCTTCAATGCATACACGTGGGTTACCTGGTGGTAGTCTGCAGGACTTGGGACTTGACTTACGGTTTTAGACCCGCCCCTACCTGTGGAGCGTATTTCTCTTTATCAATTTCGAGTTTGGTCGGACCCCTAGCAGGTATAGCCCAGTGGTTAAGGCAAGAAGATAGTCCAGTGGTTAAGGCAAGAAAATAGCCCAGTGGTTAAGGCAAGAAGATAGTCCAGTGGTTAAGGCAAGAAAATAGCTCAGTGGTTCAAGAAGATAGCCCAGTGGTTAGGGATAGAAGATAGTCCAGTGGTTAAGGCAGGAAGATAGCCCAGTGGTTAAGGCAGGAAGATGGCGTTTTAGACCCGCCCCTACCTGTGGAGCGTATTTCTCTTTATCAATTTCGAGTTTGGTCGGACCCCTAGCAGGTATAGCCCAGTGGTTAAGGCAAGAAGATAGTCCAGTGGTTAAGGCAAGAAAATAGCCCAGTGGTTAAGGCAAGAAGATAGTTCAGTGATTAAGGCAAGAAGATGGCCTCAGTGAAGACAAGAAGTTAGCTCAGTGATTAAGGCAAAAAAGATAGCCCAGTGATTAAGGCAAGAAGATAGCTCAATGATTAAGGCAAGAAGATAGATCTCGTAGGTCCCGAGTTTGATCCTAAATGCCGCACGAAATTATACCCGTGTCTACGAAAATTGTGGGTACGATAAATCTGCAGGTCCGAAAGTTTTTCAGAAAGGGGATAGGTCAGACGAAGAGGGTATGATCCCTGTGGTTGCCACCCCACTTGGTTACTCTCTGAATTGGGTGGTTTTGACTTTCCAAACAGTTACCTTACTCTCACGGGTAGGTCGGATGGTTTGAAGCGAATCAGCCTGACCGAATTGAACTCAGGTTTCATTTTTAAAATTCGGGTCCGGCTGGACGTATCAAATGCTCTAAAGATTCATACACTAAATTTAAAAGAGTTCATAGAATTATTTGGGTGGTTTGAGTTATATAAACGTAAATGTTAAAAAACCCTTTTCTTTTACCTTTAATTCTGATCGCAATAACTGCAAACATTCATATTACTTTCCTTATATACATCATGTATAAGGAAAGTATTGTGACAGGGTCGAAAATTCGAATTCGAGTTTTCGACGACAGACCACGTTTCAAGCATCCCTGATCACGAATCAAACATTTTTGAAGTGATGTCTGTGTGTATGTGTCAGTGAGCCTGTGGAGACGATAACTGACGAACGAATGGACCAAACCAAACCGATTCAAACCAAATTTGGTACAAAAATCACAATCCGTAAACACTGGAAGTCTATTGTTTTTATACGCAATCGAATGTTCAGAACCCCCCCAAATTTTCGAATGAAATTTTGAAGAAATCGTCAAAAAATCAAAACCGCTAATAAAGTTACGCAAATAGACATTTCTTATGTAATTTTTCATTAGAAAACGATTGACATAAATTTTAGAACGCTAACATGAATCGTTCTCGAGATATTGTACATTTTTCAAAAAAATTATCAAAAAGTCATATAAAATAAAAAAAAAAATATTTCCTTTTGAGAAACATGTTCACTTTTCATATGTAATACCATGCGATAAATTGGGTACATCATTCTCGTGGAACTAGCTCGTTCCATTCATGAAAAAAGATACTTTGAATAATACTTTTGTATTTGAACGCCAATAGTCATTTATCTGCTGTAAGAATAACTTATTTCTTAGTGCATAACGCTTGGCGAGATTTTGGCGACGAATTTGGCGGAATGTCGCCAACATGGCGACTTTATGAAGTGTTGCCAAATTAACGAAAATCTCGCCAAATGGATAAAAATGACGCTAAATCAATGAAAATGACGACTAATTGTCGAAAATTCAATATCTTGGAAAGAATATTAGTATCTACTATAAGAAAAACCTATTTTTTTTTACTGTAAAAGTAGTAAATTCATTACATTATATAAGGAAAGTCATGTGCTGCCCACATCAGATTTTTTTCTAACATCTTTGGATACACTTCGATTCGGTCGGCGTTGAAAGCACACGCCGCCCGCTTCATCCGAAGATATGAGCTGCTATTTAGGCGACAGGGATTCGGTCGGTGCTGAATAACTCCAGATCCTCTTTAAATTTTATATGAAAACTTTTTCCAGAACGTAACGGGAGCCCGACTCCTTAGATTGTGATGAATTTATAAATGTTTTCTTTGCAAAGTTACTAGAAAGAAGATCCAAGGATGAGTAAAAAATGATGTACCAGTTACGATGCTTGATGATTGATCAACAGATGATTAACAAATGATATGTTGTCTCCTAGATTGACTCAACAAGTGATGACGTCTGATTTTTATTTCTCCCTCGTCTTCTGGTGGCGCCCTCAACACCCACAAGAGGATTACTTTCGGGGCTCCTCTGCGACCACATGGCGCAGGGGTGGGCGTTGCGGTCTCCGAATAAACATCAACCTACCTTTTAATGGTAACGCGGGTGACTGACACTGCAAGCAATCGTGAAATATATTCTAAAACGCGGATTGCCCCCTGAATAGTGTTGCCACACGTTCACTCCTGCAGCAAAAGTAAAGTTCCAGTTAGATAAATTCATTGCCAGGAAATGCGATGTGAATAGAACAAAATGTTTCTCCCTCATTTTATATTCTTAACACTTTCCAACATAGTTGAAAAGTGTTTATGACTTTGTTCATTTTGCCTGTCTGTCTGTTTGTTCGCACGATAACTGCCGTAAAAATGACTTTATCAATATAAAATTTTAGCATGTTGTTGAGGCGGTCTGTGGAACATATGGGAATGTAAATAAATAATATCACCCAATTAGTTTTGGATTGAACCCGGGTTGAAAAAATGAAATACACTAAACCCTCTGGAACCTCATTCTTCAAACATTTTTTACGCAAAGCTAAAATTCACAAATTGCTTCGAAAATTTCAGGAAATGTTTAAATTATCTGATAAAATATAATAAAAATTTCAGCAAAATATTTTTGGTAGTTTTTTAAATAAAAATTAAAATAATAATGACACCCATATAATACGATGGGATCACGCGACCACCCACTTCAAAATAAAATATGGCATCAATCTTTTTTCCCAGTGTCAAAATTGTGCTTTTAAATATTCTTTAACATTTATATTTAGTGTTGCATCCGTCCTTAAACAGCTTTACTTTTGCGTATTTTCTGTGTATATATATTCTGTAGCAATGCAATTATTGAGTCTAAATGATCATCAAACCTTGATTATTTCTACAACGACTAATTTTAATGGATGCAGAATGTAAACAAGCGATTGCGAAATGAGTTGTATAAGAATTGCTGAATTTTTTTCATGCAAAATTATTTAGCTCTAGAGTCTGGAATAAAAGTGATATGAATGAAATATTCACTGCTTTTACATAGCGAACCAGACGATTTATATTTCGATGACGTCATTTGAATAAAGTTCATTTTTTTCGATGAAATTTCAAGTTTTCAAATATAATAGATTATTGTAGTACTGTGGTAATTTAAAATATGTCAGCGCTGAATGTATCGCATTTTAGAGATGTTTAAACAAAATTGCATTTCAGTTGGAAAGTGTTTCATAATCAATTATTTATGCATGAATGGTCTTTCTTGTTAGACAATAAGATAATTGAATCTTCTATCCCACCGACATTCACAATAGTTACAGTAAATAAAACTGCTGCTTGCAAGACAATAATTTACAAAACTTCTTTGAAGAAAGCAGGCATATATGTTAGCATCGCAGTTTGTTATTAGCGGTTGTTAAGGATGCATACTGTTCTTTTGGCTTGAAAGAGAGGGATTATAACGCTTTCGAAACGCATGTAGTCATCTAACTGGCATATACCTGCTTTCTTCGAGGAAGTTCTGTAAGTTATTATTCAGAATAGTGATGCACATATCGGTACATGACCTCAGTGACGTCGCCAGAAAATTTCCTAGGTCTCTAGGGGAGATTGTAGCAGAAAACTTTATAACTAAAATTGACATGTCTGAATGTAGGAAAACACTAATAAAACCTTCTAAATAAAATACGTCAAAGAATATTGCGACGCCGCTGGACGAGCTCATGATATATCGATATTTTGTATTGATGCAGTTGTTTACAATACTTATAGTGTATCGAAATAATAGATTTCAATACGTATAGTATAAAAATTTTTCTTCAACTTCTGACAGAGCTTCTGGAAAAAGCAAGCAAACTTTTTGAAAGATAGTTTTAACGCAGTTTTTAGTGATAACCTTTGGATATTTCTTATCTAGTATAAGAACTTGGCTCTTTATTAATGTATCTATAATTTTTCTACATAATGGATAGCATCACCGCAAAATGTAAAATTTCGCATTCCACGACTAGTGGACTAGTGGTAATACGACCAATGTGATTTTACATATTAAAATAGAAAAAAGGTCTGATTTTAGGTGATTCTGATTCTGAGTGACAATACATGAAATTCGAACTAGAGGAAATAAAGTTAGTGATTTATAATAAGGAATTGGTATATGAAACAAAAATAGAATACATATGAAAGAGAACATACTGTGTTATTTTTAACACTTTCCAATGTAGTTGTAAAGTGTTTATGACTATGGTTATTCTGTCTATCTGTCTGCCTCTTCGCAAGATAGCTGCCGTAAAAATGACTTTAACAAAATGATATGTTGGGATGTTGTTGAGACGGTCTATGAGATATACGGGAATGAAAATGAATAATATAATCCAATTAGTTTTGGATTGCACCCGGGTTGAAAAAATAAAATACATTGAACCCTATGGGACTTAATTTTTCAAACATTTTTTAAGCAAAGTTAAAATTAACAAATTGCTTCGAAAATGTTAGGAAATATTAAAATTATCACATAAAATGTATAATTATTTTTTTAGCCAAATATGTTGGATAATTTATTAAAGAAAAATTTAGATAATAATTACACCCATAAGCGAGATCACGCGACTCATTGCAAAATAAAATATGGCATCCATTTTTTTCCATTGTGTAAAGATCGCGATATTTAAAGATCGTTTCAATTTATATGTAGTGTTGAATCCCTCATAAAACCGCTTTAGTTTTGCGTATTATCTGTTGTTGTTGAAACCCAGACCGTCCGACCTACCAGAAAGGTGTAAGGTAACTGTTTGGACGGTCGGGAAGTGCCACCCAATTTAGACCGGAACCCAGTGGGGGAGGCATCCACAGGGACCGTACCCTCCTTCCCCTACCACCAACCTCTCGGAAGGACTTTCGGACCCACATGTTTAACGTGATCGTACTCCGCATGAACACGGCGGCAGTTTTGGCAGTGGCTGGAATCGAACCCGGGCCTACCGAGTGCAACTCCAGCGCGCTAACCAATGGGCTACCGCGCCCCTGCGTATTATCTGTGCATAAATTCTTTGCCAACGCAATTACAATATTTTTTATTTTAGATGATCACCAAATTTTGATTATTTCTACAACGAAGCCTAATTTTAACGTATGCAGAATGTAAACAAATCAAGTGATTGTAAGGTGAGTTGTATAAGAATCGCTGAATATTTTTGTTAAACATAGCATAAGTTTTTCAAGATATCAATACCGAAAATACACTGGTAAGAATACTTTTAAGTACGAGACGATAATATCGCGCTTGTAACGAGAGGACAACTACTTTTAATATAAACACCTTGATTTATTTGTCTATCTATCTATCTCTGGGTGAAGCTGCTGCAAAATGTTGCCAAACGTGTTTCAATCATGGATAAACATTTCATGAACTCTGGAGCTTTACGAGCGTATGACAGCAGATACTGAAAGTAGGTCCATGATGTGGGCTGCCCGTTCTCTGGATGATGGAATGACTATACTTCTTTTACAGCAAAAAACTACGAGGAAACCATGAAGCTTTACACAGCGTATGACATCAGATACTGAAAGTGAGGCCATGATGTTCTTTTATTTCTTATCATTTTATAAAGATATTTTATTTGAGATGTACGTATGAACTCGGTAAACAGATTCAACAAAAGTAGGAAACTTTCTTGCGTTGTTTTTTGTTTATTACTTATAGGGCAGAATGCCCGCTGGTCTCACTAGTGAGGATGAAATATTCTCTCCTACCCAATAATGTAGCCCAGAAACATTACTCCTCAATTATAGAATTCGCCATATAAGCAATTGGACTACTGAAACGGCTGCAGGAAGCCGCCTTCTAAATGCGATAGAAGCCTTTGAGGAAGTGATGTGGATTTGGATAAGCATACTCTGCCTGATCTGGCTTCAGATGGATCGTTTGGTATCGAAGGCGTTTTCCCTAATTGCTGCTGACATCCGAGCACGATTCCGGTGCTCTCCCATCCATCCCCCGTCCATGGGATGGATGTTCTCGGATGAATAATGGTCGAGAAGATGCTAGCATCCTCTTCCTCCAGCTTCCGCGTGTTTTGACGGAGGGAAAAAAAGAGCATTTGATGTGAAACACCTTTACGCGCACCCTGCTCCTCAATTTGAAGAGTCTTTCTCCCTCTGCAGGATTGCCACAGAGAAAAAAAAAAGATGGCGGTGGCTCTCGGTTCGATGTAGACGAATTAGTTTTGTTTGAATATCTACTAATTACTTGTTTACTATTCATAGCTAGTTAAATATTAAAATCCACACAATATTTTGACAACTAAACATCGAACATGAAATCCAATTATATAACTCTGTGGGAATTTAAAGGACTTCAATTGACTTGTTATGTATAGTTTCCAACACTTTTAACCCAAACAGTTCGATCCCTCTTTGCAGACACTGGCGTCCACGCAAAGGTGGGGGGGGGGGCTAACTGTTTAGGATAGGGTATGTCAAATACCTGTCTTTTTTAGAGGTCCTTCGTTTGGGTTTGACGCTGTCTCACCCGTAAGCAAAAGGTTAATTTTTAGCAAATGTGAGCAAACATTAAAAACGGAAAATTTTCAAATTTTCTTCAATTGACAAGACGATGGATCAAAAACTATAAGAGTTTGGTAATAGTAAATGATTGATCTAGAAACGGGATTCCCTACTAAGCATATTTGTTTCTTATTGTTTATATCTATTTTTTGTAGTTTAGAGTATCTTTAGTGCAAAAGTATGCAAAGTAAAGCAAAAACTCGTTCGAACGTAAAGATTTTTTCAACAAAAAATAGTTCAAAACATTAAAATTGAAATTATTTTTGTATATTTATAAATAGTACCTTATTTTTGACAAAACAAGTATACATTGTTTACATTTTTATCTACTGGGCTTGGAGATATAACTTTTAGAATATTTACATTCTTCGTAATGCTTCGATTTCAGTCGGATAACCCCTCCCCCCCAATATTTTACAATCATTTTGACGTCAACCCCGTTATTCACGTCAAAATCATTCCTGAAATCATTCGGTACTTGCACATTGATTTATATAATAATAATAATAATAATAATAATAATAATAGCAATCGTTGCCACACAATAAGTACACTTATAGCTTTATAAACGAATGCATAACTTGAGTATAATATATATAAATATATATATATATATATATATATATATATATATATATATATATATATATATATATATATATATATATATATATATATATATATAATGAAAAGGTTTGAAGGTCCAATGAATGAAAAGTGAGAAGCTTATATATATATATATATATTATCATAACTATCAGGAACCTTACTCGTCATTACGGATAAATGATTCCTCTGAAACTTTCACTGACATGCTTGCAAATGTTTCACCGTACGGTCTGGGTCTCAACAACAGCAGTGTATAAACGGTCAAGTCTTGCCTTGGTAGTATCTTCAGTCGCGTCTCTTGCCATATCCAGTCAAAATAATCTGCTACATTCCCGCTTTTGCATATTTTTCTGTTTTGATTTACGACAAAAACAGCAACAATTTTCGGAATTAAATCACCGTCGAGACAAGCTGCTCATTACGCAAGCGATATGACATGTCTTGTGGTTTGGCCTCCATCGCTCACAAGCCGGTCGGGATATGGATGAGACCGGCCCACACGAGCCAAATAAAACTGCCCGAAAGTGAGTGTCGCCCCATTTGTTTTAAGAGAACCTGACTAATCGGTTTCGCTCTCCTTACGTAATGGTTCTCTCAGGATCCTCCATGTGGGTGGAGTCTATTTGCATTCGGTTGCAGTTAAAAGACAGTCATCAGGTATTTCCTCGCGATAATTACTTTGCATATATTTCAATGCGTCCGTGGTGGAGATCATTTTTTGAAATTGTCTGCAGGGGAAACGTCGGTTGTCTTGAGTCAACAAGGAAGCTCGTTACACCTTCGAAAGAGGAATTGAAAGTTTGGATGTGTGACTTCCCAGTAGGGTGGGTGGTGCGGCAAAATTCAACAATGTGGTAAGGGAATCCCTGTCTGTCGGAACTAGAAGCGACTTTGAAAAAGATGGGGTATTTCCAGAGATAAATTTTGAATATTTGAAAAGAAGTTCAAGAAATGTTGGAAAAACCGCAACAGACAAAAGGATACCTCCGCGCAAAGCAGAGCCATCTAGAATAGTTTTATTACTGCTCTATCATTTTTAGTTTTCGACTTCCAACCATATCTGTACTCCTCCTTTGCTTTTGGGAACTAGCGAATAGTTGGCCAGCCCCCCCCCCCTCTCTAGTGTTACTCAAGGCCCTGCGCCCTTCGGGCCGCCCCTCTTCCCAACTTACTTTTCTCTATTTCTACTGAAAGCCTGCTTGAGCCCCAGTTTCTTCCTTTTGGAAAACTTGGCGGAGGGCACGATTTTGGTCGTCGCCACCCCCACCCACCCCTCCAAGCACAACTTCGATTTAAACTCTATCTTTTTATGAATCTCCTTTTTTCTACTATCTTTTCTCTTCGCCAGAAGTTTAAAGGTTAAAGGGAGGATCATATCCTCTCCTGGGCACTTCTCTAACCCCGTCCTTGAGATCCTTGAGAACAGACAATATGAAGACAATCGTTTCAATGCCATGCTAATGAATCGGAAATAATACAAAATTTACGAAGGAATAAAGTATTTGAATTCTATGTTCTGCATTAATATTTACCGCAACAAGCGTTGCCAAGATCATGGAAACAAGGGAATGGTGATCAAATACGGTTTACAGTAGTAGAAATAGTTTAACCATGTGGACCTAATCCTAATTTAATTGTTCAGTCGATGGGGAATGGGATCCCCAAGACCCTCTCGGTAACACGACTGTGTGGAATAAAATTAAGGAACTCAGCCGTTATTTTTAACACTAAGCGCAGTATTAAACAAAGTGAAACTAATTAAAAAATCTGATGTGGGCAACACATGACTTTCCTTATATAATGAAATGAATTTACTACTTTCAGAGTAAAATAAATAGGTTTTTCTTCTAGTAGATACTAATATCCTTTCCGAGATATTGAATTTTCGACAATTAGTCGTCATTTTTATCCATTTGGCGAGATTTTCGTTAATTTGGCAACATTTCAAAAAGTCGCCAAGTTGGCGACATTCCGCCAATTTTGTCGCCAAAATCTCGCCAAGCGTTATGGACAAAGAAATAAGTTATATATATATATATATATATATATATATATATTTATAACTTATTAGATATTGAATTTTCGACATATATTATATAACTATTATTATATATTTATATATTATATAACTTATTAGATATTGAATTTTCCACAATTAGTCGTCATTTTCATTGATTTAGCGTCATTTTTATCCATTTGGCGAGATTTTCGTTAATTTGGCAACATTTCAAAAAGTCGCCTAGTTGGCGACATTCCGCCAATTTCGTCGCTAAAATCTCGCCAAGCGTTATGAACGAAGAAATAAGTTATTCTTACAGCAGATAAATTGGCGTTCAAATGCAAAAGTATTACTCAAAGTATCTTTTTTCATGAATGGAACGAGCTAGATCCACGAGAATGATGTCACCCAATTTATCGCATGATATTATATATGAAAAGTGAACATGTTTCTCAATAGGAAATATTTTTTTTCTATTTTATTTGACTTTTTGATAATTTTTTTGAAAAATGTGCAATATCTCGAGAACGGTTCATGTTAGCGTTCTAAAATTTATGTCAATCGTTTTCTAATGAAAAATTACATAAGGAATGTCTATTTACGTAACTTTATTATTGGTTTTGATTTTTTGACGATTTTTTCAAAATTTCATTCGAAAATTTAGGGGGGGTTCTGAACATTCGATTGCGTATAAAAACAATAGGCTTCCAGTGTTTACAGATTGTGATTTTTGTACCAAATTTGGTTCGAATCGGTCCATTCGTTCGTCAGTTATCGTCTCCACAGACCCACTGACACACACACACACACACACACACACACACACATACTTTCACACACACACACACACAGACATCACTTCAAAAATGTTTGATTCGTGATCAGGGATGCTTGAAACGTGCTCTCCCGTCGAAAACTCGAATTCGAATTTTCGACCCCGTCACAATACTTTCCTTATACATTATATGTATATAAGGAAAGTAAAAAAGTTGCAACATGTATTTTTCCTACAAGCATTGTATAATAGATATAGGGAAAAGTATAGAGAAGGTAATGAAATTCGAATACGAGTTTTTGACAGAAGAGACGGTTTCAAGCATCCCTGAATTCGAATCGAACTTTTGAAGTGATGTATGTGAGTGTAAATATGTATTTTAGAGTGTTTGTGTTATGGTGTTGAAGATCTAGACCACTCGACTGACCCAAGGGTTTTCAGTAGCCGTTTGAGTTGCCGGGAGGTGTGTAATGGTGTGGAAACCCCAGGCCACCGACTCACCCGAGGGCATGAGCAGCAAACTGAGCGGCCGGGTTGTGTTATGGTGTGAAAGACCCAGGCCGCCCGACTCACCCTAAGGTATGGGTTGTGTTATGGTGTGTATTTATTTGTTACTGTACGTGTGTGTTTGTTAATATGTGTTTGCTATTATGTGTGTATGTTAGAGTGAGACTGTGGAAGCGATATCTCACGAATGAATAGAGCGATTCGAAAAAAAAAATTGGGTACGATTATTACAATCGGTGAATATTTGAACCCTATTGATTTTAAACGTGATTGAATGTTGGGGAAAACCCCAAGTTTTCGGATGAATTTAAAATAAAAATCACCACATTTCATAATGTTAAATAATTGATCATGTCTTACTAATTTATTAGAAAAAAAAATGGCACCAACTTTATACTGCTAGTATGAACTGTTGTTGAGATATAAGCACGTTTTCAAGCTTACTTAGAAATAAAATAACTAGCAAGTATAAATAGGTTGAATTTGCGAAATATACCAACTTAGCGACGTTTTGGAACTGCCGCCAAATTGGCGAAAATGCCACCAAATTGGCAAATATAACGCTTAATTTAAAATTACGCTAAAATCGACGAAAATTCAATATTTTTTTAGGATTAAAATCGCCTAATATATGGACGTTACAGTTGCTTATTGCGGATGCTAACAATATAACTAATTAAGTTAGATTTGTGCGAAATATAAGTTTAATGGATACTTTATACGTTGCTATAAAAAAGACAACAAATGTTAATATACAATTCAACGTTAAAAACAGTGTGTCACGAACATTGTACAGCCGCGGAAAAAAAAACGCCTCACCCTCTGTTAATCGAGCATCGTTCATCGTAGAGAAAATTGAATGATACCGTTCGATTAGGAATAACATCCTCTACAAATTAATGTGCGTAAAATTTGCATAAGGGGCCGTCTTCATATCTAAACGCGCACAAACTTTGAAATTTTCAATGGCAACACCCAAGTTTGACAACTTAATTCGAGTCTAGAGCAAAATTCAACCTATGATACCAAATTTCAAGTCATTTGGGTGAAGCGTTTCTGAGTTGTGAGTATGTAAAGTTTTGAGCTCCTAATATTAAATTAGTTTCCAAGACTTCCATTCATATCTTCTGTAATAATTATCTGCTCACGCTGATTATTTGTATGACGTTACTACTAAACAACCCAAATACATTTACGTGATTTTTATTTTTGTGGAAGTAATTGTTTGTATGAAATATTAATTATGAAATCAATAATCGAAAAAATATGAATACAAACCTGGACAAGTTTTGATAAAAATCGATTCACAAAGACTTTTTATATGTTTATGTAAAATTCCAGGTGTTTCTTCCCTCTAGTTCTTTCAAAATGTTTAAATATTCAGCATCACGATGATTTTAGGGATCGTATATTAGTTTTAAAAATCTGATGTGGGCAGAACATGACTTTCCCAGCAGACTTATATCCACTTTCTCCTTATTTCAATTAAATTTATTCCACTTTTAATTCAATTTTCGTTCTCATTCGGTAACCTGATTTATTTTCAAAGGTGGCTTAGAGAAAATAGGAAAAACTAAAATATATCGAGAACGGCTAGACCTAGTGTAATGGAGTTGGTCTTGTTCTTTTCTTCTTTAAAAATTACGCATTAAACAAGCATTAAATGGATATATTTGAGCATACGTAGTTCTTTAGTTTAGATTTTGACGATTTTTGAGGGCCATCTTGCAAAAAAAGGCAGGTTATTTTTTTCCGAATCGTGCCAAAATCTAATCAGCACCAGGATGACCCACAAGTGACTCATCTACTGAATTTTGTGAAATTCGGTCCATTAGTTTTTCAGTTAGAGTGGATACAAACTTTTGCGGGCCATTTCGCAAAAATAGGCTGGTTCTTTTATTCCGAAACGTACCCAAAACTAATCAGCACCAGATTCGCCCACAAGTGACTTACCTACCAAATTTTGTGAAATTCGGTCCATTAGTTTTTTAGTTAGAGTGTATACAAAATCTGCACAGACAGACATACAGACACACAGACAGACAGACACACGGACACACACACACAAACGTCACGCTAAAAATGGTTTTTTCGTATTCTAGAGGTCTTGAAACGTGTAGATACGTCGAAAACTCGAGTTGTGATTTTCGACATGATTCCAATACTTTCCCTATACATTACCATGTATTGCAGGGAAAGTAAAAAATCTGATGTGGACAGCACATGACTTTCCCTGCAGACTTATATCCACAATAACCTTTCCCTGCAATACATGGTAATGTATAGGGAAAGTATTGGAATCATACCGAAAATCACAACTCGAGTTTTCGACGGATCTACACGTTTCGAGACCTCTAGAATACGAAAAAACCATTTTTAGCGTGACGTCTGTGCGTGTGTCTGTCTGTCTGTCTGTCTGTGTGTCTGTCTGTCTGTCTGTGTGTCTGTCTGTCTGTCTGTGTGTCTGTCTGTCTGTGCAGATTTTGTATCCACTGTAACTAAAAAACTAATGGACCGAATTTCACAAAATTTGGTAGGTAAGTCACTTGTGGGCGGGGCTAGTGCTGATTAGTTTTGGATACGATTCGGAATAAAAGAACCCGCCTTTTTTTGCGAAATGGCCCGCAAAAGCTTGTATCCACTCTAGCTAAAAAACTACTGGACCGATTTTCACAAAATTCGGTAGATGAATCACTTGTAAGTCATCCTGGTGCTGATTAGATTTTGGTACGATTCGAAAAAAAATAACCTGCCTTTTCTTAAAAAATGGCCCGCAAAAATCATCAAAATCTAAACTAAAGAACTACGCATGCTCAAATATATCCGCTAAATGCTTGTTTAATACGTAATTTTTAACGAAGAAAAGAATAAGACCAACCCCATTACACTAGGACTAGCCGTTCTCGAGATATTTTAGTTTTTCGTATTTTCTCTACGCCACCTATGAAATTAAGTCCGGTTACCGAATGAGAAAGAAAATTGAATTAAAAGTGAAATAAATTTAATTAAAATAAACAGAACGTGGATATAAGTCTGCAGGGAAAGTCATGTGCTGTCCACATCAGATGTCCAGCAGACTTATATCCACTTTCTCCTTATTTCAATTAAATTTATTCCACTTTTAATTCAATTTTCGTTCTCATTCGGTAACCTGATTTATTTTCAAAGGTGGCTTAGAGAAAATAGGAAAAACTAAAATATATCGAGAACGGCTAGACCTAGTGTAATGGAGTTGGTCTTGTTCTTTTCTTCTTTAAAAATTACGCATTAAACAAGCATTAAATGGATATATTTGAGCATACGTAGTTCTTTAGTTTAGATTTTGACGATTTTTGAGGGCCATCTTGCAAAAAAAGGCAGGTTATTTTTTTCCGAATCGTGCCAAAATCTAATCAGCACCAGGATGACCCACAAGTGACTCATCTACTGAATTTTGTGAAATTCGGTCCATTAGTTTTTCAGTTAGAGTGGATACAAACTTTTGCGGGCCATTTCGCAAAAATAGGCTGGTTCTTTTATTCCGAAACGTACCCAAAACTAATCAGCACCAGATTCGCCCACAAGTGACTTACCTACCAAATTTTGTGAAATTCGGTCCATTAGTTTTTTAGTTAGAGTGTATACAAAATCTGCACAGACAGACACACAGACAGACAGACACACGGACACACACACACAAACGTCACGCTAAAAATGGTTTTTTCGTATTCTAGAGGTCTTGAAACGTGTAGATACGTCGAAAACTCGAGTTGTGATTTTCGACATGATTCCAATACTTTCCCTATACATTACCATGTATTGCAGGGAAAGTAAAAAATCTGATGTGGACAGCACATGACTTTCCCTGCAGACTTATATCCACGTTCTGTTTATTTTAATTAAATTTATTTCACTTTTAATTCAATTTTCTTTCTCATTCGGTAACCGGACTTAATTTCATAGGTGGCGTAGAGAAAATACGAAAAACTAAAATATCTCGAGAACGGCTAGTCCTAGTGTAATGGGGTTGGTCTTATTCTTTTCTTCGTTAAAAATTACGTATTAAACAAGCATTTAGCGGATATATTTGAGCATGCGTAGTTCTTTAGTTTAGATTTTGATGATTTTTGCGGGCCATTTTTTAAGAAAAGGCAGGTTATTTTTTTTCGAATCGTACCAAAATCTAATCAGCACCAGGATGACTTACAAGTGATTCATCTACCGAATTTTGTGAAAATCGGTCCAGTAGTTTTTTAGCTAGAGTGGATACAAGCTTTTGCGGGCCATTTCGCAAAAAAAGGCGGGTTCTTTTATTCCGAATCGTATCCAAAACTAATCAGCACTAGCCCCGCCCACAAGTGACTTACCTACCAAATTTTGTGAAATTCGGTAGATTAGTTTTTTAGTTACAGTGGATACAAAATCTGCACAGACAGACAGACACACAGACAGACAGACAGACACACAGACAGACAGACAGACACACAGACAGACAGACAGACAGACACACGCACAGACGTCACGCTAAAAATGGTTTTTTCGTATTCTAGAGGTCTCGAAACGTGTAGATCCGTCGAAAACTCGAGTTGTGATTTTCGGTATGATTCCAATACTTTCCCTATACATTACCATGTATTGCAGGGAAAGTAAAAATGACTAATTTGAAAAAGTTATATTAATTGTAAGTTAAGCTTTATTTAAGAAAACGGGCATTTATTTTTACCCAGTTTTAATAAAAACTTTGTATAAACAGTGTTGTATAGATGCAACCTAATCAACGTAATCCTGCTATTGAAGGGTGAAAACTTGTATTGTTATAAATGGGATCTACTTATGTGTTACTGTCGATTAATAGTTCCGGCTCTACTGCGAGTTGAAATCGCCCACAAAATGTGATAATTTATAATAAAATTTTTTTATATAAAACAATAACAAATTATAAAATTATGTGTTACTAAACACCAACAAAGCTTCAAGCGATGATTGATAATGACGGAGGTTGCATGCACACAGTATTGATACTTTTAAATTCGTCACAAAGTTCCAACGGAGTTGTTTTGTCGCGTGATCTGCAGATATTTGTTAATCTCATAAATTGTTTTTGAAACAGCATTATAAAATAACATTTTAAAATAAACATTTCATTCTTCTTTATTTCTTCTTTCTTTTATTGACCCTGGCACGAATGCCCCATTAGTTTTTAGCAACGTACCCAATACGGCTTTTTACCCCTAATAATCGTGCCCTATTTGAGGCTGACATAATCCTACCCATTATAAGTCCACTGCCTTAGTAACACACACACACACAAGACAACACCACATCCAGCTATGAAAATGCTCACCATTTCATGCAGGAATCGAACCTGCGACCCTTTGGCTGTGAGGTAAGCCATAATGCTGAATGTCAAGAGGATAGTTCAATAATTTATAACAGTGCGCTGTGGTCAATCAACGAAATATCGCCCTTCAAACTGCGGCTTTCCATATGGAGCTGATCCCCGAAAATTGCACATTCCGGAATATTGAATATCTTCGGATATAAAGATAGAAACGTCGCGAAAATTTGAATTTGGACTAATTTGGTTGTCTAGAAATTGTGGGTGACGTCAAAATTGGGTGTTGCCATTGAAAATTTCAAAGTTTGTGCGCGTTTAGATATGAAGACGGCCCCTTATGTAAATTTTACGCACATTAATTTGTAGAGGATGTTATTCCTAATCGAATGGTATCATTCAATTTTCTCTACGCGGCTCTCTCTCTATTCAATTTTTTTTCCGCGGCTGTACATCATTGGTTTGCTGTGAGAGAAGTGAAATAATTTTATTACGTACGGAAAATCATGTGGTGCCTACGTCGGATTTCTTTAGATTATAAGTTTACCTGTCTTTGACTAGCTAAATACCAGTCTTGAATTTGAATAAAATGGTATGGAAACACGTCAAAATAATTAATTCTTTAAAAATAAAGACTAAATATTCAGAAAATCATATAACTTTTTTTTTTTTCATCTTATGTTTGATATGGTTTTCTGAATATTTAGTAGATGCTTTATTTAGTTTTTAACGACATTCCTATTGGTTACCATTTAATTTATGAACCTTTTCCCTTTTATTGCATTTTGTATTTTATAATTAAATTATATTTTAAATGCCTCGTACTTAAAAATGCAAAATGATTAATATATAAACTTTGTCTGGCGGTTATTCCCCATATTTAAGCACATGTTCGTCACTTATTTTCACTTCGCCAGTGATGAAGGGCATAGTAATACCCGAAAGCGCTATGGCCGTGTGATTTCAGTACGTCGTAAAAAGAAGATTTTAATAAAATACTTTTAATTATGGTCAATATTTTGGTAGTCTTTATATTTAAAACTTGAATTTGAAGCTGGTTGCATGATATGGCTGGATTTGTCGGTCGCCGTTAAAAAGCTTGAAAAAATAGATCACACGCTAAGATTTCTCGCTGCCAACGCAGTCATGAACTCTAAAAAGCGCGAAACAGATCCATCAATGCAGGTCACTGCACTAAGAGCGTGATTCGACTCAATATTTTGTTTATTCTCAACTGGCATCATGGAGTCGGGTCTTTGAGATAAAGGCGGAAGAGTGATAACTTGCCCACAAAATGAGGTCTGCAAATTTCAAATGTACGAACCTTTTTTCCACTCTTCCCCATGGGTAACAAGGTGATCTCGTCTGATCGCGCATAATTCTCTCGTAGGTCCGTAAACAAAGCACCGCGGGGTGGCCCGACTCAAGGCGTAGTTGAGATGTAACCGGTGCCGCCATTAAACGGTGCTTCGGCGCCTGTGACGCCTACCCCTTTGAAACCGCGGCGCCGACAACACGTCCATTTTCGTGATATATGTCCCGTGAGAAAGAGACTACCTTGAGGCGGGAATGCGAGGAACAATTCTTAGTTTGAAGCTTCGCCTGTGAAATGAATTTCGAAATTCAATTTATCTCCTGCAAACAACATCAGCTGCACGTTTAAACGATAAAATCATTGAAAGTGTCTTGTTTTGGAACCCAGCTGTTTTAGAAAAATTTAATGCCTTTCGAAATACACCATCTACATATCATTTCTGTAAGACTTCTACTTTCCCTACGTACTGTATACATAGCATAATGTATAGGGAAAGGGTTGAAAATTTGAATTCTTGTTTTCGACAGCAGAGCACATTTGAAGCATACCTGAGCTCAAATCGAACGTTTTTGAGGTGTTGCTAGTATGGGTGTATATGCATGTTAGTGCGTGGGTGTGTAAATATGTGTATATGTATATATAAGTGTATATATAAGCGTATCTATGTTAGTGTATGTATGTATACATAAGTGTGTATGCATATATGCTAGTTTGAGTATGCTTATATAAATAAGTATATAAGTTGGTGTGTGTATGTTTATATAAGTGTTATGTATTCATGCTAGTGTTGAAGACCCAGACCGTCCAACTCATCCTAAGGACTCGAACAACCGCTTGGACGGCCGGATATGCATGCTAGTGTGAGTATGCATGTATAAATAAGTATGTATGTATGTTAGTATGTGTGTATATAGTATATATAAGTGCGTATGTATGTTAGTGTGTGTATGTTTATATAAATTTGTATATGTGCATGTTAGTGTATGTATACATATATGTGGGTATGTATATTAGTATGTGTATGTATGTTAATGTATGCGGCCGTGAGTCAGTGGAAGCGATATCTCACGAACGTACAGCAAGGGAATATTGAACTCTATTGATTTAAAACGTAATCGAATGTTCAAAAAGCCTTCCGATTTCGAATAAATGTTTGAAAATATTACAAAAGAATCAGGGCATTCAATAAGGATAAATAATTTATATCATTTAATGGGCAATTTTTCCGTAGAAAATGAATGACTCAGATATCAGAATGCTAGTATGAATTGTTCTCGAAATATTGCACGATTTTCGAATACAGTTTTGAAAAGGTTATTAAAAAATTAGAACCTTCAATACTGTTAAATAAATAAATCTTTTATACGCAATTTTTTTATTAGAAAACGAATGACCTAAATTTTAGAACGTTCGCATGAACCGTTTTCGATGCATCCCACGATTTTTAAATATATTTATAGAAAAAAATTATACAAAATTGAAAAAAAATTAGCTTTCGTTAAATATGTTCCATTTCAATATGCAATACTGTGAAACAAATTTGTTAACATCATTCTCGTGGATCTAGTTTGTTCCATTAACGATATAGAAGACACTTTTTGTAATAGTTTTGTATTTTGACGCCCGGGAATTCGCCTATAGTCATTTATTTCACGAAATATACATTAAATTTCCGTATTTTGATGAGGGAACATGACTATGAAGAAATCAGTCTCTTTGGACTCAGAAGTTACCAAAACCGTATAATTTCAATTTACATTGTGTTAATTCAATATCAAAAACATTGTTCTGTGGATCTTGCACACCAATATTTCGCATTGCATTAGGTAGGGAAAGCCATATACTGCTCACATAATTTTTTTATAATTATGGAAATTAGTTGCGGGCGAACAAATATTATTCAGTGCTTAAGGCTCAAAATCACAACATGTTACCTTTTCACTTTGTGAACAAAGAAAAATCTTGAAGTTGTTTATTTCCTTTCTCAAATGTAATTTTACTTAACAGTTTTTTAAATGTGGGATTTTTAAATGTAGATTTTTAACACTTTACAACAAAGTTGAGAAGTGTTTATGACTTTGTTCATTCTGTCTGTCTGTCTGTCTGTCTGTCTGTCTGTCCGTTACCACGATAACTTCTGTAAAAATGACTTAATCAAAATGAAATTTTAGTATATTGTTCAGACGGTCTGTGGGACCTATATGGGAATATAAATGAATACTATCACCCAATTAGTTGTGGATTGAACCCGGGTTGAAAAAATGAAATACATTGAAACTTATGGGATCTAAGTTTTCAAACATTTTTTAAGCGGATTTAAAATTCACAAATTGCTTCGAAAATTTTAGGTAATATTCAAATTATCCCATAAAATACATAAAACAATTTTCAGGAAGATATATTTAGTAGTTTTTAAATAAAAATTAAAATAAGAATTACACCTCTTATATGAAGCGATCACGTGACCATTATATGAAGAGATCACGTGACCCACTTCAAAATGAAATATGGCATCCATCTTGTCTCAAAATCGTAATTTTTAAAGTTCTTTTTCATTCATATTGAGTGTTGTATCCGTCCTAAAACCGTTTTATTTTTGCTTAAATTTTGTTCATCTACATACTGAAACAACGCAATTACAATATATTTGAGTTTAAATGATCATCCAAAATTGATTATTTCTGCAACGAAGCCTTTTTTTCACTTATGTAAAATGTAAACAGCAAAATATGTAGAATGAGTTGTATAAGAGTTACTGCATTTCTTTAACGCAAAACTATTTAGCTCATGGAGTCTGCATAGCTGATATGAATGAAATATTCCTTGATTTTACAGAGAGAAGGACGATTTTTTTCGATGAAGTTTTAAGCATGGCGTTTAATTACTTGTTCCTCCATGGTCTTAAGTTCTTAAATAAAACAAATTATTATAGTATTGGGATGAATGAAATGAATGGGAAAATGTTATGAATGAATTGCTGCTTTTATAGAGAGAGCCAGGCGTGTTATATTTCGATGGTGTCATTTGAATAAATTGCAGTTGTTTTTGATGAAGTTTTCAAATATAATAAATTATTGTAGTATTATGATAATGTTAAAAATATTACCGAGAAACCAGGCAATTTATATTTAATTGACGTCATTTGAATGAAGCTCATTTATTTGGATGAACTTTATGTTTTGAAATATAATAAATTAATGTAGTATTGAGATAATTTTTAAAATATTACAGAGGAATGTATCGCATTTTAGAGATGTTTAAATGAAATTGCATTGAAGTTGGAAAGTGTTTCATAATCAGTGCTTTATGCATGATTGACCTGTCTTGTTTAAATGTAGGACAGTTTTTTAAAGATTAAACCCTATTGATTTAAAACTTAATCGAATGTTCGAAAATCCTTCTAATTTCGAATGCTTTCTACATTTTAAAATCAATTTAAATCTATTCAACATATTTTTCATTCAGTTTAAACTAAGTTTTAAGTTGTAAAAGAACAAAATTAAAGAATGATGGATAATGAATAAATTACTACTTTTCTGCATCACATAATTAATTGCATTGAGAATTATAAATGTATCTCCACTTTAAGTGTTTAATTTATTTTTTTGCTTCATTTTTTTTAGAAAATTATAAATCATATGAATTTTCCCAGTTTTTTGTTGAAACTTTACACAGTTCTAAAAAATATTTTTTAAAATAACATTCCACATTTATTCTGAAAGAAAATATGTTATTAATTTATAACGCATTTTTATGTCACTAAAATGACTGAAAGTTATAGTGTGGACTTCGTTAGCTTTGTAACAGAGATTTACTTGGGAAAAAAACATTTGATTGAAAAGGCATTGTTATTCTTTTATTTAAATTTTTAGTAGTTTTTGCTATTTTAAAAATAAAAGTGTCGGTATATTGATCGTCATTAATGTGTTGTATGATGTATTCTTAACACAGTTTTTACGTTTCAGATGTTAAAAATTTTGCAGCTATAACTTTAAGTAAATAAATACCAATATACAACCAAGAAAGTGTTCTCAATCAGCAGTTGGTGAACCATGGTTTTGTGGTCATTGCCGCTTATCAGCACTGAGCAGCCTCGATGAGATGACCAGTGAACACAAAACTTTTATATTAAGAACTATGATCCACCAGTAATGATGGATGATTAGTTGAGCACTTTCTTGCATTGATGGCAAGCTCGGCCTTGTGATGGCACAACGACGTATCTTGAAGAATCCTCACGTCGTGAGGATAGTAAGACGTATCACAAGATTCGTCGTTTTGCCTGTAGAGGGCTTGTTAGCTTTCCTTTAATGGTTTAATGCTATGGTATTTTCGTTAAAGGATTATATAAATTAATAAAGCAAATATAAGGATGCGACTAAAAATATTTCCATGGTATTGATTTGTCTGAAAGAACTTCAACACCTTTTATTTCAAAATCACGAGGCTGAGCATGTGGTTGTCTGCCCCGTAATAACCAATTGCAATGAATGCGCCTGCGAAACCATTGTCCACGGGGGATGATGAGATTAGTTAAGAACTTTCTCGTTTTCATGCAACGCATTGTTAGAAGACAGAAATCACTTCTCTGCAAAATATTGATCTTTCGATTAATACTGGTGAACTGTGATCAATATTGACAATATTTGGTTTAACCTTATAGCTAGAATGATATAAAAAATAACTAGATTTCATGGATATCCTTTGTAAGTTATTGTTAACAGCCATTTTATGCCAAGATTTAGACATTTTGGGTTGCTAAATGTTTCAAGAAGTTGGAAACTCTGACTTGTTGTTGTTGAGACCCAGACCGTCCGACCTACCAGAAAGGTGTAAGGTAACCGTTTGGACGGCCGGGGAGTGCCATCCAATTTAGACCGGAACTCAGTGGGGGAGGCATCCACAGGGACCGTACCCTCCTTCCTTTACCACCAATATCTCGGAAGGACTTACGGACCCACATGTTTAACGTGATCGTACTCCGCATGAACACTGCGGCAGTTGTGGCAGCGTGCAAATCCAGCGCGCAAACCACCGGGCTACCGCACCCGAAATGTGCCAACAGCACGCGGTGTTCCCAGGTGGTCACCCACCCAAGTACTAACCGCGCCCGATGCTGCTTGACTTCGGTGATCTAGCGAGAACCGGTGTTTTCAGCACGGTAGGGCCGTTGGCTCTGGAAACTCTGACTGTTATCTCTTAAATTTTGAATTTTCAAGTTTGAGTGACGCTATCCATTCCAAAGACATGCTCAAAAGATATGCAGCTAAGAGACCGCCATTTCTGACAACTTTCCAAATCAGCATTTTCAAAGATTATGTAATGTTACCCGGTGCGAAAAATGTTCCCAACCTGAACCCTTTAGCCAGATAAAGTCCACTTGGCATGCATGTCCCATAGCACCGAAGATAAACTATGAGCGATGCGCAGCTTGCCTGGCTTCATAGGTGGCAGACTGTTTTGTATGTATCCAAAGTTAGAAGTGCTAAATAGGTTCCCTCTAAATTACCCCCAATCTTATCGACGGCCATTCCTTCGCGGAAAGGAGATTTATGCCTTGCCATCGTCACTGGCTTAGAAACGTAGAGGCGAACAATAAATGCGAAAAAAAAAATCGACGGGGCTCTTTTGGAGTGTAATATATCGACAAGAATCGACGGGGCTGTTTTGGAAGTAATATCTCAACTTCGCGGACAGTGTCTTTAACGTGCAGATGCGCAAAATCCTACAAATAGGTAGCTCCACAGTGATGCAAAGAGAAAGGAGCAAATATGACCGCGGTGAGAGAGATACGATAATTCCTTTTTCTTCTTCCAAATTTACATTACTTTGTAAAAATTCGCGCATTCTATGTGGAAAGGTAAAGCGTTTAATATCTCAAGAACGATTCAAGAATGAGTCCAAAAGAATTGTATTCATTTATGTATTATAAAGAGTACTTACAAAGTATTCTCTCATTTGAAAATAGTGAACCTACTTATGTTCTATGACATTTTCATTTTAGGTCAAAAACGTTTAAATCTCTTGAAAACTGCACACGTAAACGTTTTGTAAGCAATGTCATTAGCTTTTTAAAAATGAACTACAAAATTCAATGTAAAAAATAAATATAAATTACTTTATATCAATTTCAACATAATTATTACTTTCCCTGCAATACATGGTAATGTATAGGGAAAGTATTGGAATCATGCTGAAAATCGCAACTCGAGTTTTCGACGGATCTACGCGTTTCGAGGCCTCTAGAATACGAAAACCCTATTTTTAATGTGACGTCTGTGTGTGTGCCTGTGTGTCTGTCTGATTGTCTGCGCAGATTTTTTATCCACTCTAACTAAAAAACTAATTGACCGAATTTCATAACATTTGATATGTAAGTCACTTGTGGGCGAATCTGGTGCTGATTAGTTTTGGGTACAATTCGGGATAAAAGAACCCGCCTTTTATTGCGAAATAGCCCGCAAAAGACTATCCTCTCTAGATAAAAACTAATGGGCTAAATTTCACAAAATTCGGTAGATAAGTCACTTGTGGGTCATCCTGGTGCTGATTAGATTTTGGTACAATTCGGAAAAAAATAACCTACCTTTTTTTGCAAAATAGCCCGCAAAAATCTCCAAAATCTAAAAAAAAATTACGTATGCTCAAATATATCCATTAAATGCCTGTTTTATACGTAATTTTTAATGAAGAAAAGAATAAGACCAACCCCATTACACTAGGACCAGTCGTTCTCGAGACATTTTAGATGTTTCGTATTTTCTCTACGCCACCTTTGAAAATAAGTCCAGTTACCAAATGAGAACGAAAATTGAAATAAAAGTGAATTAAATTTAATTTAAATAAAGAGAACGTGGATGTAAGTCTGCAGGGAAAGTCATGTGCTGCCCACAGCAGATTTTTTTAATTATAGTATTTCGGTGTGTCAACGAAGAAACTAATACTTGTTGAAAAAAAAAATAAGTTTAATTTTGCTTGACAATAGATGGCGCTTAGCTTCGAAAATAGTTAACTAAAATTCTGCTTCGTTTCGGCCCGTGATCAATACTGTATGAGTGCAAAGTTTCATCTTTCTATGTAGCTCTGGGGTTTCAAGAGACTCTCGAAAGAATTTTTAATACTTTACAACATAGTTTAAAAGTGTTTATGACTTTGTTTATTCTGTCTGTCCGTTCGCAAGATAACGACCGTAAAAATGACTCTATCAAAATGAAATTTAATATGTTGAGACGTTCTGTCGGTCATATGGTCGGTAAATGAATAATATCACCCGATTAGTTTAGGATTGAATCCGGGTTGAAAAAGGAAATACATTGAACCCTGTGGAACCTAATTTTTCAAACATTTTTTAAGCAAAGTTAATTGCTTCGAAAGTTTTAAAAAATATTCAAATTATCCCATAAAATATATATAAAAAAATTTAGCAAAATAGGTTCGGTAGTTTTATAAATAAAAATTAAAATAATAATGACACCCATATAATATGAAGTGATCACGTGACCCACTTCGAAATAAAATAATGCATCCATCTTTTTTCCCAGAGTCAAAATCGGGATTTTTAAAGTTCTTTTAAATATATATTTAGTATTGCATCTGTCCTAAAACCGCATTATTTTTGTTTATTTTCTGTGCATCTATATTCTGCGTCAACACAATTACAATATTTTTGAGTTTAAATGATCATCAAACTTTAGTTATTTCTACAACGAAGTCCAATTTTAATGGATGCAGAATGTAAACAAGTGATTGTACGATGAGTTGTATAAGAATTGCTGAATTTTTTTCATGCAAAATTATTTAACTCTGGAATTTGGAATAAAAGTGTATGAATGAAATATTCACTGCTTCTACATAGAAAGCCAGACGATTTATAATTCGAAGACGTCATTTGAATAAAGTTCATTTTTTTATTTATGAAGTTTTAGGTCTCCAAGTAAAATTGCATTTCAGTTGGAAAGTGTTTCATAATCAATGCTTTATACATGATTGATCTTTATTGTTATTAATCTTATCGTTTGTAGACAAATACGTCTCCATTCTCCTAAGAATAACCTATAGTCAATTTTCCATTATACATTTCAGTGTTCACACCATTAAATTAAAATCATCCGTATTTTTCTTGCATTTTATCTTTATTATCCTCAAAATCAGATCTTGAGACTATAGAATTTTCTGGATTTTTTGCTGAATGATCTAGACAAATATACTTAACCTAAATCACCTTTGAAACCAGTTAATTTTACACGAAATTTCTCACGCATCGGGATTCTCAACAATGGCAAACCTTCTGATATGATAGCCTGATACACATCACTCCTCTAAAAGCACAGTGCCAGTATGTCATTGCACCCGATGTAACCCCGAGGACTGAAAAAATCATGTTTACTAATTCGACCATGCTGAATCTAAATCTGAAATGCGTTTCCTAAATTAACCCTGAGATATGGAGAAATAGCTTCTTAAAATATGACCTATTCTGCTATTCTTATGTTTATAATCTTGTTCCCGCAACATGATGCAATTAAATAAAAGGAAAACTGTATTCAGTTTATGAAGTTAGAGATGAGATCATTTCCATGATTCAGCTGGAAAGTTAATATTGAGAGAGGTCATCCCAACTAAAAAATTCAAATCAACGAGCCATGGATTTGTTAAGTAACGCACATTAATTTCGTTATTCATTTTTAACACTTTACAACAAGTGTTTATGACTTTGTTAACACTTTACAACATAGTTGAAAGTGTTTATGACTTTGTTCATTGGCGGATAGGTTGTGTATGAGCGAGCTCCCGACATGGGAAAGAATAAAGTGACCGTACCGCACAAGAGTGACGATTCTACGAACAATTTGAACGAATGTTTCGATCCTAATACTGCTAGTGTAAACTACGACTACTTAGAGCAACAGATTGCCGATTTAGAGAAGAAGGTTTCTGCGAAAAGAGCTGCCATTTCCAGAGCCAAAGCCAACTCCAATGCTGACGAGACGATCAAGACTGACAAGATGGCGGAGTACTCGGATGGTAAGCATGTCTTAGCTACCCCCCCACTCCCCCCTAACCCTAAAACTAAGGCTTCTAAAGCCACTGATTCTATCAACAATTCTCAGGAAACTGAAAATGTTAAATTTAAAAATGATAAAACTGACAAATCTAATGACGATAATTTAATAACTAACTCAAATTCAAATCAAATAGTAAACTTAAATGCAAATTCTAGCCCAAAACTGGCCACGTGCCAAGTAATTGATTCTATGGAAGTAGACTTAGCTGAAGCTAACACCGGCACTAATAGTAACGTTAAAGCAAACGCTAATCAAAATCCTAACTTAAATAATTTAAATAATGTGTCTAACTCCCGTACTTATACGGATGTAAATGGATTTATACATAAAGTTCCCAAAGCGAACAAAAAACGCACGCTGTCGACGGATTCAGAGACATCCAATCACAGCCCGACCGGATGTGGAAAGAACGACCACGCGGCGATTACGCCGAAACCCCAGACTATACCACCCATTCTTGTTAGTGCTTCCTGCCCGATGTGGCCGTCCATTATCTTCAATTTGAGAGAAAAATTTGCACCCAAAATTGTCCCGGTCCTTGACCGCCAATTCTTTAGAATTGTTGTACAAAACAACGAAGAATACCGCAACTGCGTCGACTATCTGACCAGAGAAAAGGCTCCATTCAAAACCTACTCTCTTAAAGAGGATCTTCCTGTAAAGTGTGTCATTAGGGGACTCCCCATTGTCACTGACATCAACTTAATTAAACGCAGTTTTGAAGCCATGGAGTTTCAAGTACTCAGCTGTACTAGACTCACTAAAAGAGGAAGCAGACAGCCCCTTCCCTTATACTACCTGCAATTAGCCCCCGGGACTAACCCGGATGATCTTTATCAAATATCCGTGCTCTTGGGCACAGGAGTGACCGTGGAGCCCTACAGGGGGCACAGAGGCTTTGCCAGCCAATGTCATTCTTGCAATGGTTTTTACCATAGCAGTTTGGCATGTAGGCTGCCACTGCGCTGTGTCAAATGTGCAGGGCCCCACACCGCAGTCGACTGCAAAGCCGATTTCAAGCTGTGCTGCAACTGCGGGGGCGCACATGCTGCCAGCTGGCGGGGCTGCCCGAAAAACCCGGGCAACTCGCCTGTGACCAAGAGACTCAGGGACAAACCCCAGTACAATTCTAAATTCAGCCACAGTGCCCCCCCCCCCCCAGGATTAGACCCTGGGAAACATAGTCGTTCTTTTCGACCTGCTGGCATAAAGCCCAACCTTGACTTTGCCAACGTAGTTTCTGGCACCCAAGAAACTGTTGACTTAACTACTAGCGAGAAAGCTTTAACTTCCAAAATTTCCGGACAAATTCATAAACCGTCGGTCCCAGCCGTCGCCAATCCAAATTCAAAAAACCCAGTTGATGGCAATGCCATCAACTATACCGACTTTTTCGTAACCATTATAGAAATGAGAAATTCGCTAGACAAAAATATTCTACTTGAAGCGTTCAGAAGAGCACTTCCCAAACTGCGTACGGCGACTACGCAAATTGATCTGGTCTGGTTCATCTACGAGAGCTATGATGCTCTCGCAGATGCGCCCTCCCCTTAATAATTTCACCTGGCAACGCCACGTATTCCCTTTCGGAACTCGTCTATTATCTATGCTTTGACTATTCTTATGCTGTGCCAGCCCGGTCCTCACATCGTGTGCTTTACCTTCTAGACATAGATTAAATTTTATTTATAAAATTGTTCACCGGTGTCCCTGAAAAGGGCCTTTTTTCTTCACGACTCGACCGGAAATTGTCAGTAACCTCAGCCTGCAGCGCAGTGTTTTTTAGCCATAATTGTATTTGTATTACCCCTTTCTAGTTATTTATAACTGCTAACTTATTAAAATTTATAATTTCTTTATAAATTCGACTTAATTCACCCCTGTTAACCTCTTAATTGTAGATCTAACTCTGATCCCCGCCTTAACACTGCGACTTTTTCTATTGGTCCCCTCTTCCCTGGCCCCGCCCACCTCCTTCTTGCTTACAGCGTGCCACCAGCCGTAGTACTTCGCCACTCCAAGATGAAGATGGACTCTACGAGCCATCTCTGGATTCTACCTAGCAACCCCACGAGGAAGATTGCATCCACGATCATATTGCTATATAGAAAATATCATCAAAAGCCGACATTTATACATTCTGATGTGGGCGTGAGGGACCTTCGGTCCCATGGAAGCCCGTAACGAAGCGTCTTGGCTTGGCTTCTGCCTAACTGTCTGTCTGTCTGTCTGTCTGTCCTTTAGCACGATAACTGCCATAAAAATGGCTTTATCAAAATGAAATTTTAGTATGTTTTTGTTGTATAAATGAATAATATCACCCAATTAGTTTTTTATTGAACCCGGATAGAAAAAATGGGAACATTGAATCCTATGGACCTAATGTTTCAAACATTTTTTAAGCGCATTTAAAATTCGCAAATTGCTTCGAAAATTTCAGGAAATATTCAAATTATCCCATAAAATATATAAAAAAATTTCAGTAAAATACGTTAGGTAGGTTTTTAAAAAAAAATTATTTAATATAGGGAGAAAAATAAATTCGATTAAATTCTGACTCTCGTTATATCCATCAGAAAGAACAAGAAATATCAATCATCCTTTAAGCATTGATTATGAAACGCTTTCCAACTTCAATGCAATTTTATTTAAACATGTCTAAAATGCAATACATTCCTCGGTAATATTTTAAAACTTATCACAATACTACATTAATTTATTATATTTGAAAACTTAAACCTTCATCGAAAAAAATGAACTTCATTCCAATGACGGCATTGAAATATAAATTGCCTGATTTAAACACCTCTAAAATGTGATACATTCCTCGGTAATAATTTTAGAATTATCATAATACTACGATAATTTATTATATTAGAAAACTTCATCGAAAACAACTGACATTCATTCAAATGACGTCATAGAAGAAATAACACGCCTGGATCTCTCTATAAAAGAAGCATTTCATTCATAAATAATTTTTCATTCATGTCATTCCTCACAATACTATAATAATTTATTTTATTTAAAAATTAAGACCATGGAGCTACAAGTAATTAAACTCTATGCGTAAAACTTCATCGATAAAAAGCGTCCTTCTTTTTGTAAAATCAATGAATATTTCATTCATGTCAGCTATGCAGACTCCATAAACTACATGATTTTGTGTTAAAGAAATACAGCAATTCTAATACAACTCATTCTACACATTTTGCTGTTTACATTTTACATAGGTGAAAAATAGACTTCGTTGTAGAAATAATCAAATTTGGATGATCATTTAAACTCAAATATATTGTAATTGCGTTGTTTCAGTATGTAGATGCACAGAATTTAAGCAAAAATAAAGTGGTTTTAGGACGGATACAACACTCAATATGAATATAAAAAAACTTTAAAAATCACGATTTTGAGACAAGATGGATGCCATATATTATTTTGAAGTGGGTCACGTGATCTTTTCATATCATGGTCACGTGATCGCTTCATATAAGAGGTGTTATTATTATTTTAATTTTTATTTAAAAAACTACTGAATATATTTCGCTGAATTTTTTTTATATATTTTATGGAACAATTTGAATATTACATAAAATTTTCAAAGCAATTTGTAAAAATGTTTGAAAAATTTTGTCCCATAGGGCTCAATGTATTTCATTTTTTCAACCCGGGTTCAATCCAAAACTAATTGGGTGATATTATTCATTGAAATTCCCATAGGTCCTAGAGACCGTCTAAACATCGTACTAAAATTTCATTTTGATTAAGTCATTTTTACGGCAGTTATCGTGCTAACGGACAGACAGACAGACAGACAGAATGAACAAAGTCATAAACACTTTTCAACTTTGTTGTAAAGTGTAAAAAAAGAGATATATTACATAATAAATATCTTTCCAAAAGTTTAATTATTTTATATATGAGACAGGTTTCACATTTTAAAATAAATATGGTAGATAACAATTTTTCAAATTTTAAATAAAAAAAATTATTATAGTATTGTGATGAATTAAACGATTGGAAGAATGATTATGAATGAAATGCTGCTTTTATATTTCGGCGATTTATATTTCGATGACGTCATTTGAATAAAGTTCATTTGTTTTCGATAAAGTTTTCAAATATAATAAATTATTGTAGTGTTATGATAATTTTAAAAATATTACCGAGGAATGTATCACATTTTAGAGTTTAAATGAAATTGCATTGAAGTTGGAAAGTGTTCCATAATGAATGTTTTATGCGTGCTTGATCTTTATTGTTTATATTTAGAATTGCATTTACTGTGAATTTGCTTATTTTTAGTTCTCGCAAAGGCAACACCATTTTTAACACTTTACAACAAAATTGAAAAGTGTTTAGGACTTTGTTCATTCATTCTGTCTGTCTGTCTGTCCGTTAGCACGATAACTGCCGTAAAAATGACTTGATCAAAATGAAATTTTAGTATGTTGTTCAGACGGTCTGTAGGACCTATGGAAATATGAATAAATAATATCACCCAATTAGTTTTGGATTGAAACGGGGTTGAAGAAATGAAATACATTGAGCCCTATGGGACCTAATTTTTCAAACATTTTTTAAGCGGATTTCAAATTCACAAATTGCTTCGAAAATTTTAGGTAATATTCAAATTGTTCCGTAAAATATATAAAAAAAAATTCAGCGAAATATATTTAGTAGTTTGTTAATAAAAATTAAAATAATAATTACACCTCTTATATGAAGCGATCACGTGACAATGATATGAAAAGATCACATGACCCACTTCAAAATGATATATGGCATGCATCTTGTCTCAAAATCGTGATTTTCTAAGTTCTTTATAATTCATATTGAGTGTTGTATCCGTCCTAAAACCACTTTATTTTTGTTTAAATTCTGTGCATCTACATACTGAAACAACGCAATTACAATATATTTGAGTTTAAATGATCATCCAAATTTGATTATTTCTACAATGAAGCCTATTTTTCACTTACGTAAAATTGAAACAGAAAAATATGTAGAATGAGTTGTATTAGAATTGCTGTATTTCTTTAACACAAAATTATTTAGATCATGGAGTCTGCATAGCTAGTATGAATGAAATATTCATTAATTTTACAAAGAGAATGACGATTTTTTTCGATGAAGTTTTAAGAATAGAGTTTAATTACTTGTAGCTCCATGGTCCTAATTTTTAAATAGAATAACTTATAATAGTATTGTGATGAATGAAATGAATGGGAAAATGTTATGAATGAAATGTTGTTTTATAGAGAGATCCAGGCGTGTTAAATTTTCTATGACGTCATTTAAATGGATTTCAGTTGTTTTCGATGAAGTTTTCAAATATAATAAATTATCGTAGTATTATGATAGTTTTAAAAATATTACTGAGGAATGTACTGCATTTTAGAGATGTTTAAACCAGGCAATTTATATTTCAATGCCGTCATTTGAATGAAGTTCATTTTTTTCGATGAAGGTTTAAGTTTTCAAATATAATAAATTAATGTAGTATTGTGATAAGTTTTAAAATATTACCGAGGAATGTATTGCATTTTAGACATGTTTAAATAAAATTGCATTGAAGTTGGAAAGTGTTTCATAATCAATGCTTTAAGCATGATTGATCTTTCTTGTTTTGTAATGATGTTATGGAAATAATGATGTTATGGCAATTCTCGGTTTTTGTTTAGAACGAGCTGTACGTTTGGAATGTTAATCTTTGAATAAAGAAATGGTTCCTGAAAAGCAGTTTTGTAATTATTTTCGTAAATTGTGCAACGCGTGAAATTGGGTAAATTTTTACGGTGTTTCTGACAGTATCAACCTTGTACGTGACGTCACGTACAGTCAAGTATCAGCATTACCACCTCAATTCTGCAATCTTGCTATTGGCTATTGAATGAACCTATTGATATTTTAATTTTATTTCGTATATCTTGTTTTAATTTCATTTAATTTGATTTCAATTTTCAATATATTGACCGGTTGTGACGTCACAAGCAGCGCTAACGGTGGCTTATGTCGGATAATGCTGCCAGATTACTGTACTGTCTGCATGTATGTAAGTTTGTTGGTTCAAATATGAATATTTAAGTCATGGAGATAGAGAGACTTGCTTCCTGCTGTATCTTCAAATTCACGTTTTTAAACAATGCAATGAATGCAACCATGGAGTTAAAGAGAAGGAGATAAAACTCCTATGGATGAAGAGCTTGAAAATACTATAACGCTTTGAGAATTATATCTAGGTGTCGCTAGTGTTAGTGAAGTAGCTGCTATTATTAGTTGACATAATAGAAAGACGTAGTCATGGAGGTAAAAGTAAGGAAATAAAACTTCATATTAAGTAAACCTCGATGTCGTTTGAAACAATCATTGAGGTGGCGCTAGAGTAAGATAGTCCTGCATTGTATGCATTTCTATTGCGAAAGGCCAAAAATATTTATTTAAACTATCAATTATGTAAATATAAATTATTAATGAAGTGCAAAGTAAAACTGAAACAATAAAGAATACATTAAAAATAATTTTACCTTTCAATTTATTTTTATCTCCGTGCATTCTATACGCTATCCTACAACTATGAAAAAATACTGGTTAATTATACTCATAATTAGGGAATCCTCAATTTTAAAATAATCAAAAAGTACATATACTAAATACTAAGCCTTTCTGTTGTATCAACTAACAATAGAAGTTACTTTACTAGCACTAGCTATACCTAGATATAATTCTCAAAGCATTGTGGTATTTTCAAGCGTTTCATCCATAGGAGTTTTATTTCCTTCTGTCTTAACGCCATGGGCTTAGTATTTAGAATATGTATATTTTTAATTATTTTTAAATGATGGGTTCCCTAATTATAAGTATAACTAGCAGCGATTACCCGCCGTTGCTCGGGATTTACGATGTAAAACTATGATAAAAAGCACACAGGAACATATAGCCCGGTCGTCCATCCTGTTGCTCCAAGTCCTCTGGACGAGCCGGACGGCCTGGGGCTTTCACACAGGAACATATAGGACCGTGAATCTTATACATTGTTTTTTCATTGTGAAAGAAGTAAATTCATTGCATTATGTAAGAAAAAAAATAGATCATACATACATACTTTTCTTCTTTATATATATAGATAGATAGATATTTTTATATTCATTTATTTATTATTTAAATTAATAAAATTTGCTGAGTAAGCCTGTGAAAAATAAACCACGGTGATAGAGTTTCCATTTAAATTCATATTTTAAACCTGCGATTTTCAAAAGTGACTAATGCGTTCAATAAACTCCCACAAAACTCAGAAATTTAATTGACGTTCACGTTTTAAACCAACGATTTCCAACCTTTTTCGTTAGGAATCATGGAGTTAGAGAGTAGAACTCCTAGGAAAAAGTTTCGTTTTCCATTAATATCTCAACAATCCCAGGTTTTAGAAACTCAAATTTAGAAACTAAATTTATGGAGGGCTATTTTAAAGCTACCCACCAAATTTCATTAAATTCGGTTCAGCCGTTCTTCCGTGATGATGGGACAAACGAAAGTGTCGTTTTTCACTAATATCTCGGGAACCACTGGTTGTAGAAAATCGAAACATGGCTTATGTTTTAAGTGGGGCGATTTCAAGACTATCTACCAAATTTCATCAAATTCGGTTCAACCATTCTCCCGTGATGCTGGATCATCCATCTATCCATCCATCCATACATGCATACATACATACATACATACATACATACATACTTTTCTTCTTTATATATATAGATTAACCAATATATTTTCATAGTAGTAGGAAACAGTACAGAATATAGAGAGATAAAAATAAATTGAAAGGTGGAATATTCTTAATTACAGTTCTACTTTGCATTACGCTAATAATTTATTTTAACAAAATTTACAGTTTAAATAAATATTCTAAGCTTTTCGCAATAGAAATACATATAATACCGGACTACTTATCTTATCCAAGCGCCACCTGAGTGAATGTCTCAAACGATATTGACTTTCCCTTAATATGAAGTTTTAACTCCTTAGTTTTACCTCTGTGAATGCAACATTTGTTTATCGATAGATTAGTTGGAGCAGAATTGTAAGACTTATAAAGTTTGAGAGAGCGAGTCCCTTCCATGGTTTGACCAGAAATTGAAAACTTGATAAAAAGTTTGTGGTATTAAACTTGATATTGGTTTATTGAATGGTAATTAAACGTGAATTAATTGCGTTATGGTAGGAGATGGTATTAATAATATAAACACCTTGATTTATCTGTTTATCTGTCTCTGACAAGAGATTAAATATCAAAACACTGCGCGTTTCCTATTGGCCAGTTAGTAGCATTCAGATCATTCATTCAGGAGTTGCATTTTTCTCTCGCAATATTTACTTTTACGTGTATTTCCTTCCGCCCATTTATTTACGTTCTATTTATTTACGTTAAGTGTGTATTTTCATGATTAGTTCTTTATTTTCCAAAAGTTTTCTTCAATTATTTCCTCACATTATATTATCTTTATGGTACAGCTTTATATTAAAAATTTTGCATTTGGCGAGATTTTTGGTGCGATTAATAGCGTGATTTGGTAATCCCTTGGCGCGATGTGGCAATCCCTTGTTTAGCTAACTGCGCCGCGTCGTAAGAGCAAAGAATATGCATGTAAGAGCCAGTATTTGGTTTTCATTTGAAACTGTTCATTTTAACTGTGTTCTTTATACAGTGAGAATTTAAATTTTCTGATTTTCATAAGCTTATGCTCTATGAACCACGGAACACCTGTTGCTACGTGCGACCTCCGACAACCAGTGGGGCCAGATTCTGTGATGTTTATTTAGCGGACGAGCATAGCGAGGTAATCTCGCGAAGCGGGAGTAGGTCCATGTTCAAATTGCTACGGATCAACTGTTGCACAAACGGCTGTTTTCACATTGCGGCCTTCGACAGAGAACGACCATTTTTATATAAATTTTCTGTTTCTGCATTATTTTAACCATTTTTACAGTATTGACATGTGCTATCTTTCGTTTTTGTATAATTTACGTTTTTCATTTTATATATTTTTGAATTTTACTTATATATTTTTCAATTATTTGCACACTAAGTCCATGGTGTTCGTAATCACTTTTGTGCTATCTTTCGTTTTTGTATGATATTTGTTATTTTTACATTATTTTATGCTTTTTTACAATGCTGACATGTGCTGAATTTCGTCTTTGTATATTTGCCGCCAAGTAACATACCAAACCCAAATCGTGACTTCACAGGATTCTCAACCAGTAGGAAACGCGCCGCGTTTTGATATTTAATCTCTGTATCTCTGGGTAACACTGCTTCAAAATGTTTTCAAACGAGTTTCAATCATGGATAAACATTTCATGAACTCTGGAGCTTTACGAGAATATGACATCAGATACTGAAAGTGAGTCCATGATGTGGGCGGCTCGTTCTCTACATAATGTCTATACTTCTTCCACAGTGAAAAACTGCAATGTAACCATGGAGCTTTACTTAGTGTATGCCATCAGATACTGAAAGTGAGACCTTGGTGTTCTTTTATTTCTTATCACTTTATAAATTTTTATTTGAGATATACGACTCAACTTGGTAAACAAACTCAACAAAAGTAGAAAACTTTATTGTGTGTTTTTTGTTCATTACTTATAGGGCAGAATGCCCGCGGGTCTCACTTGTAGTATGTATAGTTATAGTTTAATAGAGAGTCGTATAAGAAATAGTAATATTGAATGGGAGTGGTGTATGGCTCGCATGTGACTGTGGATATTCGGAGCGGATGGGAGGGTCAGTGGGAGTGGATGCCTGCCGGTTCCTTTTTCCCATGTATGACCATAATGTACATGAACTGACGCAGCACACAAAGTGCGCGGAATGTGCTGCTTAATAACATAAACACTAATAGTAAGCAAGGCTATTAGTAAATAAACAATGCCTTATTGAACATGATGTCATTACACATTATTATCATAATTTAAAATACAATATTATAATTCATAGACCCATATGTTACTTGAAGTTCAACCATATAAATGGTATCTAACATGTGCTTACACTTTTTATCAATTTAAGCTATATGTCCAAAATTGAGTGAAGTCGCCCCGTACAAGAGGCAACGTCAACAAAACAAATGGTAGTGTTAAATTAAAGAGCCTGGAGAAATTGTATATTCCACCTAACAACTTGTAATAAAACTAGATCTTAATGTTAAAACATTGTTATAATCTAAAGCATGATTAACCATATTATCTTTGTTACTTTCCCTGCAGTATATGGTAATGTATAGAGAAAGTATAGGAATCGTGTCGGAAATTGCAACTCGAGTTTTCGACGGATCTACACGTTTTGGGACCTCTTGAACACGAAAAAATCTATTTTTAGCTTGACGTCTGTGTGTGTGTGTCTGTGCTTCTGTCTGTCTGTATGTATCCACTCGACCTAATTGACCAAATTTTATAAAATTTTGTAGATAAGTCACATGTGGGTTACCCCTGATGCTGATTAGATTTTGAAACGATTCGGGAAAAAGGAACTTGCCTTTTTTTTTGCAAAATGGTTCGCAAATCTAAAATATTCGATCTAAAATAAAATACTACATATGCTAAAATGTGTCAATTAAATGCCTGTTTTATACGTAATGTCTGACGGCAAAAAGAATAAGATCAGCTCCATTACTCTAAGGCGGATCATTCTCGAGATATTTGAAAGTTTATTTTTGGGGAACTGAAGACATTTTTCACTGTAATTAAAAATTTTTTAACGAAATTTCTTAAAACTTTGTAGTTAAGCCCCTTAATGTTTATCCTGATGCTGATTAGATTTTGATATGAATCGGAAAATTATAACCGACTCTCTCTTTTTTCCGAAATGTCCCGCAACGATAGTGAAAATCTTAAATAAATGATTAAAATTGTTGAAATATATAAATAAGTACTTGTACTTCGGGTAAATTTTGACTACTAAAGCGAATAAGACTAACCCCATGTCTGTAGGATGAACAGTTTTCGGGATAGTTTAGATTTTTAGGAATTTTGAGGACCTGAAGAATTTAAAGTAAATTAAATTACCAAATGAAATGAAGATGCAATTAAAAGGCAAATCGGATATAATATCAAAAAAGTATCCATGTTATTTTCTGCAATTAAACTTAATTTAGTGCATAATGAAATAAAATGTAACAAAATAAATTTGAATCTGTAGGGAAGTCATGTTCTGCCCACATCAGATTTTATAGTATTACAATAAAGCTAGCTTTAATAAAGTCAATTTCATAAAATCTCTAAATTTGATCATGAAATTTGAGATCGGCAACGAGGTATGCCTAAAGGGTATTCTATACTTGAAGATCTAGCCAAAGTTCTTCAGCAAATGACCGCCATGACTACGACAGCTGACAGGGGGGAGAGGGCCGGCAAAAGTTACATTACATGGGGTCAGGCCAGAAAAAAAACAGTTTATGGGAAAAGTCAATACTATAAAGATCAATGTTCCCAATCAAACCCAAGTGCTTCCGCAATTGACCGCCATGACTACAACAGCTGACAGGGGGCAGAGGGGCGGCAAAAAGTTACATTGCATGGGGTCCGGCCAGAAAAAAACAGTTTATGGAAAAAGTCAATACTATAAAGGTCTATGTTCCCACTCAAACCCAAGTGCTTCCGCAATTGACCGCCATGACTACGACAGTTGACAGGGGGTAGAGGGGCAGCAAAAAGTTACATTGCATGGGGTCAGGCCAGAAAAAAACAGTTTATGGGAAACGTTAATACTATAAAGGTCTATGTTCCCACTCAAACCCAAGTGCTCCCGCAATTGACTCCCATGACTGCAACAGCTGACAGGGGGGAGAGGGGCGGCAAAAAGTTACATTGCATGAGGTCCGGCCAGAAAAAACAGTTTATGGAAAAAGTCAATACTATAAAGGTCAATGTTCCCACTCAAACCCAAGTGCTTCCGCAATTGACCGCCATGACTACGACAGCTGACAGGGGGGAGAGGGGCGGCAAAAAGTTACAATGCATGGGGTCAGGCCAGAAAAAAACAGTTTATGGAAAAAGTCAATACTATAAAGGTCAATGTTCCCACTCAAACCCAAGTGCTTCCGCAATTGACCGCCATGACTACGACAGCTGACAGGGGGGAGAGGGGCGGCAAAAAGTTACATTGCATGAGGTCCGGCCAGAAAAAACAGTTTATGGAAAAAGTCAATACTATAAAGGTCAGTGTTCCCACTCAAACCCAAGTGCTTCCGCAATTGACCGCCATGACTACAACAGCTGACAGGGGGCAGAGGGGCGGCAAAAAGTTACATTGCATGGGGTCCGGCCAGAAAAAACAGTTTATGGAAAAAGTCAATACTATAAAGGTCTATGTTCCCACTCAAACCAAAGTGCTTCCGCAATTGACCGCCATGACTACGACAGCTGACAGGGGGGAGAGGGGCAGCAAAAAGTTACATTGCATGGGGTCAGGCCAGAAAAAAACAGTTTATGGGAAACGTTAATACTACAAACGTCAATGTTCCTAATCAAACCCAAGTGCTCCCGCAATTGACTCCCATGACTGCAACAGCTGACAGGGGGGGAGAGGGGCGGCAAAAAGTTACATTGCATGAGGTCCGGCCAGAAAAAACAGTTTATGGAAAAAGTCAATACTATAAAGGTCAATGTTCCCACTCAAACCCAAGTGCTTCCGCAATTGACCGCCATGACTACGACAGCTGACAGGGGGGAGAGGGGCGGCAAAAAGTTACATTGCATGGGGTCAGGCCAGAAAAAACAGTTTATGGGAAAAGTCAGTACTATAAAGGTGAATGTTCCCAATCAAACCCAAGTGCTTCCGCAATTGGCCGCCATGACTACGACAGCTGACAGGGGGGAGAGGGACGGCAAAAAGTTACATTGCATGGGGTCAGGCCAGAAAAAAAACAGTTTATGAGAAAAGTCAATACTATAAAGGTAAATGTTCCCAATCAGACCCAAGTGCTTCCGCAATTGACCGCCATGACTACGACAGCTGACAGGGGGGAGAGGGGCGGCAAAAAGTTACATTGCATGGGGTCAGGCCAGAAAAAACAGTTTATGGGAAAAGTCAATACTGTAAAGGTGAATGTTCCCAATCAAACCCAAGTGCTTCCGCAATTGACCGCCATGACTACGACAGCTGACAGGGGCGAGAGGGGCGGCAAAAAGTTACATTGCATGGGATCCGGCCAGAAAAAACAGTTTATGGAAAAAGTCAATACTATAAAAGTCAGTGTTCCTACTCAAACCCAAGTGCTTCCGCAATTGACCGCCATGACTACGACAGCTGACAGGGGGGAGAAAGGCGGCAAAAAGTTACATTGCATGGGGTCCGGCCAGAAAAAAACAGTCTATGGAAAAAGTCAATACTATAAAGGTCAGTGTTCCCACTCAAACCCAAGTGCTTCCGCAATTGACCGCCATGACTACGACAGCTGACAGGGGGAGAGAGGCGGCAAAAAGTTACATTGCATGGGGTCCGGCCAGAAAAAAACAGTTTATGGAAAAAGTCAATACTATAAAGGTCAATGTTCCCACTCAAACCCAAGTGCTTCCGCAATTGACCGCCATGACTACGACAGCTGACAGGGGGGAGAGGGGCGGCAAAAAGTTAAATTGCATGGGGTCCGGCCAGAAAAAAACAGTTTATGGAAAAAGTCAATACTATAAAGGTCTATGTTCCCACTCAAACCCAAGTGCTTCCGCAATTGACCGCCATGACTACGACAGCTGACAGGGGGTAGAGGGGCAGCAAAAAGTTACATTGCATGGGGTCTGGCCAGAAAAAAACAGTTTATGGGAAACGTTAATACTATAAAGGTCAATGTTCCTAATCAAACCCAAGTGCTCCCGCAATTGACTCCCATGACTGCAACAGCTTACAGGGGGGAGAGGGGCGGCAAAAAGTTACATTGCATGAGGTCCGGCCAGAAAAAACAGTTTATGGAAAAAGTCAATACTATAAAGGTCAATGTTCCCACTCAAACCCAAGTGCTTCCGCAATTGACCGCCATGACTACGACAGCTGACAGGGGGGAGAGGGGCGGCAAAAAGTTACAATGCATGGGGTCAGGCCAGAAAAAAACAGTTTATGGAAAAAGTCAATACTATAAAGGTCAATGTTCCCACTCAAACCCAAGTGCTTCCGCAATTGGCCGCCATGACTACGACAGCTGACAGGGGGGAGAGGGACGGCAAAAAGTTACATTGCATGGGGTCAGGCCAGAAAAAAAACAGTTTATGAGAAAAGTCAATACTATAAAAGTAAATGTTCCCAATCAGACCCAAGTGCTTCCGCAATTGACCGCCATGACTACGACAGCTGACAGGGGGGAGAGGGGCGGCAAAAAGTTACATTGCATGGGGTCAGGCCAGAAAAAACAGTTTATGGGAAAAGTCAATACTGTAAAGGTGAATGTTCCCAATCAAACCCAAGTGCTTCCGCAATTGACCGCCATGACTACGACAGCTGACAGGGGCGAGAGGGGCGGTAAAAAGTTACATTGCATGGGATCCGGCCAGAAAAAACAGTTTATGGAAAAAGTCAATACTATAAAAGTCAGTGTTCCTACTCAAACCCAAGTGCTTCCGCAATTGACCGCCATGACTACGACAGCTGACAGGGGGGAGAGAGGCGGCAAAAAGTTACATTGCATGGGGTCCGGCCAGAAAAAAACAGTCTATGGAAAAAGTCAATACTATAAAGGTCAGTGTTCCCACTCAAACCCAAGTGCTTCCGCAATTGACCGCCATGACTACGACAGCTGACAGGGGGAGAGAGGCGGCAAAAAGTTACATTGCATGGGGTCCGGCCAGAAAAAAACAGTTTATGGAAAAAGTCAATACTATAAAGGTCAATGTTCCCACTCAAACCCAAGTGCTTCCGCAATTGACCGCCATGACTACGACAGCTGACAGGGGGGAGAGGGGCGGCAAAAAGTTACATTGCATGGGGTCCGGCCAGAAAAAAACAGTTTATGGAAAAAGTCAATACTATAAAGGTCTATGTTCCCACTCAAACCCAAGTGCTTCCGCAATTGACCGCCATGACTACGACAGCTGACAGGGGGTAGAGGGGCAGCAAAAAGTTACATTGCATGGGGTCTGGCCAGAAAAAAACAGTTTATGGGAAACGTTAATACTATAAAGGTCAATGTTCCTAATCAAACCCAAGTGCTCCCGCAATTGACTCCCATGACTGCAACAGCTTACAGGGGGGAGAGGGGCGGCAAAAAGTTACATTGCATGAGGTCCGGCCAGAAAAAACAGTTTATGGAAAAAGTCAATACTATAAAGGTCAATGTTCCCACTCAAACCCAAGTGCTTCCGCAATTGACCGCCATGACTACGACAGCTGACAGGGGGAGAGGGGCGGCAAAAAGTTACAATGCATGGGGTCAGGCCAGAAAAAAACAGTTTATGGAAAAAGTCAATACTATAAAGGTCAATGTTCCCACTCAAACCCAAGTGCTTCCGCAATTGACCGCCATGACTACGACAGCTGACAGGGGGGAGAGGGGCGGCAAAAAGTTACATTGCATGAGGTCCGGCCAGAAAAAACAGTTTATGGAAAAAGTCAATACTATAAAGGTCAGTGTTCCCACTCAAACCCAAGTGCTTCCGCAATTGACCGCCATGACTACGACAGCTGACAGGGGAAAGAGGGGCGGCAAAAAGTTACAATGCATGGGGTCAGGCCAGAAAAAAACAGTTTATGGAAAAAGTCAATACTATAAAGGTCAATGTTCCCACTCAAACCCAAGTGCTTCCGCAATTGACCGCCATGACTACGACAGCTGACAGGGGGGAGAGGGGCGGCAAAAAGTTACATTGCATGAGGTCCGGCCAGAAAAAAAAGGTTTATGGAAAAAGTCAATACTATAAAGGTCAGTGTTCCCACTCAAACCCAAGTGCTTCCGTAATTGACCGCCATGACTACAACAGCTGACAGGGGGCAGAGGGGCGGCAAAAAGTTACATTGCATGGGGTCCGGCCAGAAAAAAACAGTTTATGGAAAAAGTCAATACTATAAAGGTCTATGTTCCCACTCAAACCCAAGTGCTTCCGCAATTGACCGCCATGACTACGACAGCTGACAGGGGGGAGAGGGGCAGCAAAAAGTTACATTGCATGGGGTCAGGCCAGAAAAAAACAGTTTATGGGAAACGTTAATACTATAAACGTCAATGTTCCTAATCAAACCCAAGTGCTCCCGCAATTGACTCCCATGACTGCAACAGCTGACAGGGGGGAGAGGGGCGGCAAAAAGTTACATTGCATGAGGTCCGGCCAGAAAAAACAGTTTATGGAAAAAGTCAATACTATAAAGGTCAATGTTCCCACTCAAACCCAAGTGCTTCCGCAATTGACCGCCATGACTACGACAGCTGACAGGGGGGAGAGGGGCGGCAAAAAGTTACATTGCATGGGGTCAGGCCAGAAAAAACAGTTTATGGGAAAAGTCAATACTATAAAGGTGAATGTTCCCAATCAAACCCAAGTGCTTCCGCAATTGGCCGCCATGACTACGACAGCTGACAGGGGGGAGAGGGACGGCAAAAAGTTACATTGCATGGGGTCAGGCCAGAAAAAAAACAGTTTATGGGAAAAGTCAATACTATAAAGGTAAATGTTCCCAATCAGACCCAAGTGCTTCCGCAATTGACCGCCATGACTACGACAGCTGACAGGGGGGAGAGGGGCGGCAAAAAGTTACATTGCATGGGGTCAGGCTAGAAAAAACAGTTTATGGGAAAAGTCAATACTATAAAGGTGAATCTTCCCAATCAAACCCAAGTGCTTCCGCAATTGACCGCCATGACTACGACAGCTGACAGGGGGAGAGAGGCGGCAAAAAGTTACATTGCATGGGGTCCGGCCAGAAAAAAACAGTTTATGGAAAAAGTCAATACTATAAAGGTCAATGTTCCCACTCAAACCCAAGTGCTTCCGCAATTGACCGCCATGACTACGACAGCTGACAGGGGGTAGAGGGGCAGCAAAAAGTTACATTGCATGGGGTCAGGCCAGAAAAAAACAGTTTATGGGAAACGTTAATACTATAAAGGTCAATGTTCCTAATCAAACCCAAGTGCTCCCGCAATTGACTCCCATGACTGCAACAGCTGACAGGGGGGAGAGGGGCGGCAAAAAGTTACATTGCATGAGGTCCGGCCAGAAAAAACAGTTTATGGAAAAAGTCAATACTACAAAGGTCAATGTTCCCACTCAAACCCAAGTGCTTCCGCAATTGACCGCCATGACTACGACAGCTGACAGGGGGGAGAGGGGCGGCAAAAAGTTACATTGCATGGGGTCAGGCCAGAAAAAACAGTTTATGGGAAAAGTCAATACTATAAAGGTGAATGTTCCCAATCAAACCCAAGTGCTTCCGCAATTGGCCGCCATGACTACGACAGCTGACAGGGGAAGAGGGACGGCAAAAAGTTACATTGCATGGGGTCAGGCCAGAAAAAAAACAGTTTACGGGAAAAGTCAATACTATAAAGGTAAATGTTCCCAATCAGACCCAAGTGCTTCCGCAATTGACCGCCATGACTACGACAGCTGACAGGGGGGAGAGGGGCGGCAAAAAGTTACATTGCATGGGGTCAGGCCAGTAAAAACAGTTTATAGGAAAAGTCAATACTGTAAAGGTGAATGTTCCCAATCAAACCCAAGTGCTTCCGCAATTGACCGCCATGACTACGACAGCTGACAGGGGGAGAGAGGCGGCAAAAAGTTACATTGCATGGGATCCGGCCAGAAAAAAACAGTTTATGGAAAAAGTCAATACTATAAAGGTCAATGTTCCCTCTCAAACCCAAGTGCTTCCGCAATTGACCGCCATGACTACGACAGCTGACAGGGGGGAGAGGGGCGGCAAAAAGTTGCATTGCATGGGGTCCGGCCAGAAAAAAACAGTTTATGGAAAAAGTCAATACTATAAAGGTCAGTGTTCCCACTCAAACCCAAGTGCTTCCGCAATGGACCGTCATGACTACGACAGCTGACAGGGGGGGAGAGGGGCAGCAAAAAGTTACATTGCATGGGGTCCGGCCAGAAAAAACAGTTTATGGAAAAAGTCAATACTATAAAGGTCAGTGTTCCCAATCATACCCAAGTTCTTCCTCAAATGACCGCCATGATTACGACAGCTAACAGGAGAGAGAGGGGCGGCAAAAAGTTGCGTTGCATGGTGTCCAGACAGTAAAAAAAAAACAGTTTATGGAAAAGGTCAATAACTATGAGGCCGATACTATAAAGGTCAATGTTCCCAATCAAACTCAAGTTCTTCCGCAAATGACCACCATGACTACGACATCTAACAGGGGGGGGAGTGATGGCAAAAGGATGCATTGCATGCGGGGTCTGGCCAGAAAAAACAGTTTATGGAAAAGGTCAATAACTATCAGGTCAGTACTATAAAGGTCAATGTAACAAGGTTTAAGGCGAAAATAGTAGATTGTAGAGAGTCGGACATTTGCTGCATGACTTACTACCTCTGCGTAAAATTCGGGGATAGAGAGATATATATATTATCACTTTATGGATAGTTCAGAAGTGCCATTTCTAGCTTATATGTGAATCAAAATTTTATTAAGCGGCAGTTTCAGTTGGTATTACAGACTTATTTGGATAACTCCGGAAGGTTTAGAATTATATTTCCCTAGAAATGAACCATATAAACAGATCAAATGCAAGGGCGAGAATGTCGTTAAAAGCAGTTATTCTATGAATATAGTCTCTATTGGTATGACAAACAGTCGGATACCACAGCAATTTATAAAAATGCAGGGTAAATTGCTGATCCAGCCATCGGCTATTCCGTGCTGAAGGAAGATAGAAAGAGTAATACTTGTCACGGGTGCTGCTACGTAGTATAGATGTGAGACATTTTGCATGATTTCTAGTGTAACCACTGTTTTTCCATTGTCGATACATTAAAATTTGCATTTCAAATTCATATTATCACAGTTTTGAGATTTGGATAAGAATATATATGTTTTAGGACCTTCGGAACGTGTTTTGACTATTTTTAGAGTAATATCCGTATGTGTGTCCGTCTGGGGTTGATTTTTTGTATACACGATAGCTGCCACAAATATCAATGTATTTTCACGTAACTTTCTATCCGGCTGTGTTATCAAAAAATGTAGGCTAGATAGAATTTTTTGAAATTCGAGCGAAAACTTCGAAATTGATTCGAAATGTTATATATTCTTAACATGGCAGCATAGGACGAAACTTCGCATAATTATGTATAAAAAGGGTTATTTATAGCTCATCGGTTACGAACCTAACGTTTTCAATGATTGTAGTGAAAAAAAGCCGCGATACTAAATTTTGTGTCCATGACGTCATTAGCCCCCCCCCCCCCCATCGGGGAAGGGGTAGTGGTGGAGGGATGCATTGTCAAACTTTGTATCAATCAAAATATTTTTTTACAAGCCCTTTAACATGAAGATAACAAGCCCTTTAACATGCTATAATTGTGATCATTTGAACAAACAAATTTTCAAACTTTTTTCAACGATTTTTCAAACTTTTTCTTGTAAAAACACGTTTTAAAACTTCGTCACATCCTCAAAATTAAAAAATACCCTTAAATATTTCGAAAACCATCGATCTTAGAATGATGGTTTGGGTTTTATGTATTCCGTTTAAAAAAGTTACGTATAAAACAATCATGTAATCAATTATTACATTTCAGCGTAGCTAGTGTTATTTCAGATTTTGACAATTTTTGAGGCTACTTCGCAGTGAAAGACCAGTTTTATTTTGCCGAATTGTTCAAAAATGTAATCAGCATCAGGATGATGCACAAGTGACTCACATACCCGATTTTGAGATATTTCCTCGAATATTTTTTGAGCTAGAATTGATCCAATATCAATTTTCAAAAAAAAAAAAAAAAAAAAAACGTGAATATTTCAAGAACAGTTCATCCTAGAGTATACGAGGATCTGTCTGATTCTATTCTTTGTCAAAAATGACGTATTAAAAGCATTTAGTTAATATATTTCAGCATATTTGGTCTTTGATTTCAGTTTTTAACGATATTTTTTTGTGGGCCATTTTGCAAAAAAGGCCGAATCTATTTTTCTGAAATGTGCCAAAATTTAATCAGCACTAGGGTAAAACATAAGTGTACCTACTCAATTTTGTGCGATTGAATTAAAAAGTTTTTGAGCTAGAATCAGGGCCGTAGCTAGAAACGAAATTCAGAAGGGACTGAAGTGAATTACAAGGGAGGCTCAACAGCACTAAAGAAGGGACTCACTAGAAAATATTTGCGGAGGGGGGGGGGGGATAGGTGGGCGTGAAATGCATTAAAATAATAAATGTTAGTCCTTAAATAAATCGTTGTATTAAAAAAGTATTTTAATTAAAACTAAACACAGTATATCACATAATATAAACTCTGTAACTATTTATCGGGTATAGCATGGTAATATATAACTCTATATAACCAAGTTCTAGAGTTATACATCCTAGAATAATACATTATCAGTTGATAATACATAACTCTAGAATGTATCACTGTGAAACCTTATTGAATATTTTAAAATTAAATATGTAAATCAATTTATGATCATCAATATAACCAGAAATTTAGCCACTAAAAATTCTTATTTCTGTACTATACAGGACAAAGTAATTTACAAAACAATTCTGAAAAAGTAGTTTTTGCATAAACTATTTATGGCATGCTGTATGAAATTTCATACCACTGCTAAAATTTAAATATTTTTACCAGGGGGGGCTGGGTGTACCTCTTGGGGGGCTCAACCCCTCTGGCTACGACCCTGGCTATAATGGATACATGTATTGCACAAAAACACACATCGCATGCAAAGATGGCGCGTTGAAAATGGTGGTTTCGTGTTCTGGAGTGCCCGAAACATATAGATCCTATGAAAACCTGTGTTCTGATTATCGACCCGATTCCAATACTTATATATACATTACCTTGTATTATAGGGAAAGTAAAAATGTTTATTAAAGCTAAAAGCTAGCTAAGATATTGTTGATGACTAACGCAAAACAAACCCAATGCAACGCCAATGGGTTTACTCCATTGGCAACACCTTATCACAAAATCTCATGGTGTCACCTTTCTTTTATAGGCACTATTCCGTTATTTAGTGTTCAATACGCATGTCTTTGATTTCATTTGCATGTTTAGAGCTACGCGTTTCTGTTTTTATGACCCGACCGTCACCTGACTAAGTGTGTCAGACACTTGACTTAAATCAACTTTTGTTTTCAGTGAGCAAGCTGTTAACGCTCAGATCGCCCATTGTTAACTACGAAGTTTTCGAGATCTCTTTGGAAGGTAAGTCCGTTCTTTCGAGTTAACGTCTTTGTTTCACTTTCCACGGAAGTGTTGGTGTCGGTCAAGATCGTCGATTTCGGAAAGGGATTTGAACTTTTGGAAGGGCGATGTCCGTCATTCTATTCAATGACGTCGTAAACAATATTTTTTTTTATAAAGACAGTTTTAATTTTGTAACGGTTATTCAACGTTTTTTAGGGAGGTGCTATATCTAGAGCTGGCAGGGAAAAGCACTTAAATGAAAAGAAGGAATTTGAAATATTGAGCAAAGAAAATTTTGATGTTTTCAGGAGAACTTTTTTTTTTAATTTTGTTACTTTCCTTATATACATATAATGTATAAGGAAAGTATTGTGACGGGGTCGAAAATTCGAATTCTAGTTTTCGACGGGAGAGTACGTTTCAAGCATCCCTGATGACGAATTGAACATTTTTGAGGTGATGTCTGTGTGTGTGTGTTCGTCTGTACGTGTGTGTGTGCGTGTGTGTGTGCGCGCGTGAAAGTATGTGTGTGTGTGTGTCAGTGAATCTGTGAAGACGATATCTCACGAACGAATAGAGCAATTCGAATGAACTTTGGTACAAAAATTGTAATCCGGGAATACTGGAAGCCTATTGTTTTTAAACGCAATCGAATATTCAAAGCCCCCCTAAATTTTCAAGTGAAATTTTGAAAAAAATCATCGAACAGTCAAAACCTTTATTAAAGTTACGCAAATAGACATTTCTTATATAATGTTTCTTTAAAAACCGCTTGGCGTAAACTTTAAAACGCTAGCATAAACCGTTCTCGAGATATTGCATATTTTTCAAATAAATTTATCAAAAAGTCACATAAATTAAAAAAAAAATTAACTGTTGAGAAACATGTTTACTTTTCATGTGTAATGTCATGCGATAAATTTTGTGACATCATTCTCGTGGATCTAGCTCGTTCCAATCATGAGAAAAAATACTTTGAGTAATACTTTTGTATTTGAACTCCAATAGTCATTCATCTGCTATAAGAATAACTTATGTCTCTGTCCATAACGCTTGGCGATATATTGGCGACGAATTTGGCGAAATATCGCCAAATTCACGAAAATCTTGCCAAATGAGTAAATATGACGCTAAATCAATGAAAATGACGACTAATTGACGAAAATTCAATATCTTCGAACGAATATAAGTATCTACTAAAAGAATAACCTATTTTTTTCTTACTGGAAAAGCAGTAAATTCTTTGCATTATATAAGGTAAGTCATGCGCTGCCCACATCAGATTTTTTTGTTGATGTTGTTGTTGTTGTTTTCAGAATACAAATTTAATTTTATGGAATTTGATATGCATTTATGAGCAAAATAAATAATAACTTTTCTTGATTTACATTTTTTACATCATTGCTATCCATATACAAAATTTAATAAGTGCTTAAAGTTTTCCTTTTTTAACATCTTAGAAGCCTAACTGACTTATGTGCTTTTCCCACAACAAAGATAATAAATTTCTTAAAATAAATGTTATTAAAAAAACAAAAAATGGAAATTTTGATTTATGTGCTTTTTTCCCGCCACCTCTAGGTATATATTTTAACAATTTGTACCAAAAACAAGAGACTGAAGTTTTTGTACACCATTGCGGTAAAATAATCAGCAAAATTAAACAAGAGTTTGGGAGATTGACAGCAATTCACTATTTCGTGTTTTAATGATGGTGATGTAGGGGATTTATAGATTTTTCTATACGATGATGATTCTGGTGAGAGGGGGGTGGGGTGGGGGTGCATTGACTGCCGTTCAAAATATATTTAGAATACAGTAAAATTACACTGGGAATCATTACTGTATAGATAAATGCAAAATAAGGAGCCCCTGATTAAAATATCACTGAATACCAAATCGTTGCAGTTAATCATTTAATCGTCCGTTAATCTCATTATAACAATATCTGGCATTTAAACTTGCTGATATAATTGTTATTTTTCCCGCCACTGCCGAAATATTTGAATTTATATTAAAATTTTAAAAAAATACAACATATATATATATATATATAAATTTCCATTTATGTATCTGTCTGGTAATGTGTCGGATCTTTTGACGATGTTTCGGCTATGTGGCTGTATCGTTGAGCGAAACATATTTGGAACCTCTGTGGATGCAAAGATCCTTGAAAAACTGGATCTACAGAGGTTCTATCCAATTTCATATTTTCGGATTGCATCTTTTCTTTTCTTTTTCTTTTTTGTCATTTTAATATTTTGAGCCTCCAGATTTTGATAATCCTTTAATGTTTGAACTTGATTTGTATATATAGCTCTTGAATGTTGATAAAATCATATGTATTATTAATAATTTAAATTTAAGATCATTTTGCCTTATATGGTAGCAATGTTTTCCTTTCATTAGATATTTCCTTTCATATCCTCTTTACTTAATTTTCCTCCATTTTGTTTTTGAACCAGAGTATTACACTGATCATATTTTAAATTACTCTTACTATTTTTATTTATTTTTATCTTTATTATATATATATATAAATATATATTAAATCGGAAAAGGAGTAGTTATGCCAAGAAACCTATCGAAAATCGAAACGAAATTTGGAATGAGTTCAAAATGATCGAGTAAAAAAGAAATGTATTATAAATACTATATAAAAACAATTCTTTTCTTTTCTTTTCTGATGTTTTTTTTCTTTTTGTAAATTCTTATGATTTAATTAAATCGTCTCAAACAACTACTTGCTGTAAATTATACTCCTTTGGTCAGGACATATATATGTAACTACTGAATGAGATAAGAAACGGGACTGGTGTTTTACCACGTCTTCGTGAGCAACAGAAAATATTAAACTCGGGGCCACTTTACTTTGACATACATTCATATTCCGATGTTTAAATTCTACTTCAAAAAATTATTATCAAATTGATAAAATGGATACACCTCTTTCAGATTTCGTACACAAGTTATTATTTTAAAGTGTTTTGAAATTTTTTTTAAAAGAACATTTTTCTTCATAAGCTCTGTTAACTAATTCATGTGGACACTGTTTGTCCCTTCGTTCAACATCTTTCACGAGTTCGTTCTTCTCGGCGCCCAGACCACTCAGAGAGCTGAAACAAGGCAAACAGTTTCATTTCACGGAACATTTTCATCTATTAAATTTTCACGTCATTCCATTACATCATACACGTACGTCATGACCATTGCCCCAATTACAAATTTTACTTTCTCATACTATGTAGTGCTTATAGTATAGAGAAATTGTTTTCATAAAATTTTTCGAATTTGAGAATTTATTTTTTATTTTTTAACACTTTACAGCATAGTTAAAAAGTGTTTATGACTTCGTTGTTCATTCTGTCTGTCTGTTCGCACGATAACTGCCGTAAAAAATGACTTTCTGAAAATGAAATTTTAGTGCGTTGTTGAGACGGTCTATATGGGAATGTACATTAATGTTATCACCCAATTAGTTTTGAACTGAACTCAGGTTGAAAAAATGAAATACATTGAACCCTATGGGACCTAATTTTTCAAACATTTTTAAGCGATGTTAAAATTCACAAACTGCTTTGAAAATTTTAGGAAATATTCAAATTATCCCAAAAAATATACCATTATTTTAATTTATTAAATTTCCTTATGTTACTTTAATACCAAAATTGCATAAAAATCCAGTGAAATTCCGCCCCATTACTAATGGTTATAAAACTTACTTAACAATAGCAAATAAAAAACTTCTATCTATCTTAAAAGAAGTTATGATCAAAATAAAAAATAATGGTGTTTATTTTATAAGTAATAGTCTTGAAGTAATAGAAAAAATTAAAACCATATCTGAAGATTTACATTATAAAAGTTATGATTTTAATGATTTGTTCAGTAATATAGATATTAAAGATCTTTTTGCCATTTTGATGGAAGTCTACGAAAAATATAATATGCAAAAACTTATTACTCTAGGTAAATTTAAAACTTTGGTTAATCTTCTACTATTTGAAACCGTCTTATACGATGGTACTAATTTCTACAAACAGCTCCATTGGTATACCCATGGGAGGTGGTTGTTCCTCTATTCTCACCGACATTTACCTCAATAAATATGAGGAGGGTACACACATTTTAAACGAATTACTGTTCATACGTTACGTTGACGACATCCTTTTTGCCTGTAAAGAAAAAATTTTTATATTGGATTTTGGATTTTATCCAAAAAGTTTAACTTTAACAAAAACACCATACAACCCTGATGAAAGTCTTAATTTTCTTGATTTGTCTCTGTACAAATTTCCTGATAGATCAACTGGATTTCACCTCTACGATAAACGTAGAGATTTTAAATTTGTTATAAATTTCATTGTTCCTTGGTATTCATGCTTACATAGGAATGTATACAGAAACATAATTTTGAACCAACTTTTGCGAAGCAAAAGAATCAACAGTAATGTTAATGATCGTTACAATAGCGATATTAACTTCCTCCATGGTGCAATTGCACAAGGCTTTCCGAAGCGTTTTCTGTGTAACATTATATGCAAATTTTATGATATAACCGTAACTGAGAGCTACCACATATATTTGGATGCCGAACCTCCCGTGTGTTCATCACGTTAGGGAGTCTGTGCCATCTTTACACAAGTTAAGAATGAGTACATTCTTATATAATAGATAATGTCTAGCAGATGTATTGGTGCTGGATTCGTCATGGTGGATAGTGGTTATGGTATGGTATCTGCTTTGATCATTGAAATCTATATGTTTGGATTCTTATTGCCTTTAGTTTAGTGAGAGTAGACATAGTACAGTTTTTAAAATACGTGTCTTCAGGGTACACCACACTTACATGATCTGTAACCTACTTTTTAAAAATTCTTTTTTTTGGAATCCTTTTTAAAATCCTTTTGAAATTTTGATACTTCGGTATTCATCTTTGTGCAATATATCGGCTACCGGGAGTGTTGTCTAGACGCAAGCTGGCTTAACCGGGGAGAGGGGGTCACAACCCCCCCCCCCCGGCCATTCTTTGATATATTGCTTTCTTTCATTTTTATACTTTTCTGGTATGATATATATTTTAAGGATATTCATATTATCCCATAAAATATATAAGAAAAAAATTCAGTTAAATAGGTTCGGTAGTTTTTTAAAATAAAAATTAAAATAATAATTACACACATATTATATGAGGAGATCACATGATCCACTTCAAAATAAAATATAGCATTCATCTTCTTTTCTAATATAAAAATCGCGATTTTTAAAGCTCTTTTACATTTATATTTAGTGTTGTATCTGTCCTAAAACCGCTTTCTTTTTGCGTATTTTTGTGCATCTATATTTTACACCAGTGTAATTGCAATATTTTTTTTATTTTAAATGATCATCAAACTTTGATTATTTCTACAACGAAGCCTAATTTTAATGGATGCAGAATGTAAACAAGTGATTGTAAGATGAGTTGTATAAGAATTGCTGAATTTTTTTTCACGCAAAATTATTTAACTCTGAAGAATGGAATAAAAGTGTATGAATGAAACATTCACTGCTTCTACACAGAGAGCCAGGCGATTTATATTTCGATGACTTCATTTGAGCAAATCTTATTTTTTTCCGATGAAGTTTGAAGTTTTCAAGTAAAGTAAATTATTGTAGTTCTGTGATAATTAAAAAAAGATCGCTCCTGAATGTATCGCATTTTAGAAATGTTTAAATAAAAATTGCATTTCAGTTGGAAAGTCTTTCATAATCAATGCTTTATGCATGATTTATCGTTCTATTTTTTTCTTTTTTATTTATTTAAAATAATGCAAGCTACAGAACTAAGTCCCAGTAACAGCTTGCAAGATAAAACACAATACAAAATACACAGATTAAGATGTAATAAAATACATTAAATGCCAATACATTTTTTATGCCAATTTGATGTCAATATATATTTTAAGACCTTCTGGATGCATTTTGATTATTTTTGAAGTGATGTTCATCTGTCTGGTCAATATTTTGTGTACACGAGCAATCACAAATATGAATAGATTTTCACGAAATTTTATATCACTCTTTTTTATCAAAAAATTTGGAATTAAATAGCATTTTTTTTTCAAATCGAGAGAAAATTTCGAAATTTTACATATATTTTTTAACATGGCTGCATAGGTACAAAATTTGATATAATCATACATAAAATACTTTATTTATGGCATAGTGATCACGAGATTGAACAGTTTCAATCATTTTCTGTGAAAAATATCCGGGATACAATTTTTTTTTTGTTCGTAACGTCTTTAGACCCCTCGGGAAGAAAGTTACCCCGGGGAGAGGGGGGGGGGGGGTATGGTGTCAATCGAAAGATAGCCCTTTAAAGTGAAGAGTAACACCTATGATACCATTTTTTTTTGCAAAATTCGAGTTGAGTGACGCTTCAGTCAATTTTTCGGCGAATTACGGTTGTGTTTGCAAATGAAATGGTGCTCTGGTTTCATCGATTCATGTATAATAGTAAATAGGTTTAAACGTAAATTACGTCAAAATACACACACACACACACACGCACGCGGTCGCGCGTTTGGACATCTTTTCAAAAGTGTTGCAAAAGTGTTTGTCTTAGAGCGTATTTATCCGTAAAATCACGAATTCGAAAACTTTCGGCAAAACAATATTTTTGTGTACAATAATATGAGAAAGAAAAACATTAAAAGAATCTAAACAACTTGAATTTATCTTTGCCGTTTCTATTGCATGATTTCGCATCCTCCTCCAAATCCTTCTCCTAATTGTCTAAATTTCACTCTTTGTCGAGTTCGGTAACCGAAAGCTCCAGAAAGCCAAATCGAACGCTCCAAACGTTCAACCGAACGCTCCACAAAGTCAAACCGAACGCTCCACAAAGTCAAACCGAACACTCCACAAAGTCAAACCGAACACTCCACAAAGTCAAACCGAACACTCTAAAGTCAAACCAAACGCTCTAAAGTCAACCGAACGCTCCAAAAGTTCAACCGAACGCTCTAAATAGGCAAACCAAACGCTTCAAAAGTTCACCCGAACGCTCCAGACAGTCAAACCGAACGCTCCAGACAGTCAAACCGAACGCTCCAAAGTCAAATCGAACGCTCCAAAACTTCAACCGAACGCTACAGAAAGTCAAACCTAACGTTCCTAAAGTTCAACCAAACGCTTGAAAAGTTTTACCGAACGCTCCAGAAAGTCAAACCTAACGCTCCAAAAGTTCAACCGAATGCTTCTGAAAGTCAAACCGAGCGCTCCAAAAGTTCAACCGAACGCTCCAGAAAGTCATCCCGAACGCTCCAAAAGTTCAACCGAGCGTTCCAGAAAGTCAGACCGAACGCTCCAAAAGTTCAACCGAACGCTCCACAAAGTCAAACCGAACGCTCCATAAAGTCAAACCAAGCGCTCCAAAAGTTCAACCGAACGCTCCACAAAGTCAGCCCGACCACTCCAAAAGTTCAACCGAACGCTCCACAAAGTCAGACCGAACGCTCCACAAAGTCAAACCGAACTCTCCACAAAGTCAAACCGAACGCTCCACAAAGTCAAACCGAGAGCTCCAAAAGTTCAACCGAATGTTCCACAAAGTCAGCCCGAACGCTCCAAAAGTTCAACCGAGCGCTCCAGAAAGTCAGACCGAACGCTCCAAAAGTTCAACCGAACGCTCCAGAAAGTCTCAAGCTGCAGCAACCATTCTCCTTTGGAATGGAATGCAACGGGATCTCATCCGACAGGTCGTCCTCCTTTGTTTCGAGATGGAGCGATAAGGTGAGCCGTATCTGCGAATGGTGAACGTGACCAAGTGTTCACTGACGCACGGCGACCCGAACGTACATTGAGATGCACCTTACTAATTAAAAGAATCGATGCCCGCTGCTAGGATTGGGACATCCGCTTCTATCTTAAACTAGCAGAAATACCCGACGTTGATCTAGATGTAAAATATGGGAAAATTCTAAACGCATTCACATTGCTTCTAAAAAAAATCCATTCAAATTTAACTTTCTTGTAAAAATATTTGTTTTCGATAAAAAAAAAAATTGAGTAGACATTTTTGAAGAATAAACCCGTTGAACGCGTTTAAAAACCAAATTGCAAAGATTATGTATCATGAAGTTCGGTCAACAAATGCAAAAAAAAAAAAATAAATAAATAAATAAGGAGGGGGGGGGGGAGCTAAAATGATAGCGAAACTGATAGTTTTTACCTTTTCAACAATCATTTAAACACATTCGGTAATATATGGATTGAAAACCCTTTTGCTAAAATAAAACATATAACTTGAGAATATGAAAATATCAATCATTTCGATAGTCTTATATTCTAAGTCCGTAACTAATGTAATCCGATCAAAAATAGAATATTGTGTTCAATTATAAAATTCATATTCATATAACTTCCTTAATTATTTAAATCGGATAAACTGAATTTAAATTGTTTGCTGCAAAAATGCATTCGATTTAATTCTGTTGTTAGGCAACATAGTATGATTATACGATTCAAATAAAATTTCGAAAAATTCGTCTGCATATTGTTGTAACTACGGAGTTTTAATTTTGTAATTTTTAATTAATTCAAGTCCTGGACCTAGAAATGAGAAATATTGACGGACTTACCCGTAGTGAAGTATAGAGAATAATATCCTTCAAAAACTCTGGATTTGCATGCAAAGCAGATTGGCATATATTTTCTATTTTATTTAGACATAGCATTTTGTTCGTCGAATCATAAACCATTATCATAAATATTAAGATCAGGGGAAAACGTCAAAGTTTGTATTTTTCAGGCGTCAATAGTACACTTTTATCTAATCTGAAAAGTCAATGCAATAGTTAATAGTCGGATAACATGCAGTTGGTTGATGACTATAAGCTTCGCTGTTCCAGCCTCACTAAATTATCGAGAAATTTGAAGCCGATTACTTTGTTTAATTTCTATATAGTCGGGGGGTGGGTAAATCGCTCGCCAATCGCCACAAGGTGCAAATTGGCCATAAAAGTCTGGCTAACTTAAGTTTGCCAGCTTCCACAGTAAAATAAATTTTTCTCTGGTGGCATGTGCTGCTTGTAACCTGATACTCTGTTGTGACGTCCTCGACGTCGAAAATAGTCGCCTTAATTGAAAGTTGGCCCAGTTATTTCCTGACTCGTGGTCGAATTCGTGGTTCTTTTTCAGGCCTTCTAGGTCATCGGGTAGCTTCAGAAGGATTCTGAAACACTTTTCGCTCCTACACCCCATATCGTCTACCACGGGGCAGAAATCGAAAATTTTGCCTCCGTTAGGTTCGATCCAGTAATCGATACTATAAGTATACAAATATTCAGCCTCCTAAGCCACCGGGGAGAGGGACTGCTGGAGGATCTGGAAAGACTTTTCAAAATATCTCATAATCCCAGATTTGAAGAGGGAGGGCGGGTTGTGGAATCGAAAATCTGGTTCTGTTAGGTTCTGATATTATAAGTGTGCAAAGATTGTCTTGTAGACTATCGGGGAGGGGGGGGGGGGGGAGATTTCTGACAATTCTGAAAAGACCCTAAGATATTAGACAATCATTATATAGATTTATTTCACAGACATAAAAAATTACAATTCAATTTATTCTCAAACCACTAGCAGTAAAAATTCATCACTCACTGGGCACCCAATGAAGGAAGGGTAGTGTCACCGGCGACAGCACGTATCGTTGGGCCGTCATAGTGCCCTCAATATGGACCAGAGGTGACCTGCTATCGTAGGCGATGGCGCCCCAAACCATGATGCCGCATTTCTGATACTTCTGAAAAGACACTAATATATTAGACAATTATTATATAGATTTATTTCACAGACATAAAAATTTATAATTCAATTGATTCCCAAATCACTAACAGTAAAAATTCATCACTGATAATACATTCAAGTAAAGGAATCTCCATCCTTCTGTCTTACCCCTTCTGTCTAAAAAGACGACTTGATTTCTCTTTACCTCCCGAAACACTTGAAAATTTACCAGAATTCTTCAGTTAACACCTCTTTGATACTGACAACGATCAGTGTGCTATCATGGAACGGGACGGAGCGATCGCCTATTGCGCTGCATATACTTTTGGCTTAAGGACCAAATACTGTGCACTATGAAAAAGAGCACCTTTAAATTGTTTGCTCCGGGGCGCCAAAAATCAAGTTACGTCACTGCCAACATGTTTCCCTACTTTGAAATTGTGCATTTCGAAACTATTGTCGGCTACTTGGATCAACGTGAGTGCGTAAATTGGTGTTCTGCACGGTGGGATTCAAATAGTCAAAATACCGGTCTTGGATTGCTGCTGTTGGACGCAGAACTGGGAAGTGCAACGAGTTCAGATATTTAACCATCACTTCTGCAACTTATCAAAAAAAAAGGATTGTCAAATTTTGCATTAAAATTGTCTTGCATTTCCAATTCTAACGATTTTCGTCAAAAAACAACCATTCGCCCCCATCCCCTCTCGAAGACATTTTATGTTACAGAGCCAAACGTTAATAAATTCAGGTTATAATGAAAAATAAAGGGGTTTTTTTTCTTCAAGGAAGTCACACAACACATTGTGCATTGTGAACTTCCTTCCAATGCGCTTTATTACAGCATACACTGTAAAACATTTTGCAACCTTGGCTCATTTCTTTCAGCTACTTTATTGATAATTTCGGAAAACTGATAAGGAAAAGATACCGTTACAGGCGTTCATGAAAATGCCAACTTCATTTCTGAAATATTCAGCTAATTATCCTCTGCCGAAGCGTTATTTTGTATATATATATATAATAGTTTGAAAGTCCAATGATAGAATAGAGAGAAGTTGTAACTCAAAAATCCTAACTTTATATAAAAAACCTACAAAATGAAAAGAAGTATTAAATAGCGAATCTTCAATCAAATGGAGGAAAAAATGCAAATTTCGAGTCATCAAGCTAATTATAATCAACAAATACCAATGGTATGGAATCGATAATAGAAAAACAAATAAAATCCAAGCATTAATGCTATACAAGTGGACAAGGACTAGAACTAAATAGTTTAATTGTTCATTTCGATAAAACTCTTCGTCAGCTCCAAAATATTTTGTCAAAATGAACACAAAATATGCATGTTTCTGAAGAAATAGATAGATTATATCTATAAAATATTTCTACTTGGATAACACACATAAAGATGGAAAAATAAAGGAAATAAGAATACCTGGGGAAAACTCTGCATTTGCCCGAACCATTGGAACCCAGAATGAAGAGACCAGTGTTGCCATTCGCAAAGGATAAAAGAAAATATCTACTGTTGTCAATCGTAAGAAATAAATAACAGTAATGCGAAAAGGCATTAAAAGGTAATATTATACAGTAACAGGCTACAAAATAGTGGTAATATAATAGTAAGGCTAATGTTTAAGTGGATGTAAATATAAAGTATTATTTATACAAGAGAATGTTGATGTCTGGCTAATATAAGATACTATGAAGAGAGTTCATGAAAATTCAGTTAATTTAAACTTTGTAACTATACCACTTACTAAATAAGCTGGATATTTATATAATTTGCTGGTAATTTTTAGATTATTTATATATTTATATGTATAGTATGAAATAATAATAAATTATATATATATATATAATCATAACTATCAGGGAACCTTACTCTCCATTAAGGACAGCTGATTCCCCTGAAACTTTCAGTAACATGCTTGCAAATGTTTTACAGTGCAAGATTATTTTCTATGCTGTATAGGTGTATTATTCTAAACAATTTATTTACTAAATTCATCCTAATTAGAGATTTTGTTTTTATCTTACAATTTTGATTTCACATGTGTATTTTAAATTATAATTATTAGATCATAAAAAAAAAGCTAGATCGTAAATTAGATTGTATAAGAAGTAATTTCACAGTGCTGCTCTATTCTGAAAGTTCCGTTGATGAACACAAAATCTATCTATATCTTTAATCTATAAATTTTTATAGAAAATTTATAAATTAATTATCTCATTTCAACTAGTTTCCACATATGTGGCAGCATTTAGATAATTATATATTTTTATAACACAATTGACTATTTTAAGAATAAGATTTTGTGGCTGTAGTCCAATGCGCAATATTTCGAAAACCCCTCTTCATCGTTTAGTTAGAGACAGGTTGTTCTTGAAATATGTGAATTGGTAATTTCTATATACTAATGCCTTTTATATATGCAAATATATTGGTAAAAATTATATTGGAATATTTTCCGCCTCTAAAAGACCATCCCCTTCCGGCTGAAAAATTCGAAAAGAAACATTGGTTGTAACTGAGTAGTCAAAACGCACATGTTTAGAATAACCTTAATATTCAAATAGTGAATAAATAAGTTGGTATCACGTCTGATTTCAGTAGCAAAGAGATCAAGCACACAACTTTGATAGAAGGTCTTTATTACACTTTTTATAAGACGTGCAAAAATGATAAAGGCCAGAGCTTTTTCGAGCGTAAATACGCTCTTCATCAGTGGCTACATGGAAATTAAAATGATCGTTCATATATAGACCAGAAAAGATGACAAATTTGCATAAATACAATAGTAAATGAACTTTCGGTTATCAAAGGAAAATTACACAAAAAACATAGCATATTTTTAACAGATTCAAAAACGAGTATATCTCAGGAAAAGTACAATTAAAAATGCTATTTTATTACAGGAATGCAAATTAAAAAAGGACAGTCAGGCCCAATCCCCAAGAGGATGACGTCAAAGACAAGTATGAAGAGACCTGAATTGCATGGAGTCGAGAATGAGTCGCCAAGCATAACTTAAAATTTGAACGGGGTCAAAATTACAAATCGACGCGTGGTAGATATAAATAAAAAGCGATTCAAAAAGGAGAATATTACGGGGGTTATTACAACGCATTAAAAGGAAAGTTTTTTCAAAAATAGGCAGAAAATTATCTTTTAACAACATAATGAGTAAGGGCCGTAGAAAGTTTACCACCTTTGACATCCCGAGCGTGTTCTGCTAAACGGATGCCAACATTGCGTGGGCCTGCCTGACTGTCCTTTTTGAATTTGCATTCCTGTAATAAAATACCATTTTTAATTGTACTTTTCCTGAGATATACTCGTTTTTGAATCTGTTAAAAATATTTTATGTTTTTTTGTGTAATTTTCCTTTGATAATCGAAAGTTCATTTACTATTGTATTTATGCAAATTTGTCATCTTTTCTGGTCTATATATGAACGATCGTTTTAATTTCCATGTAGCCACTGATGAAGAGCGTATTTACGCTTGAAAGCGCTCTGACCTTTATCATTTTTGTACGTCTTATAAGAAGTGTAATAATGACCGTTGTGTGCTTGATCATTTTGCTATTCAAATAGTGGTTATATAGCCTTACGTGTTCGATTGAGCAAATTCGTTTTTAAATGGTGTAGCGAATTTCACTTGTTATTCCTCACATTTGTGAATACATTAAAAAATAGTTTTTTGTGACATCAAATAAATGTGTCTTCTAATCCACGTTGACGAGCTCCTATAAGCGCTCATTCGGCCCATAAATGCTGTTATAAGCAATGGGGGCGTAATTCTGCAAGTCAAGTTTCTTTGGCACCATCGTAAAGAATTGTTATCTTAATGGGAAATATAACCACCGACTATTAGTTGGTGATATAACATTCCTTCCATTGAGCTACTAAGATTCTTTCTTCCCATATTGAAAGTGGGCCTTACGAGTGGCGAAATAATTTCGTTTCTGGTTATATAGAACATTACACCGCTTTACTCCGTTACAATGCAGACGCTATTTTCTTCAAATAGACGAATACACAGTACTTAAGCAACTTCCCTGAAAGGCCTCCTTTTAACCCTGGCGCCTAACCATTGAGGTCTTCAATTTTCATCGCCGTAATACGAAATGATCGTAATGCGTTTTCATAATAGCCCACGATATAAAACTATTCTCTTTTCGACGTATGGGTTGTTCCATTTCAATCCTGCCCCTCCCTCACAAATAGACACGATTTCACTTCACGAAGCGCGATATGAGTGACCAAGTCGACCCGCTGGGGCCCCATCTTTAGCACGTTCCTTTGGAGCGATCGACGCTGCACCGTCACGAATCTCACAAAACCGAATGCCCCGGTGATGTGTAACATTCGGAAAGAGGCGGGCCGTGTAATAGGCATGAGTGGCAATTTTTTGCAGGTATTTAGTTTGCGTGTCATTAGGGGGCTCCTGTCGGCACCGAGTGGATCTCCGATTGGGCGCTGACCAAAGAGCTAGAATCACGCTGACCTTCGCGCGCCCGCTCCCTGATCGGAATCAGCGGTATTAATGGCCCTTTCGGTCTCATTAGTTTCTACGAATGCCAGTTCGATGGATGATCCTGAAGTGTGCCCCTAACCTCGTGTGAGAAAAACTGGATACCGTTTCATGGGAGCGATCGAAACAGAGCTGAAGATAAAAAAAATCTAGCATGGGTTCAGCGGCGTAACTAGAAATGTTAATAGCAAGAGGGCCACTTGCAAAATTTCAGTTCCCCAAATCGCAAAAGTTTTGGGACGAAAATTTTTAGTTTTGGGCTCTTAAAATAAAGGCATGAAGAACAATGCCTCTATTTTGTAGTGCTTAAATTTTGGAAAAGCACGAAATTTAGGAGAGCCCCTCAAAATTTTGAGCATTCCAAAATTCCAGTTTTGAGAACTAAAATTTTGGCCCCCTCCTCCCCCCCCCCCCTCCTCCTTTACCACCATCACCATAATTGAAGCATTTAAGGAAAGGTTTTCATTCTTAAAGGTCATTTTCATAAGCGAAAACATTTGAAATTTTCTGGTATTTTCTTAAATTTATTTTCTTTTGCTCTTATTCTTTTTGAAACTTCTAATTTACTTAAATATGTGTGTCGGTCATGGGTAGTTAAATGGAATTATTTTCAAACGTGTTGAAATAGTTTCAGAAACTATTCACTGCTTCAGCTTATTTAAAGACTCGTTAAAATCTTAGACCATCTCCACTTCATGTGATATTTCCCGCTGCAAATTGAAGCTGGCGTTAAACTTAAGTTTTCAGCTTGGTCCTGGCTCCCGCCTCGCACTTGAAACCCGCGTTTTTTTTATACCTTGAGAAACATTTTATTTATATTTAACCAATAATGAGTAAGGAAAACTTGAGAAATGTATATGAACACAAATAAAATGATAATGCGGCTGTTTCGAGGATACGTTGGATCCCCTTCGTCAGTGCAAGAGAACCAACAAACCCAAAGATCCGAAATAGTCCATTCCTCTTTTGGACTTGTGCAAAAATGCGATTTTAAAAGCTTTCGATTTTTTGATGATCACTGTAAGACATTTGCAAGCATGTTACTGCAAGTTTCAGGGTAAACAGTTGTCCGTAATGGGGAGTAAGGTTCCCGATAGTTACGATAAATAATAATATAAACACCTTGATTTTTCTGTCTGTTTATCTATCTATCTCTGGGTAACGCTGCTATAAAATGTCGCCAAACGCGTTTCAATCACGGATAATAATTTCAATTTACATATTGACCCAGAGAAATTATGTTGCAACCATGGATCTTTACGTAGCGTATGGCATCAGATACTGAAAGTGAATCCTTGATGTTATTTTATTAACACTTTACAACAAAGTTGAAAAGTGTTTATGACTTTGTTCATTCTGTCTGTCTGTCTGTCCGTTAGCACGATAACTGCCGTAAAAATGACTTAATCAAAATGAAATTTTAGTATGTTGTTCAGAAGATCTGTAGGACCTATGGGAATATAAATGAATAATATCACCCAATTAGTTTTGGATTGAACCCGGCTTGAAAAAATGAAATACATTGAGCCCTATGGGACCTAATTTTTCAAACATTTTTTAAGCGGATTTAAAATTCACAAATTGCTTCGAAAATTTTAAGTAATATTCAAATTGTTCCACAAAATATATAAAAACAAATTCAGCGAAATATATTCAGTAGTTTTTTAAACAAAAATAAAAATAATAATTACACCTCTTATATGAAGCGATCACGTTACCATGATATGAAAATATCACATGACCCACTTCAAAATGATATATGGCATCCATCTTGTCTCAAAATCGTAATTTTTTAAGTTCTTTTTAATTCATATTGAGTGTTGTATTCGTCCTAAAACCTCTTTATTTTTGCTTAAATTCTGTGCATCTACATACTGAAACAACGCAATGACAATATATTTGAGTTTAAATGCTCATCCAAATTTGATTATTTCTACAACGAAGCCTATTTTTCACCTATGTAAAATGTAAACAGCAAAATATGTTGAATGAGTTGTATTAGAATTGCTGTATTTCTTTAACACAAACTTATTTAGTCCATGGAGTCTGGATAGCTGATATGAATGAAATATTCATTGATTTTACAAAGAGAAGGACGATTTTTTTTCGATGAAGTTTTAAGCATAGAGTTTAATTACGTGTAGTTACATGGTCTTAATTTTTAAATAAAATAAATTTTTATAGTATTGTGATGAATGAAATGAGTGGGAAAAAGTTATGAATGAAATGCTGTTTTTATAGAGAGATCCAGGCGTGTTATTTTTTTCTATGACGTCATTTGAATGAATTTTAGTTGTTTTCGATGAAGTTTTCAAATATAATAAATTATCGTAGTATTATGATAGTTTTAAAAATATAACCAAGGAATGTATCGCATTTTAGAGATGTTTAAACCAGGCAATTTATATTTCAATGCCGTCATTTGAATGAAATTCATTTTTTTCAATGAAGATTTAAGTTTTCAAATATAATATATTAATGTAGTATTGTGATAAGTTTTAAAATATTACCGAGGAATGTATTGCATTTTAGACTTGTTTAAATGAAATTGCATTGAAGTTTTGAATGTGATTCATAATCAATGCTTTAAGCATGATTGATCTTTCTTGTTTCTTGTTATTTTATAAACTTTTCTTTGAGATACCAGGCAACTATAGGAGTAACACGGCTCATATTGCCAACAAGTCAAATTTTTCAAGTTTCTTTTCTTTCAACAGAATATATAGACTATAAGAATAAGCCATTTCTCCGTCCGTAATGCTTGGCGAGAAATTTAGTGGGACTTTTTTAAATGTTGCCAAAGTGACAAAAATGTCGCCAAATTGATCAAAATGATGCCAAATGAGAAGTAATGTTCCGCAAATTTATAATTTTCGTCATATGGCGGGCATATATTCTGGTATACATATAAAAATACAAAAATAACGTTTCGGCAGACTATAATTAGCTGAATACTTCAGAAATGAAGCTGGAATTTTCATGAACCCCTGTGATTGCGGCGTTTCTGGTAGTTTGCCGAAATGATCAACAAAGTAACTGAAAAAAACGAGCAAAGGTTACAGAATGTCTTACAGTGTACGGTCAACGTTGGTTTATCCGGCATCCCGATAGTCCCCGATAGCCAGAATGCCCGATAGCCTGAATGCCCGATAGCCTGAATGCCCGATGGCCCTGCACGTTTCTCGAACCACTTTTGGGTCCATTCGGCAGTATTGAGATAAATTTATTGTAACAGACTAAATATATTTATTTAAATGGGAAAATGTTTAAAAACTAAATGTTTTACAGATTATGTTCATTTTATATATTGAAGTTTAAACGTTTTTCCATGTACAGTATAGTGTACTGCACAGTGTAATTTAGTCTGTGAAATGCTCTAGGCAAAAAATATCACATTATCCATTATTTTTTGCCTATTATTGCCTTAAACTATTTTTTCTTGTTTCGTAACGCCTTTTTACGAAACACAAATATTTCGAACATCAAATAATCCGGCACTACTAAATCCCCAAATGTACCGAATTATCGGTGCATTTTATTAACACTTTACAACAAAGTTGAAAAGTGTTTATGACTTTGTTCATTCTGTCTGTCTGTTTGTCTGTCCGTTAGCACTATAACTGCCGTAAAAATGACTTAATCAAAATGAAATTTAAGTATGTTGTTCAGACGGTCTGTAGGACCTATGGGAATATAAATGAATAATATCATCCAATTAGTTTTGGATGGAACCCGGGTTGAGAAAATGAAATACATTGAACCCTGTGGGACCTAATTTTTCAAACATTTTTTAAGCGGATTTAAAATTCACAAATTGCTTCGAAAATTTTAGGTAATATTCAAATTATTCCATAAAATATATAAAAGAAATTTCAACAAAATATATTCAGTAATTTTTTAAATAAAAATTAAAATAATTATTACACCTCTTATATGAAGCGATCACGTGACTATGATATGAAAAAATCACTTGACCCACTTCAAAATATAATACGGCATCCATCTTGTCTCAAAATCGTGATTTTTGAAGTTCTTTTTAATTCATATTGAGTGTTGTATTCGTCCTAAAACCTTTTTATTTTTGCTTAAATTCTGTGCATCTACATACTGAAACAACGCAATGACAATATATTTGAGTTTAAATGATCATCCAAATTTGATTATTTCTGCAACAAAGCCTATTTTTCACTTATGTAAAATGTAAACAGCAAAATATGCAGGCAGAGTTGTATAAGAATTGCTGTATTTTTTTAATGCAAAAGTATTTAGATCATGGAGTCTGCATAGCTGATATGAATGAAATATTCATTGATTTTACACAGAGAAGGACGATTTTTTTGATGAAGTTTTAAGCATAGAGTTTAATTACTTGTAGCTCCATGGTCTTAAGTTTTTAAATAAAATAAATTATTTTAGTACTGTGATGAATGAAATGATTGGGAAAATGTTATGAATGACATGCTGCTTTTATAGAAAGAGCCAGGCGTGTTATTTTTTCTATGACGTCATTTAAATGAATGTCAGTTGTTTTCGATGTTTTCAAATATAATAAATTCTTGTAGTATTATGATGATTTTAAAAATATTACCGAGGAATGTATCGCATTTTAGAGATGTTTAATCCAGGCAATTTATATTTCAATGCCGTCATTTGAATGAAGTTCATTTTTTTCGATGAAGGTTTAAGTTTTCAAATATAATAAATTAATGTAGTATTGTGATAAGTTTTGAAATATTACTTAGGAATGTATTGCATTTTAGAGATGTTTAAATAAAATTGCATTAGAGTTGGAAAGTGTTTCATAATCAATGCTTTAAGCATGATTGATCTTTCTTGTTTTATGTGTAATAGATTTGTATAGATTTACGGGATATTTTATATTATTGGTAACCGTGCTAAAATGTATATATCATGACACTTTATTTGCTAATTTTGGTCACCAGTTTTTTATCTCCCCATATTATTTTATCACGCTTCGCTACTGGGTTACAGATGCATACATCTAATTCATATTTTTCAAGCAAAGTAATACAATTTTTGTAGATTGTAGATGATTTTATTTTATTTATCCATTCAATTCTGATGGTCTGGAGGCGCCAATACTAGGCATACCGCAGCATTCGTCAATGGTGGAGAAAAGTAGGGGGGGGGGGGGGAGGAGGGGTCATAATTAGAGATTTTCGAAGGCTAAAATTTTTAGAATTTTAAGCTGATTAGAACGACAGTTACAGGATCTGTGAACAATGCTTGAGGCCAAAGACATTCCGTAATCTTTATCGCGCGGGTTCAAACAGCATCTTCTACAGAGGTCATGTTTCTGAAAATAAAGAGTCACAGATATAAGGTAAGCCAATCGTTATGCAAGTTTTATGGGGTGCACATCTCTCCGTAGACACTAGCGATAATGCTTATGTTGTTATATTCGCTTATCACCGCGTTTGTTTCTGTAAGATGTATCAAAGTATAATTTTGTTTTGCTGGTTATTTCAGTCAAATGAGCGAGATATTTAATCAATTTTGAACATGTGAAACAAGAAAGATCAATCGTGCTTAAAGCATTGATTATGAAACACTTTCCAACTGCAATGCAATTTTATTTAAACATCTCTAAAATGCAATACATTCCTAAGTAATATTTTAAAACTTATCACAACACTAGATTAATTTATTATATTTGAAAACTTACACCTTCATCGAAAAAAATGAACTTCATTCAAATGACGGCATTGAAATATAAATTGCCTGGTTTAAACATCTCTAATATGCGATACATTCCTCGGTAATATTTTTAAAATCATCATAATACTACAATAATTTATTATATTTGAAAACTTCATAGAAAACAACTGACATTCATTCAAATAACGTTATAGAAAAAATAACACGCCTGGCTCTCTCTATAAAAGCAGTATTTCATTCATAACATTTTCCCAATCATTTCATTCATCACAGTACTAAAATAATTTATTTTATTTGAAAACTTAAGACCATGGAGCTACAAGTAATTAAACTATATGCTTAAAACTTCATCGAAAAAAAATCATCCTTCTCTGTGTAAAATCAATGAATATTTTATTCATATCAGCTATGCAGACTCCATGAGCTAAATACTTTTGCGTTAAAAAAATATAGCAATCCTTATACAACTCATCCTATATATTTTGCTGTTTACATTTTACATAAGTGAAAAATAGTCTTCGTTGTAGAAATAATCAAATTTGGATGATCATTTAAACTCAAATATATAGTCATTGCATTGTTTCAGTATGTAGATGCACAGAATTTAAGCAAAAATAAAGCAGTTTTAGGACGAATACAACACTCGATATGAATCAAAAAGAACTTTAAATATCAGGATTTTGAGACAAGATGGATGCCATATTTTATTTTGAAGCGGGTCACGTGATCTCTTCATATCATGGTCACGTGATCGCTTCATATAAGAGGTGTAATTATTATTTTAATTTTTATTTAAAAAACTACTGAATATATTTTGCTGAAATTTTTTTTATATATTTTATGGAATAATTTGAATATTACCTAAAATTTTCGAAGCAATTTGTGAATTTTAAATCTGCTTAAGAAATGTTTGAAAAATTAGGTCCCAAAGGGATTCATTTTTGTATTTCATTTTTTCAACCCGGGTTCAATCCAAAACTAATTGGGTGATATTATTTATTCATATTTCCATAGGTCCTACAGACCGTCTGAACAACATACTAAAATTTCATTTTGATTAAGTCATTTTTACGGCAGTTATCGTGCTAACGGACAGAGAGACAGACAGAATGAACAAAGTCATAAACACTTTTCAACTTTGTTGTAAAGTGTTAATAAAAACAGATAAATGTTTAACTGCAATCATTCATAAACATGCTCAAATTTTCAAATGCAACTAATTTAACGCATTTTTGCTTCCTTTGTAATTTTCTTACCTCAGGATAACAAATCCGAACCTAAAGTGTCATAACTCATCTCGATCCTGGAAAATAATAATCAAAGTCCCAACGGCCAAGGAATCACACGCATATAGATGTAGAGGCTAACAAAACACATAACACATTCGCTAACTTAAATAACTTCTCATTCGATATATTCAACTTAAAAGGTATGTCTTATATACACAGGATACTCACCAGAAATATATATAAATTACACCGTAAATTACTCCGTATAAACCCCCACGAAACTACTAATAAACTCCAAACATTAGCTTTCAGCGAGATGTATTGGATACTCGCGTGCACGGACTCCTTACAACTCTGCGTACCACAGTCGTTAACCACATGGTCAAGGTAGACTTTTTAAGCACTTGCCGACCGCTTGCTACCGATCATAACCTCTTGGAATCACTCACTTAACTGAGCTGATCAAAATTTTGATATAGAATCTACTCCATGCTTTGCCGGCCTTATGATTTGTTAGTTGAATAGGAAGTTACAATGAGCTATTAGTAAATAGATAAATCATAACAATAAATTTAAATGAATGAAATGATGCCAAACTGGTTATCGTGACTTCAAAACTCCTCATATATTCACGTAACTAAATACTGGAATTTCTGATAAACTAACCATAATGCAAGACAATTTAAGTATAACGGTTATACAATAAAAAAAAGTCACTAAAATATATATAGAAGAAAAAAAACCTTGAATAGTTGCTAAAGTGAGGAACTTGGCTAAAAGTAGGTATAAATAACGCCCAAGAATGCATGAAAAAAGTCCCATTCTTAATATAAAACTTTGATTTATCTATCTCTCGGCAAAGCTTGGCTATGAATTTGGTGAGTTATTGCCAACTTGGCGTCATTTTTAAATGCTGCGAAATCGACGAAAATGTCGCCAAATCGATAAAAATGACGCCAAATCGATAAAAATGACGCCAAATTGATAAAAAATCAATGAAATTAAGTGCGATTTGAAAAGGGATAGTATTGTATTGATATTTTGGTAGCCTTTACCTGTCAGTTCAACCGTCCCACTTGGCTACAAATTTGGCGAAATTTTAAAATGTGGCCAAATTGATTAAAATATCACCAAATTAATGACAATGTTGGCAAATCAATAAAAATGTCGTCAAATCAATAAATTGTGTTTTGAAAGGGGATAGTATAATGATGTTGTCTGCCAGTTACAACGTTTGTCTATCAATTCAACTGTTCCACTTGGCTACAATTTTGGAGAGTTTTTTAAATATCTCAAAATTGAACAAAATATCAAGAAAATTTATAAAAATGTCACCAAATCAATGAAAATTCAATATCTTAGAAAGAATATAAGAATCTACTGTAAGAAAAAGCCATTTCTCTATTCGTCCGTCAGTGACGCTCGGCAAAGTACTTCGCGGGATGTAGCAAACGTCGCCAAATTGATAAAAATGACGCCAAATGGGAGATAATATTTATCAAATTTTGAATTCCGTCATATGACGGGCGTACCTTCCTGTAATTAATAAAACATTTTAAATATCAAAATTCCATACATTTCGTGCCTCTTTTTGGTGACCGTACCCTGTGCGTTGAATGAGCCTGAAAGAAATCAAACACGGATTGGATCGAGGCACGCTAAAAAGCAATATATATCTGGAAATATTTTTAAAAATATTAATTCGGAATGAGAAATGTAAAACAGAAATTACGTTAGTAAATGCAATGAAAATATTCTAAATTTTGAAAAGTTAAAACTCGATAGGATTCCTTGACTAAATTATTTAACAAGTATCTGTTTAAAAGTGAATTTTAATTAGATTTTCTCCACAATTCACCATTTACTCCACACATTAGCTTGAAACTAAAATTCCGTTTGCACGTCATTGAATTGAAAATCAAAAGCTAATGTGTGAAAGCCCCACGGCCTGGGGCTTTCACACATTAGCTTTTGATTTTCAATTCAATGACGTGCAAACGGAATTTTAGTTTCAATTACACGAAACAATTCAAGCAGGCAAAGTAAAGCAAACAAAAATTTTCAAAGTATTAATGCGACTTGAAATGTAGAAAATAAAATTGCCATCATCGGAAGCGATTTTAATAAAAATTTTAACACAAAACACAGCAGATTTACATTGAAACTTCTATGCTTTGAATTCCAGAAGATGTCTCCTGGTCGTTGATCCCATCGCTTTCTCACCGCTGGAGGTGCAGCCTTTTGAATTAAGATATTTAAGTTCAACCCAGCTCCGAAATTCTTGACTCATCGATCAAAACCATTGTTTTTGAAGATACATTTAAAATTATAATTGCGAGCCGAGAACTTACCCAGAAACTGGTGAGCTTAAGCTTTTTGTTCCAACATTTCTGAATTTAATAATAATTCCCCTACATATTGCGTTAATACTTAATTATAAGTTTTCATACCATGGGCTTTGTCCATCCAGGTCTTAAATTTTCTAAACTTTATAAACGCGTGGCCCTATTTGGGATTCAAATTTTCCAAATTGTATCGAAATCTCATAAACAGCAGGATAATGCATAGGCTGCTTTGGCTAAATCCCAGAGATCGGTACGGTCGTTTTTTTTTATCGCGCCAAATCGGCGATAAGCGGAGTGCTATGTTGCGATCTTGGTAACTCTTTAACTCTTCATAATCATGGTAACCTTGCGAGTTGGTTTGGATACTATGGCAACATATTATACTATAGCAACACAATATATTATACACAACATATATAACACAATATATATAACACAATATATATAACACACATGTTATACTATGACAACACAATATCGGGCGCCAGAAAAGTCGCCAAATTCAAGACCGTACCAGTCTTTGGGATAATGCCGCGATTTTCACTGCCTAACTTCATGAAATTTTGTCAGATATACTCCAAGGTAGAGTGAATACGTATATTGCACAGACAGACACACACATGCACAAACATCCCGCTGAAACAGTTTATGCTTGTTCTATAGTGGCTGAAACATGAAGACAATATGTTCAAGTTAGGCTTGACGTGAGTACAAGTGCATTTCCTATTTCGTAGTATAGTGCGTCTGTCGTGACATCACATGAAAGCCATCTATTGTAGGGCTCCTAAATATACAGGCTGGCGCAGCAGCGGCCATCTTCACTCCCAGTTGAAGCGATGGCTGTATATGGTGAAAAGAGGATTACTTTCTCGTCCTTTTTTCGGAATCTATAAAAAATCACAACATTCTAGATTACTTTCTTGACTAATTGGTACAAGTTATTGAAAGCACCTGTTTTACAGCTGAATTGCGTATCAAATATCAACCATGTAAAATTCGTTTGCCGTTGAAATAGTACAGGCAGACGATAACTGTCTGGACCGGTTGAGTCAAAATGGCGGTTACGTCAGCCTGCATATTTAGGAGCCTCAATCTATTGGATATGACATCTCATAAATAATAATGACGAAAAATTGAGGATCATTTTACATCCATGAACTCAAACTGCACAAAAAACTTAATTATAACCGTAACTAATATTCCCATCGTCAAAAAACAGTCCAAGGTTTCACCTGACTTTAATCATTCGTGCGCCCGACGTGTTTATCCATAAATTTATAACTTTTTATGGATCCTTAATTAATTATTTCGGATCATTAACTTTGGCCCGATTTAATGAGCTTTTCTGGAACGGTAGCTGTGAAGAATCTGAGCCATTAACATTCAAGTTTTTCTATTTTTGTTTTTCAACGAAATGCCTCATTTTTAATTATATCAAGGGATAACGATTTTGGAGGGAGTGAACTAAATGGCACGGAACGATTCTTCCATTCCGGGAGAACAACTGGAGTGTGAGACTCCACTCGTCTTTCTCATATGTTCATATTTCATCGTGCATAATAAAAAAATATGTACGCGTGTGTGTGTCTGTTTGTCTGCCTGTGCGGCCTGTTGCGGGAAATTTAAGCGTCGCACTGTCAAGAAATTTGGTTCACATATACCGCAGAACCTGGGAAGGTGCACCGCTGTGAGATTTTTTTTTTTATATTCGAATTAATTTTCTAGTTATTTAATGTTTTAACATAATTTGGACTATTTTCACGCAAAAAGGTATCTTAGCGTCCGAAAATATTATAACAGAGTTTCCATCTTGACACCATCGGAGAGATACAAGAACCTTCTTTCTAACGATGTTTGAATCAAATCCGGATGACAATTTCTTCACATTTATTTTGTTTAAATACAGCGGTGTTTGATAATTTTAGGGCATCTGATATTTATTTTACGGCATCATTTTTATGATCAATACAATTCTGGCAAAAAGTTTGGCAAAAAGTTTCGTGTATATGTAACTTTGCTTTGCATTCTACCAAAAAAAATTTTTTTTTGCATTTAGAATTAATATGTAATGTAATTTTTGGTTATTTTTTTGAAGCGAACACATAAAAATTCAGATTGAAAAATTCAGATGATGTAAATGAAGTTCGCTAGATTTTTCGAAGTGTCGGCTGCGCATGCCTAATTGACGGAGGAGTTCAAGCCACGCCTACAGAAGGCGAAATCATTTCCTACAGAAAGAATTGTTTATTTTATTTTTTCTTCTTGATTTTCAATGGTTGTGGATGCAGATATTTTAGTGGTGTGTGTGCTTTTCACGAATTTGCATGCAAACTAATTTTGCCATTTGGAAAGTGAGTGGTGTTACTTCTAAATGTATTATTTAAGTAGAGGACACTAATTTAAGACCCGGGTAACGCCGAGTAATTCATTCGGGTATATATATAGAAAAATAATATCTCTATCAGTCTGTTTGTCACTCTTGGGGACAAATTGGATGAACATGGTGAAAAAGGGTCGAAGTATTGTCAACTTGGAGACTTATGGGAAGGGCCACCGAGTTAACAATACTGCCCATAAGGAGTCGAGATGGCAGTATTGTGCCCCATTTTTTGCTAAATTCACTGAATTTGTCTCCAAGATATTCATTTTCACTCGTTTGACGTCAGATATTAATTTCCTTGAGTATATTCCCGTTGAATATTTTTGATTCAGAATAGTGTCTAGAGCAGTGCTTCTCAACCTTTGTGAGATCGCGGCCCGGTAACAAACTGACTCGTAAAATACAAATTTACTCGTAAGAAATTGACTCGTTAACTTCAAATTTATTCGTTACAAATTAACTCATGAAATACAAATTTACTCGTAACAAATTTACTCGTAAAATAAAAAAAAGTATATTTCCAATTATTTTTTAAGTTCATACATAAACTAATATAAGTATTAATAATTAATCATGCCATAATCATAAAGAGTATTAGTACATTTATGCATACGATGTGGCATGGTGATGCATATAAAATTACATTTAAATAAGTTAGCAATTATTGGAACTCATTAAATCGTGTAGCACATTGTAATTTCCACAGACCAACATCATCACATTAATTTGTGCTGATTTTCATTGACATACCCCATTCTCATCACCAAAAATGTATAATATTATTCAGTATAAAATGGATTATTTAATTATTAAATGCATTTTAGTGATGTTGGTTCGGAAAAAAGATGGTATTGTAGAGAATGCGCAATATTCTTTGGCGCCTCCTCTTTCGTCTGTCTCAAAAGGTCAGGCGAAAAAAACATAGTCTATGACGTCAGCATAACGTGAGACCAGGGTTGCTAGATTTGGCGATTTATCGCCAATTTGGAGACATTTGGCGACTTCCGGAATGTTCTAGAAACTTCACGAAATAACGATTAGTCTAGGAGATATGGGGAGATTTCCCGAAATTTCTATAGAGAGAATAAAAAAAGGACTCATCACTCCGTTGGAAGGGAGTTGATGAATGGACATGACATGAGCTACATTGGACTAGGATTTTCATCAGTATTTTGAGAATAATATCGCTTATTCTGTGAAATGAGTGGAGCATTTAAGGGCTGTTTGATTGTTTATTGTTCCTATTTACTTTGTGCTTATAAATAGACATAAGTTATCCAGAAACTTGGACTCTTTCTTGTATCCTGCGTTTACACTCACGATTCTAGAGGATGCGTTCGTTGCAGTTTTGATAAAAAATAGTTATCCATTGTAATTCACCATAGAAGTTAGCTGAGCAGTCATGTTGGAACTGAAATGCGGCTGGGTCATTGGCATTTACTATACAGATGCTATATAGGCCGTCTGCTTTTCAGATTTTCGTCACGTTATTCTCCTTAGAATATTTTCACTATGAAATATTTATTTATAAGAAAATTTATTTCTAAAAACTGAAACCACAAACTCCAGGAGAATCTCTTGCTGCCCGGTATTATTGATAAAAGGGCCCTGCGGTTGAGAAACTCTGATCTAGATGATCGTAAAATAAAAAATCTGATGTGGGCAGCACATGACTTTCCTTATATAATGCAACGAATTTACTACTTTAACAGTAAAAAAAAATAGATTATTTTTATAGTAGTTATTTATATTCTTTCCAAGATATTTAATTTTCGTCAATGAGTCGTCATTTTCCATGTCGTCATCATCAATGAGTCGTCATTTATTTAGCGTCATTTTTATCCATTTGGCGAGTTTTTCGTTAATTTAGCAACATTTAAAAAAGTCACCAAGTTGAGGACATTACACCAAATTCGTCGCCAAAATCTCGCCAAGCGCTAAGAACGAAGAAGTAAGTTATTCTTACAGCAGATAAATGACTATTGGCGTTCAAACACAAAAGTATTACTCAAAGTATCTTTTTTCATGAATGGAATGAGCTAGATCCACGAGAATGATGTCTCCCAATTTATCGCATGGTATTACATATGAAAAGTGAACATGTTTCTCAATAGGAAATTTTTTTATATGACTTTTTCATAATTTTTTTGAAAAATGTGCAATATCTCGAGAACGGTTTGACATAACGATGATTGACATAACGATGATGACGATGATTGACATAAATTGAACGATGATTGACATACATTTTAGAACGCATGTTAGCGTTCTAAAATTTATGTCAATCGTTTTCTAATGAAAAATTACAAAAGAAATGTCTATTTGCGCAACTATATTAGCGGTTTTGATTTTTTGACGATTTTTTCAAAATTTCACTCAAAAATTTAGGGGGGTGAAGGGTTCTGAACATTCGATTGCGTATAAAAACAATAGGCTTCCAGTGTTTACGGATTGTCATTTTTGTACCAAATTTCGTTCGAATCGGTCCATTCGTTCGTCAGTTATCGTCTCCACAGACTCACTGACACACACACACACATACTTTCACACACACACACATACTTTCACACACACACACAGACATCACTTCAAAAATGTTTGATTCGTGATTAGGGATGCTTGAAACGTGCTCTCCCGTCGAAAACTCGAATTCGAATTTTCGACCTCGTCACAATACTTTCCTTATACATTATGTATATAAGGAAAGTAAAATGCTTGCTTCAGAGGGGGCATTGCAATTATGTTTTGATAGAGGGTCGTATACTAAAAATTATTGGAGACTATGTTTGGTTCGCTTGTGTTTGGGAATTTTAAGTGCGCAAATATGCAGGCTGATGGGTAGGAATATATCATTTAATACAACTTCATGCACCCGTCATTGGACGGGTGCATCTGACTGTTTAACTTATGTCGCGATGATTTAGGCAGTTTATTACTATAAAAAGTCTCCAGTCTTCGATTTCGAAATCATTTTTGTTCGAATCTCATCTATTCGAATATTCGAGAGAATGCAGTTAATGCTTCCAAATCAGACACGAAATAATTATAAACTAATTAATTTATAATATAATTAAAAAATACGAATAATTTATAAGCTAACTCATTTACAATCTTGTATTAATGGCCGATCATTTATCGAAGTTGATTCTACCAAATAGTAGTCTGCTGCAAAAAAAGTATAGTTGGAAAATCGGGTTAGAATCCGCATGCTAAGCTTATCCTTTTGATTCATCCATTACTTATAAAAATTGTTTTGTCATTTTTCACTATATTTATAACATTTTATTTATCTGATGTTGTTTTTTTTGTTTGCCATTGTGATTTAAATCTTTGAGGCCTCAAGTAGTTAAATTCCATTAATCATAGTACCATGAAATTAAGTACGTCGGTTTACTTTTGTGGTACATTTTAACTATTTTGGTTTTCAACCTCATCAAGTTAGCGCCATATAATGCACTCATTTTGAGAGAATAACTCGAAAATTATGAGTTCCATATCAAGAAAAGTCCTGAATTGTAGGTGACTGTATAGCCAAAAATTTAAACTTGAATATACAAATGGATGAGATGAAACTACAAATCAAATATCCAGTTTTTAGACACATATACTTGAATAACTACAGTATTGTGGCAATTAATTGAGAAATGTCATTTTTTTCGTTTTATCACACGTAAGCTTAGGAAGAAGCACTCCAAATTAGCTCAGAGTTCAAATTGCAGTTATTATCAAAGTAGCCGGTGTTCGTATGCACCTGGTAAGTAGCAGGTGTTCAAATTCCTCCGCCAGGTGGCAGGTGTTCCGCAGTGGTAGTTTCTCAGTTGTTGCGGGGCTCATTAGCGCGGAATATCAGCGCGGAAACACGTGCTAAAGTGATTGCGCTTAGAGAACACACTTCTAAGACGTTCGAGGAAATAGGTAAAAAATGTGGAGTGAGTACAGCAAGTGTCGGGAGGATCTGGAAGCGGTTTCAGGAAACAGGAAATGCTGGAACCCTGGAAGATTCGATCAACTTCGCATCGAGATCAACTTCGACTCGTGACGACAAAACTTTACATCGAATGAGTGTTAAAAATCCTCGATTAACCAGTTTTGACCTGTCTAAGTCCATGGTGGCAGCTGGTGTTGATATTGCACCTTCAACAGTGCGATACAGGCTGTTAGAACGCGGACGGAGAGCACGTCGACCGTACAAGAAGCAGCTTCTGACGCTTCGCATGAAGAACAAGAAAGATCAATCATGCTTAAAGCATTGATTATGAAACACTTTCCAACTTCAATGCAATTTTATTTAAAAAAGTCGAAAATGCAATATATTCCTCGGTAATATTTTAAAACTTATCACAATACTACATTGATTTATTATATTTGAAACCTTAAACCTTCATCGAAAAAAATGAACTTCATTCAAATGACGGCATTAAAGTATAAATTGCCTGGTTTAAACATCTCTAAAATGTAATACATTCCTTGGTAATAATTTTAGAATTATCATAATACTACGATAATTTATTATATTTGAAAACTTCATCTAAAACAACTGAAATTCATTCAAATGACGTCATAAAAAAATAACACGCCTGGCTCTCTCTATAAAAGCAACATTTCATTCATAAATAATTCCCCCATTCATGTCTTTCATCACAATACTATAATAATTTATTTTATTTAAAAATTAAGACCATTGAGCTACAAGTAAGTAAGCTCTATTCGTTAAACTTCATCGAAAAAAATCGTCCTTCTCTTTGCAAAATCAATGAATATTTCATTCATATCAGCTAAGCAGACTCCATGGACTATTTGATTTTGTGTTAAAGAATTACAGCGATTCTAATACAACTCATTCTACATATTTTGTTGTTTACATTTTACATAGGTGAAAAATAGGCTTAATAGTAGAAATAATCAAATTTAGATGAGCATTTAAACTGGAATATATTGTCATTGCGTTGCTTCCGTATGTAGATGCACAGAATTTAGGCAAAAATAAAGTAGTTTTAGGACGGATACAACACTCAATATGAATTAAAAAGAACTTTAAAAATCACGATTTTGACACAAGATGGATGCCATATATCATTTTGAAGTGGGTCATGTGATCGTTTCATATCATGGACACGTGATCGCTTCATATAAGGGGTGTTATTATTATTTTAATTTTTATTTAAAAAACTACTGAATATATTTCGCTGAATTTTTTTTTATATATTTTACAGAACCATTTGAATATTGCCTAAAATTTTCGAAGCAATTTGTGAATTTTAAATCCGCTTAAAAAATACTTGAAAAATTAGGTCCCATAGGACTCAATGTATTCCATTTTTTCAACCCGGGTTCAATCCAAAACTAATTGGGTGATATTATTCATTTATATTCCCATAGGTCCTATAGACCGTCTGAACAACATACTAAAATTTCATTTTGATTAAGTCATTTTTACGGCAGTTATCGTGCTAACGGACAGACAGACAGACAGAATGAACAAAGTCATAAACACTTTTCAACCTTGTTGTAAAGTGTTAAAAAAAGGTTGGAATGAGCTCGGAAATACAAAACATGGACTGAGAAGGACTGGGAAAAAGTTCTCTTTTCTGACGAAACACATTTTGTGGTTCAGGGATTTAGATCTATGTTCGTGAGAAGGAGTCAAGGAGAACCTCTCAATCAGCACCACATCAATCAAGCACCCAAGCATCCGCCCAAAAAGATGTTTTGGGGTTGTTTCAGCGTTTTGGGGACAGAATCTCTTGTTCACGTAGAGGGAATGATGAACAGTGCCAGTTACGAAGTCATATTGACCCGAAAAGTGCTTCCAACCATGGCTAAACTGTGGCCGAACGGAGATTGCGTTTTCCAACAAGATAGCGCGCCATGTCACACTTCGAAGCGAATCAAAAATTTCTGCTCAAAAAAAATATTACCGTACTGGATTGGCCCGGGAATTCACCAGACTTGAATCCCATAGAAAATTTGTGGGCTATTGTCAAAAAACGGCTTCACAAATTTGACTGTACGACGATGGACAAGCTAATTTCGGCCGTTATTGACATATGGTTCAGAGACGTTGAAATTAAAACTACATATGCTAGTCTAGTACATTCCATGCCGAAACGTGTCTGTGATGTTATAAAGTCTCGGGGAGATCATATCACTTATTAGTTTTAAATGTATCCATAGAAAACTTGAATAAAACTGAATTTTATAAAAAAAAACTGCATTTCTCAATTAATTGCCACATTACTGTACTATAAATGGGGTAAAATATAAAAAAAAGTAACATACACACATAAAGAATAAAGGTTTATTATTCAAAGAATTATAATGTCATAAGAGAAAATTTTTAAATATAACGGGTATAAAGACAAAAGATTTTCTGGCTGAAAGGAAGACAGAATTATAAGTAATACCACTCCTACAACAGAGTACTTTGGATCTTGTAGAAATCATATTTAGATTCTGGTAAATGAATATCCCTCCACCGATCCCTTCATGCTAAAAAGCTTGAAACTAGTTTCATCGAAGCTGGTCCTGATACTAAATGTAATTCCTTTTTTCTGTGTATACATTAGAATTATTTGGGGTTGTGATTTCGCTTGCAAATAAATGTTTAAAATCACATGGAATATATTTCCTGTTAGTCTTACCATGAAACATGATTTCAATGTTGTGTCGTAAAGTTGGGTTCTGTATTGTCACTCTTAATACTACCAGCGGAGTCCTGATATATTAGTCCCTAACGATTACATTTTGAAATGGATCCAAAGTCTTGTCACTCACTCTATACAATTATCGACATCATATCGATATCCATCTAATTTAAAAGGGTTTTACTCACAATATTGGGAAGTTTTAATCATTACAAGTTTTTGGGACGTTATTTATATCAAAGCGATGCTTGTAACTATAGTAATCTAAAGATGACTGTAATAGTTTGACAATCTTCCAATGGTCGCAAACAGCACAGTGATATATCACTTTATAATGCTACACATGTATATTTCAAGAACTAATCCGTGGTTAAAAGAATGATTCTGCAGTGTCATTCATATCAAAATGGTGTACAGTTCAAATGTCCACAGTTTGAAGACCCAGAAGCGTTTGTCTCATCCTGTAGCATTGATATATCAGTTTGGAGACCAGAACAGTTTATCTCATTCTGTAGTCTAAGACACCACACTGGTACATAAGTTTACGGTACCATACAGACCAATCTATGGCTATATGCATCTTAATGCAGTAGCATCAGAATGGTGTACAGATCAAAGAAGGCAAGATCAGTTTATTTCATCCTACAGCGCTGAACATCCCACGGAAATATCAGTTGGCAGCATCACATAAACCAATCTACCAGAACGAAGTATATTTCACAAGTCCAATTTGAAGAGGAGCAATGCAATCTGTGATTCTCTCTTCAGCGTTGTGGCTAAACTGGCATATCAGTCCTAGCATCAAAGGCACTCGGATAACACTGGCGTTGCTGTTAAAATTACAAAATAATAATTTGCAAACTTCGTATAGGAAATAAATAAATTGATTTAAAATCATAATAAATTAATTATACAGCTGATCGCGAAACTACATTCTGCAGTAACTCATAAATGCATCCATCAAGTTTTTACGTGAATTATCTCCACCATCCCTGTTATTTTAGTTCAAATGGGTATATTGACTTATTCTTATCATATATGCTTTGTAGAGAGGTAAAGGAAAATGAAGTGTGGAGAATAAGATATAATCAAGAATTACAATATAAATTTGGAGAACCAAAGATAGTAAAAGTGACCAAAGTGGCGCAACTAAGATGGCTCGGCCATATATATAGATATGGAGAGGATAACTTGGTTAAGAAAATAACTTTCCAGGGGCCAGAAGGAAAGAGAAGGAGAGGAAGGCCGTGTACAAGGTGACTGGACAATGTGGAGAAGTGGCTGAGGAACGTTGGCGTCAATAGATGGAAGACAGTGGCGTCGGATAGGTCGAGGTGGTGGAAACTAACTGAGACAGCCTTGGCTGGCAATCGGCTGTAGTGCTTAAGAAGAAGAAGAAGAAGAAGAAGAGATCAACTTATGTATTTTTGCTGTATGGTTGTTTCGCATTGATAAACTAAGAGTGATCAAAATTTAAGCTACATTTAATGGACCTTGATTATTTTGGATAATATAGACGAGGAGTATATTTCTTCACTTGTATATCTGTGTTATTACGAGCTGAAACATGTGTATCCAAAGTTCGTTTAATGAAAATACTTTAAAATGAAATATGTGTAAATGTCGGCCATTTATACATAAGTTGAAAATTTTGACAAGTATTTCGAATGTTAAATAAATTTTATACTTTGTTTTATCTAAATTTAATATTAAAATTTTGTAATTTTGATTACGAAGAGTTATTTAATATATATAGTTAAAGGGGACGGTGGACGTTGAATTTTTTTTATTTATTTATTGACTTAAAAACGTGAAAATTTGTATAAATATTCCTCTTAACATTACTATATACAATACCATTAAATTTTTTTTCAATTTTGTTATAATTTTGTATATTTTTAATTTAATTTTTTAACGAAAATTTGAAAATGCTCCTTGCGTGCCATTTGTTTACATTTTTGATTCATTTTACAATATGATCACTTAAAAACACATTATGAACACATTTGGGTATTTATTTTTAAATCCCTTAGAAAGTTAATTTTTTAAAAATATTTTTCTGCATTAAAACTTAATTTTCATCATTTAATTAGGTTCTTATTCACTTTTGATTACCTTAATAAAGTCCAATTACAAAAATGCATACCCAGTTTCATTAAAAAGTATGAAAGGTGTCTTCTTGCCAAATTTCATGCATCTCAGACAAAAATTAAGAGCCATGGAGCATTTTAAAAACGTAAAACCTTTGAAAATTCCGTTTCAAAAAAAATGCATTCAACCTTTTACTTACGGGTGGGACAGCGTCCATCCCAAACAGAAACATTGCACTTGCTGCAGCAGGTGCAATGTTTCTGTCGGCGATTTCCATAGACGCCAATGCCTGCAAAAGGGAATCAAACTGTTTGGGATAGGGTAAGTCAAATACCCGTGTTTTGGGGAAGTTCTTTGTTTGGGATGGACGCTGTCCCACCCGTAAGCAAATGTTAAATGTTTAAAATAATGTTATATATTAAAACTGTTTTTAGTCGATTTTTGCTCATTTCAACGTCCACCGTCCCCTTAAAGCAATTGTGCTAAACACTAATGGTAGGAGTCAAATTTATATAAGATGCTGTCGTACCATGACTGAACTATTTAGAACTTCAGTTTTGAAATGTTTGTACCAAGTTTCAAATTTTCTACCGATCATTTTAATCTGCTCACATTAATTCATTAATATCATAACCAAATAAACAGTATAATCTTAATACTCGCTATTATATTGCTCTCAATACCATAAAATTGCTAACACCATTGTCTCTGGAATGACTATTACGACTGTCTATTACATTTCTTAACACACCTGTACATCGTAAATCTTAGTATTTATTACCCACAAAGCATAATTCATTAAAGCATAATTCATTTTCACATTACTCATAAAACACATATAAAAGCTGACTGTAACTGTTACGAAATTTGTCCATCTTACATCTGTCTATCTATTTATATATATAAAGAAGAAAAGTATGTGCGTGATCCAACATCACGGGAGAACAGCTGAACCGAATTTGATGAAATTTGGTGGGTAGTCTTGAAATAGCCCCACTTAAAATTTAGTTCATGTTTTGAGTTTCTAACACCAGGGGTTGTCGCGATATTAATGAAAACGAAACTTTCTTTTGTCTCATCATCACGGGAGAACAGCTGCATCGAATTTAATGAAATTTTGTAGGTAGCTTTGAAATATCCCCCCATAAATTTAGTCCAAGTTTCCGAGTTTCTAAGACCTGGGGCTGTCGAGATATTAATAGAAAACCAAACTTTTTCCTAGGAGTTCTACTTTCTAACTCCATCGATTTCCAACGCAAAACGTTGGAAATCGTTGGTTTAAAACGTGAAAGTCAATTAAATTTAAAGAGTTTTGTGGGAGTTTATTGAATGTATTAGTCACTTTCAAAAAATCGCAGGTTTGAAATATGAATTTAAGTGGAAACTCTACCACCAAGGTTTATTTTTCACAGGCTTACTCAACAAATTGTATTAATTTGAATAATAAACAAGAAAGATCAATCATGCATAAAGCATTGATTATGAAACACTTTCCAACTTCAATACAATTTTATTTAAACATCTCTAAAATGCGCTAAAATGCATTCTTCGGTAATATTTTTAAAATAATCACAATACCACATTAATTTCTTATATTTGAAAATTTAAAACTTCATCGAAAAAATGAACTTCATTCAAATGACGGCATTGAAATATAAATTACCTGGTTTAAACGTCTCTAAAATGCGATATATTCCTCGGTAATATTTTTAAAATTATCATAATACTACAATAATTTAATATATTTGAACACTTCATCGAAAACAAATGAACTTTATTCAAATGACGTCATCGAAATATAAATTGCCTGACTCTCTCTATAAAAGCAGCATTTTCATTCATAACTATTTTCTATTCCTTTCATTCATCACAATGCTATAATAATTTATTTTATTTAAAAACTTGAAACTATGGAGATACAAGTAATTTAACTCTATGCTTTAAACTTCATCGAAAAAATCGTTTGCTTCTCTGTGTAAAATCAATGAATGTTTCATTCATATCAGCTACATTGCAGACTCCATGAGCTAAATAATTTTGCGTTAAAGAAATGCAGCAATTCTTATACAACTAATTCTACATCTTTTGGTGTTTACATTCTCCATAAGTAAAAATTAGGCTTCATTGTAGAAATAATCAAAGTTTGATGATAATTTAAACTCAAATATATTGTAATTGCGTTATTTCAGTATGTAGATACACATACTTTAAGCAAAAATAAAGCGGTTTTAGGACGGATGAAACACTAAATATGAATTAAAAAGAACTTTAAAAATCACGATTTTGACACAAGATGGGTGCCATATTTTATTTTGAAGTGGGTCACGTGATCTCTTCATATAAAGGGTATAATTAATATTTTAATTTTTATTTAAAAAACTACTAAATATATTTTGCTGAATTTTTTTTTATATATTTTCTGGAATAATTTGAATATTTCCTAAAACTTACAAAGTAATTTGTGAATTTTAAATTTGCTTAAAAACCGTTTGAAAAATTAAGTCCCATAGGGTTCAATGTATATTTTTTCAACCCCAGTTCTATCCAAAACTAATTGGGTGATATTATTCAGTTGTATTCCCATAGGTCCCACAGACCGTCTGAACAACATACTAAAATTTCATTTTGATAAAGTCATTTTTACGGCAGTTATCGTGCTAACGGACAGACAGACAGAATGAACAAAGTCATAAAGACTTTTCAACTGTGTTGCAAAGTGTTAATAAATGAATATAAAAATATCTATCTATATGTATATACAAAGAAGAAAAGTATTTATGTATGATCCAATGGATCTGATTGGTCAAAGATTCGAAAACCCAGACCGTCCGACTCGTCCTAGGACTTGAGCAGCTGTTTGGACGGCTGGGATTGGCTAAAGAGTGGCCAATCAGATCCATTTTTCTCTTACATAATGCAATGAATTTACTTCTTTCACAGTGAAACAAGAAAGATAAATCATGCATAAGCATTGATTATGAAACACTTTCCAACTGAAATATAATTTCATTTAAAAATTTCTAAAATGTGATACATTCAATGGTGATATCTTTTACATTATCGCAGTATTACAGTAATTTATTATACTTAAATATTTAAAGCTGTATCGAAATATAAATCATCTGATTCTTTATGCAAAATCAATGAATATTTCATTCATATAACTTGTATTCCAGACTCCAGAGCTAAATAATTTTGTGCGAAAAAAATTCAGCAATTCTTATGTAATTCATCTTCCATTCGCTTGAGTTATTTGCATTCTGCATATGTTAAAATTAGGCTTCGTTGAAGAAATAATAAAAGTTTAGGGATCATTTAAAATCACAACTATTGTAATTGCATAGGCACGGAATTTAGATACACAGATAATACACAGATGCACAGATAATATATGTGTGTATGTGTATGTACTCAAAGTACTGGAATCGTGCCGAAGATCGGAACTCGAATTTTCAAAGGATCTACACGTTTTGGGACTTCTAGAACACGAAAAAACTATTTTTAGTAAGACGTCTGTGTGTGTAAGGGTGCATCTGTGTATGTTTCTGTGTGTTTGTGTGGATATCACATCCACTCTAATTGAAACACTAATGGACCGAACTTCATACAATTTGGTAGGTATGTTTGTTGTGGAAAATCCTGATGTTCATTAGATTATAGTACGATTCGTAATAAAAGAATCTGCCTTCTTTGCGAAATAGCCGCAGAAATTGCCTTTATCCACTCTAGCTAAAAACTAATGGAACAAATTTAACAAAATTTGGTGTATAATATTTCAATAACCTTCAAGTGATTTATATACCCCAAATTTAACAAAATTTTGTATATAAATCATTTATAAGTTATTCTAGTACGATTCGAGAAAAAGGAACGGGCTATTTTTGCGAAATGGCCCGCAAAAATTGTTATATAAAAAAATAAAAGACTACGTGTGCTCAATTATATCAATTAAATTCCTATTTTATACGTGATTTTTGACAACAAAAAGAATAATACTAACCCCATTACTCTAGGACTAGCCGTTCTTGAGATATTCTAGTTTTTTTGCGTTTTCGCTACGCCACCTTTGACAATAAGTCCAGCTATCAAATGAGAACCAAATTTAAGTTTAACGTGTAAATTCAATGTCATTTAAAATACTTATGGTTGTTATTTTGTGCAGATAAACTCAAATTATTATTGAAGAAATAAAGAGAACGAATATGAGTCTGCAGGGAAAGACATGTGCTGTCCACATCAGAATTTTTAACAATATTACAACAATGATTTATAGAAGTGAACGGGGATTATTTTCAGGCCATTTCGAAAAAAATGTATGATCTATATTTAAAGATCCACCAAATTTTTGTAGAATAAAATGTTCAACAAATTTAAGTTGTGTACCAAATTTTAACTCTCTAGGACGTAGGAAAGTGCATTAAAAATGCCATCAAATAAGTATATCATGAAGAGTTATATAAAATTAAACAAGAAAGATCAATCATGCTTAAAGCATTGATTATGAAACACTTTCCAACTTCAATGCAATTTTATTTAAACATGTCTAAAATGCAATACATTCCTCGGTAATATTTTAAAACTTATCACAATACTACATTAATTTATTATATTTGAAATCTTAAACCTTCATAAAAAAAAGAAATTAACTTCATTCAAATGACGGCATTAAAGTATAAATTGCCTGGTTTAAACATCTCTAAAATGTTATACATTCCTCGGTAATAATTTTAGAATTGTCATAATACTACGATAATTTATTATATTTGAAAACTTCATCGAAAACAACTGAAATCCATTCAAATGACGTCATAAAAAAATAACACGCCTGGTTCTCTCTATAAGCAACATTTCATTCATAAATAATTCCCCCATTCATGTCATTCATCACAATACTATAATAATTTATTTTATTTAAAAATTAAGACCATGGAGCTAGAAGTAATTAAACTATAGGCGTAAAACTTCATCGAAAATATCGTCCTTCTCTTTCTAAAATTAATGAATATTTCATTCATATCAGCTAAGCAGACTCCATGGACTAAATGATTTTGTGTTAAAGAATTACAGCAATTCTAATACAACTCATTTTACATATTTTGCTGTTTACATTTTACATAGGTGAAAAATAGGCTTAGTTGTAGAAATAATCAAATTTGGGATGAGCATTTAAACACAAATATATTGTCTTTGCGTTGTTTCAGTATGTAGATGCACAGAATTTAGGCAAAAATAAAGTAGTTTTAGGACGGATACAACACTCAATATGAATTAAAAAGGACTTTAAAAATCAGGATTTTGAGACAAGATGGATGCCATATATCATTTTGAAGTATGTCACGTGATCGTTTCATATCATGGTCACGTGATCGCTTCATATAAGAGGTGTTATTATTATTTTAATTTTTATTTAAAAAACTACTGAATATATTTCGTTGAATTTTTTTTTATATATTTTATGGAACAATTTGAATATTGCCTAAAATTTTCGAAGCTATTTGTGAATTTTAAATCCGCTTAAAAAATGCTTGAAAAATTAGGTCCCATAGGGCTCAATGTATTTCATTTTGTCAACCCGGGTTCAATCCAAAACTAATTGGGTGATATTATTCATTTATATTCCCATAGGTCCTACAGACCGTCTGAACAACATACTAAAATTTCATTTTGATTAAGTTATTTTTACGGCAGTTATCGTGCTAACGGGCAGACAGACAGACAGAATGAACAAAGTCATACACTTTTCAACTTTGTTGTAAAGTATTAAAAACAAGAAAGATCAATCATGCATATGCATTGATTATGAAACACTTTCCAACTGAAATGTAATTTCATTTAAAAATTTCTAAAATGTGATTCATTCAGTGGTAATATCTTTTACATTATCACAGTACTACAGTAATTTATTATACTTAAATATTTAAAACTGTATCGAAATATAAATCATCTGATTCTTTATGCAAAATCAATGAATATTTCATTCATATAACTTGTATTCCAGACTCCAGAGCTAAATAATTTTGTGTGAAAAAAATTCAGCAATTCTTATGTAATTCGTCTTACAATCGCTTGAGATATTTGCATTCTGCATATGTTAAAATTTATGCAGAAATTTTAACATATGCAGAAATAATTCCTTGAAGAAATAATAAAAGTTTAGGGATCATTTAAAATCACAACTATTGTAATTGCATAGGCACTGAATTTAGATACACAGATAATACACAGATAATATATATGTGTATGTGTATGTACTCAAAGTATTGGAATCGTGCCGAAGATCGGAACTCGAATTTTCAAAGGATCTACAAGTTTTGGGACTTCTAGAACACGGAAAAACTACTTTTAGGAAGACGTCTGTGTGTGTAAGGGTGTATCTGTGTATGTTTCTGTGTGTCTGTGTGGATATTACATCCACTCTAATTGAAAAACTAATGGACCGAATTTCATACAATTTGGTAGGTATGTTTTTTGTGGGAAATCCTGATGTTCATTAGATTATAGTACGATTCGTAATAAAAGAATCTGCCTTCTTTGCGAAATGGCCGCAGAAATTGCCTTTATCCACTCTATCTAAAAACTAATGAACCAAATTTAACAAAATTTGGAGTATAATATTTCAATAACCTACAAGTGATTTATATACCAAATTTAACAAAATTTTGTATATAAATCATTTGTAGGTTATTCTACTACGATTCGGGAAAAAGGAACGGGCTATTTTTGCGAAATGGCCAGCAAAAATCGTTATATATAAAAATAAAAGACTACGTGTGCTCAATTATATCAATTAAATGCCTATTTTATATGTGATTTTTGACAACAAAAAGAATAAGACTAACCCCATTACTCTAGGACTAGCCGTTCTTGAGATATTCTAGTTTTTTCGCGTTTTCGCTACGCCACCTTTGACAATAAGTCCAGCTATCAAATGAGAACCAAATTTAAGTTTAACGTGTAAATTCAATGTCATTTAAAATACTTATGTTGTGCAGATAAACTCAAATTATCATTGAATAAATAAAGAGAACGAATATGAGTCTGCAGAGAAAGACATGTGCTGTCCACATCAGAATTTTTAACAATATTACACCAATGATTTATAGAAGTGAACGGGGATTATTTTCAGGCCATTTCGAAAAAAATGTATGATCTATATTTAAAGATCCATCCAATTTTTGTCGAATAAAATGTTCAACAAATTTAAGCTGTGTACCAAATTTTAACTCTCTAGGACGTAGGAAAGTGCATTTAAAATGCCATCAATTAAATTTATCATGAAGAGTTATATAAATTTAAAAAAAATGAAAAATTGTTATCTACCAAATTTATTTTAAAATATGAAGCCACTCCCATATGCAAAACGTTTAAACAAATGGAGATATATTTATTATATAATATCTCTCTCTTTTCTTTCTGGAAGATATCCCAAAGTCAGAATTTAATTGAATTTGTTTTTTTCCCTATATTAAATAATTTTTTTAATTAAAAAACTACTTAACATATTTTACTGAATTTTTTTTTATATATTCTATGGGATTATGTGAATATTTCCTAAAAATTTCGAAGCAATTCGTGAATTTTAAATTTACTTAAAAAATGTTTGAAAAATTAGGTCCCATAGGATTCAATGTATTTCATTTTTTCAACCCGGGTTCAAAAAAAAACTAATTGGGTGATATTATTTATTTATATTCCCATAGGTCCTACAGACCGTCTGAACAACATACTAAAATTTCATTTTGATAAACTCATTTTTACGGCAGTTATCGTGCTAACGGACAGACAGACAGACAGACAGAATGAACAAAGTCATAAACACTTTTCAACTTTGTTGTAAAGTGTTAAAAATGAAAAATTGTTATCTACTAAATTTATTTTAAAATGTGAAGCCTCTCTTATATGCAAAATGATTAAACACTTGGAAATATATTTCTTATATAATATATCTCTCTTTTCTTTCTGGAGGATATCCCAAAGTCAGAATTTAATTGAATTTGTTTATTTCCTTATATTAAATAATTTTTAATTAAAAAACTACTTAACATATTTTACTGAATTTTTTGTTATATATTTTATGGGATAATGTGAATATTTCCTAAAAATTTCGAAGCAAATCGTGAATTTTAAGTTTACTTAAAAAATATTTGAAGAATTAGGTCCCATAGGGTTCAATGTATTTCATTTTTTCAACCCGGGCTCAATAAAAAACTAATTGGGTGATATTATTTATTTATATTCCCATAGGTCCCACACACCGTCTCAAAAACATATTAAAATTTCATTTAGATAAAGTCATTTTTACGTCAGTTATCGTGCTAACGGACAGACAGACAGACAGACAGAATGAACAAAGTCATAAACACTTTTCAACTTTGTTGTAAAGTGTTGAAAACAATGTATAAGATTCACGGCCCTATATTTTTCGGTGTAATTTTTATCAGAGTTTTGCATCGTAAATCCCGAGTAACGCCGGATAATCGCTGCTAATTATTTATAAAACATAAATTCCTCTGAAATTGCTTGAAATAGCAAAGCAATACTCGTAACAACATAAAAATGCTGGTAATAGCATAAATCTTGTCCAATAGAATCGCAGCAATATAACAATACTCGTAATAAATAACATAATGAATCTGATTCACAAACACGACTGACTATTATATTACTTCTAATATTGAAATATATCTATTAAAATATATCTGCATTTCACAACTTGTTCTAATTTACTTATGCATTTTCCACAACACAATATTCATTTTCGCAGCGCTTACTACTTGACTCTAAAACTACTTATTTAATATAATTGATTTTTACCATGCTTATGTAAATTCATTATCAAGTTGCACTGAGTAGCATAGCAATCAACACTCGTAATAACATAGAATTGTTCGTAATAAACTAAAAATATTAGTAATAACATAACATACACAAAATTTCTCATAAGAAAATAATAATCAAGTATTTACTCTCAGATTGGACTTCATATTACGCCCGATGTTGTTAATCAAAATGCCTTTTTCACAATCCCAATCTTGGGAGTCTTCGGTTTCGTCAAACATATATTTGCACATACAATAGAAAACAATGAAAACCATTTGTGACAAAAGCACAACGTAGAAAAGCAGCTGGAGAAGCATTTTGATAGCAGTGATCAGAGTTTTCAAGCAAGAAACGTAGCAAGTTTAGTTGGAAGTGAAAGTTATTTCCAAATTCCAGATAAAATTTCGACGTAGGCATTGTTTTGAATATTTTTATTATGATAAACATGGTTGTAATCAAGGAGGTAAATGTGAAGGTCAACCATGGCGGTAAAATGGAGGTCATGATTATAATCACGGAGGTCAACCTTTTGTCCCCAAGTTAAAAATCTCTTTGTCGCCAAGGTAAAAATAAGAAAATTTTAATATTTTCTGATTTTCATGTTATGCTCTATGAGCCACAGAACACGTGTTGCACAAACAGATCTAGCTATGTGAGACCTCCGTCAACCAACGGAGCCGGATTCTATGACATCTTTTTAACGGACAAGCGTAGCGAGTTAAGCCCGCAATACTGGCGTAAGCCCATGTTTAAATTGCTACATATCAACTGTTGCACAAAAGGCGACAAAAGAGTGCCTAAAGACGCGGAAAGAGTTTCCAGAATGGAATGTTGCGATTTTTACCTTGGCAACAAAACAACAAGAAAGATCAATCATGCTTAAAGCATTGATTATGAAACACTTTCCAACTTCAGTGCAATTTTATTTAAACAAATCTAAAATGCAATACATTCCTCGGTAATATTAAAAAACTTATCACAATACTTCATTAATTTATTATATTTGAAAACTTAAACCTTCATCGAAAAAAATGAACTTCATTCAAATGACGGCTTTGTAATATAAATTGCCTGGTTTTAAACATCTCTAAAATGCGATACATTCCTCGGAAATACTTTTTAAACTATCATAATACTACGATAATTTATTATATTTGAAAACTTCATCGAAAACAACTGAAATTCATTCAAATGACGTCATAGAAAAAATAACACGTCTGGATCTCTCTATAAAAACAGCATTTCATTCATAACATTTTCCCATTCATTTTATTCATCACAATACTATAATAATTTATTTTATTTAAAAATTAAGACCACGGAGCTACAAGTAATTAAACTCTATGCTTAAAACTTCATCGAAAAAAAATCATCCTTCTCTGTGTAAAATCAATGAATATTTCATTCATATCAGCTATGCAGACTCAATGGGCTACATAATTTTGTGTTAAAGAAATACAGCAATTCTAATACAACTCATTCTACATATTTTGCTGTTTACATTTTACATAAGTGAAAAATAGGCTTCGTTGTAGAAATAATCAAATTTGGATGATCATTTAAACTCAAATATATTGTAATGGCGTTGTTTCAGTATGTAGATGCACAGAATTTAAGCAAAAGTAAAGCGGTTTTAGGACGGATACAACATTCAATATGAATTAAAAAAAACTTTAAAAATCACGATTTTGAGACAAGATGGATGCCATATGTCATTTTGAAGTGGGTCATGTGATCTTTTCATATCATGGTCACGTGATCGCTTCATATAAGAGGTGTAATTATTATTTTAATTTTTATTAACACTTTACAACAAAGTTGAAAAGTGTTTATGACTTTGTTCATTCTCTCTGTCTGTCTGTCCGTTAGCACGATAACTGCCGTAAAAATGACTTAATCAAAATGAAATTTTAGTATGTTGTTCAGACGGTCTGTAGGACATATGGGAATATAAATGAATAATATCACCCAATTAGTTTTGGATGGAACCCGGGTTAAAAAAATGAAATACATTGAGCCCTATGGGACCTAATTTTTCAAACATTTTTTAAGCGGATTTAAAATTCACAAATTGCTTCGAAAATTTTAGTTAATATTCAAATTGTTCCATAAAATATATAAAAAAAATTCAGGGAAATATATTCAGTAGTTTTTTAAATAAAAATTAAAATAATAATAACACCTCTTATATGAAGCGATCACGGGACCATGATATGAAAAGATCACGTGACCCACTTCAAAATGAAATATGGCATCCATCTTGTCTCAAAATCGTAATTTTTAAAGTTCGTTTTAATTCATATTGAGTGTTGTATCCATCCTAAAACCACTTTTTTTTTGCTTAAAATCTGTGCATCTACATACTGAAACAACGCAATTACAATATATTTGAGTTTAAATGCTCATCCAAATTTGATTATTTCTACAACGAAGCTTATTTTTCACCTATGTAAAATGTAAACAGCAAAATATGTAGAATGAGTTGTATTAGAATTGCTGTATTTCTTTAACACAAAATCATTTAGTTCATGGAGTATGCATAGCTGATATGAATGAAATATTCATTGATTTTATAAAGAGAAGGACGATTTTTTTCGATGAAGTTTTACGCATAGAGTTTAATTACTTGTAGCTCCATGGTCTTAATTTTTAAATGAAATAAATTATTATGGTATTGTGATGAATGACATGAATGGGAAATTATTTATGAATGAAATGCTGCTTTTATAGAGAGAGCCAGCCGTGTAATTTTTTCTATGACGTCATTTGAATGAATTTCAGTTGTTTCCGATGAATTTTTCAATTATAATAAATTATCGTAGTATTATGATAATTCTAAAATTATTACCGAGGAATGTATCACATTTTAGAAATGTTTAAACCAGGCAATTTATATTTTAATGCCGTCATTTGAATGAAGTTCATTTTTTTCGATGAAGGTTTAAGTTTTCAAATATAATAAATTAATGTAGTATTGTGATAAGTTTTAAAATATTACCGAGGAATGTATTGCATTTTAGACATGTTTAAATAAAATTGCATTGGAGTTGGAAAGTGTTTCATAATCAATGCTTTAAGCATGATTGATCTTTCTTGTTTAAAAAACTTCCTAATATATTTCGCTGAATTTTTTTTTATATATTTTATGGAACAATTTGAATATTACCTAACATTTTCGAAGCAATTTGTGAATTTTAAGTCCGCTTAAAAAATGTCTGAAAATTAGGTCCCATAGGGCTCAATGTATCTCATTTTTTCAATCCGGGTTCAATCCAAAACTAATTGGGTGATATTAATCATTTATATTCCCATAGGTCCTGCAGACCGTCTGAACAACATACTAAAATTTCATTTTGATTAAGTCATTTTTACGGCTGTTATCGTGCTAACGGACAGACAGACAGGCACACAGAATGAACAAAGTCATAAACACTTTTCAACTTTATTGTAAAGTGTTAAAAAAACGACAAAAGACGCAGAAAGGGGTGCCAGAATGGAATGTTGCGACTCTTTTTACTTTGGCTACAAAAAAAAAAATTATAAAAGACGCGGAAAGGGTTTCCAGAATGGAATGTTGGAATTTTTACCTTGGCAACAAAAAGAAAACGACAAAAGACGTGGAAAGAGTTGCCAGAATGGAATGTTGCGATTTTTACCTTGGCAACAATAAAATGATCAAAGACACGGAAAGGGTTGCCTGAATGGAATGTCGCGATTTTTATCTGGGCAACAAAAAAACGACAAAAGAGACGGAAACGGTTGCCAGAATGGAATGTTCTCCAAATCATAGCATGGATTGCAAGAATCTCACCTAAAATCGCCAAGAATTGAAAAGGGATTATATTACACCTGTTCGTCATGTTTTGCAGTTATTAAAAAAATTCTGAGAAATATAACCTTTTCCATGGGAACCGTATGCACCTACAATGATTTCGAATTCCATGTTTAAGCGAAAGATTCTATTCCATCCCTACACCATGTATCTCATACTATATTTGTATTTTAGATTCCGTATCTTTTCTTTACAAGGTAGGATCTAAAAGTTCGTAAACTGTGCTGATATCTCCAACTCTGATTGAAGGAGAGGGGAACTATTTTACCGTGGCGTAGAGGCACTATGACGCGAGATGTGAAAAGGAAGAAGCGGGTGTTGTTCCAGACAATGCGTGCCAGTGAACTGCAGTCGTTCGCGTTCGTCCAAAATGGAAATGGCGTGCGAAGAACAACGTGCAAATATCAAATTCTGCTAGTGTTTGGGGAAGTCGCCAACAGAAACATTGCTCCTTGTGTCAGTGAACTGTAGTCGTTCACATTCGTTCGAAACGGAAATGGCGTTTAAAGAACAACGTGCAAGAATTTGATATTCGCACGTTGTTCTTCAAACGCCATTTCCAATTCCGACGAACGCGAACGATTGCAGTTCACTGACGCGCATTGTCTGGTAAAACACCAGCTTCTTCCTTTTCACATCTCGCGTCATAGTGCCTCTACGCCACGGTAAAATAGTTCCCCTCTCCTCCGATCAGGGTTGGAGATATCAGCAGAGTCTCCAAACTTTTTGATCCTACCTCGTATGTTAATTCGCTGGCAAAAGAATTCTCCGAAAAGGGTCTGCAATTCTGGGGCGTCTCAGAATGCAGACCCATAAATTTGGATTCGCTGCTCAAGAGAATCGGGTGTGACCCTTCCTCCAAGAGAGGAGAAACCGACTTCACAATAGAGCAGGGGCACGAGGATAAATTGACGACCTGCGTGGTAGAATGCGCAGAAACGTAAGGGCATTATTTTTACCATAGCGCGTCATGGTAAACGAACGATGATGGCACATGAAAATTAAAACTTAACCCATTAAACGTCGAAATTTATTTTGTGATGAAAATAAGTTATTTAGAATACTTGAATAATAACATATATTTAAAGATTTCATTTGTTAAAGTGTTTAAGTACATGTACACTACTAGTCATTTTTACTGTGGTCACTCACTAGTGTTCTGAAATTGTATACATTTGCCAGCAAATTCTGCAATGTATATGCCAACGTGAAGGGAAAGGTATGCAACCATTTTTCTGTAAAAAAAAACACCTCGTATATATATTTTAATTAAAGTGAATATTTTATTTTCCGGTAATTAAAAATATCCATCCAAGAAGATTTTTTTTTCCAATGGCCAGGCATTGACTCTTTCATCTTCGCCTTTACATCGGTCAGAACCGTGAACCTCTTAGCCGTCAAATGACGTTGACCCAGCGCACCAGTGGGGGTGGGGACACATTGCACCCAACAACACAAACATCCATGTCTTACGTGGGACTCGAACCCCCAACCTGGCTGCCAATCAATCTCTGGAAACACTCTCCTTGACCGTTCGGCCACCACGTCGACTGAAATGAGCCAACAGTACGCGGTGTTCCCAGGTGGTCACCCACCCAAGTACTAACCGCGCCCGATGCTGCTTAACTTCGATGATCTAACGAGAACCGGTGTTTTCAGCACGGTAGAACCGTTGGCTTTCCATCCAAGAAGATAAATTTAGTAAAATGAGAGGTTAAACGATTGTAAGTTTCTAAAGTAACCATTTTTAATACAGAAATAATGTAAATTTCCATACTGCTAAGTAAACGAGTATTTTATTATGGAAACGTGAGGGCAATATTGTCTGTGTGACGTCACCATGCTCTATATGCCGTACGACTCATAGAAACCATGATATTTGCAAAAGTTGAGAACATCCATTGGAGGGATAAGTAGGGGATAGGAGGGTTAACAGTAAGAAGTTGTAGAATTGGAATAACAAGAAAGATCGATCATGCATAATGCATTATGAAACACTTTCCAACTGAAATGCAATTTTATTTAAACATCTCTAAAATGCGATACATTCAGCGATGATATTTCTTAAATTATCACAGTACTACAAAAACTTATTTTACTTGAAAACTTAAAACCATGGAAGTACAAGTACTTTTTAACTCCATGCTTAAAATTTCATCGAAAAAGGCAATGCTATAAAATCGTCTGCTTCTCTGTGCAACATCAAGGAACATCTCGTTGATATTACTTATATTCCAGGCTCCAGGGCTAAATAATTTTGCTTTAAAAAAATTCATCAATTCTTGTGCAACTCATCTTACAATCACTTGTTTACATTCTATTCTGCATCCTTTAAAATTAGGCTTCGTTGTAGAAATAAGCACAGTTGGATGACTATTTAAACTCAAAAATATTGTAATTGCGTTGGCGTAGAATATAGATGTACAGAAAATACGCAAAAATAAAGCGGTTTTAGGACGGATACAACACTCAATATAGATTTAAAAGAACTTTAAAAATCACGATTTGGACATTGTGAAAAAAGAGGGATGACATATTTTATTTTGAGGTGGGTTACATGATCTCTTCATATAACATGGGTGTAGTTATTTAAATTTTTATTTAAAAAACTACAGAACATATTTTACTCAAATTTTTTTAATATATTTTATGGGATAATTTGAATATTTCCTAAAATTTTTAAACCAGTTTGCGAATTTCAACTTTGCTTAAAAAAATGTTTGAAAAATTGGGGCCCATAGGGTTCAATGTATTTCACTTTTCAACCCGGGTTCAATCTAAAATTAATTGAGTGATATTATTCATTTACATTCCCATATATTCCACAGACCGTCTGAAAAACATTAAAAAAAATTATTAAAATATCATTTTGATAAAATCATAGTTACGGCAGTTATCGTACAAACGGACAGACAGAATGACAATAAACACTTTTCAACATAGTCATAAACACTTTTCAACTATGTTGGAAAGTGTTAAAAATGTTCCATTTAATTATCTGAACGTAGTTGGTCAAAAAATATGCCAAAACTTAAAAGAGTTTTTGGTATTCGTAGCTTGACAATATAATTTTAATATACTATATATATGGAAAATGATGCTAGACTCGAGTTTTTCATATATACAGTCGGTCCCACTTAATCGGATAGTGGATAATCGCATACCCTGCGTAGAATATTGTGGAACGAACCCATAGGTTTTTCACATAGCAATCCCCGGTTAATTGCATGATTTTTTTTTTCCTAATGGCCAGGCATTTGATATTTTATCATTCGCCTATACTAAGGCCAGAACCGTGAACCTGTTAGTCGTCACATGACGTTGCCCCAGCGCATCAGTGGGGGTCGGAACACACCGCCCCAACGACGCAACATCCATGCCTGAAGGTGGGACTCGAACCCACAACCCCGCAGCCGAACGATCGCTAGGAAACGCTTGCCTTCACCGTTCGACCACCGCGTCGGCAATTGCATGAAAATTGAGATATCAATATTCTAGTGAACGCATGTCTCAATTTTGGAAGGCATAGTAGGAAAAGCTTGGCAACCTCCGGTTCTTCCTTGTATACTTCAAAAGGTATATACATATTAAATAGTAATAATGCGTTATGTATATAGTAATAAATTGCTGCTATTTAGTATGTAAATTGTTATAGCTATTTTATATTTATTATCTTTATATAATGAAGAGTAGTATTAATAATATAATCTGTGTATCCGCCTAATCTCATTAGAGTGGAACTAAGTCTATGCAATTAACCAGATACCTTCAAAATAAATCAATCAAACAAGTGCAAGAAAAAAGGTTAAAAAGTAAAATTTTCGTGAAAACATTGGATAAAATAAGTTCCGACGATAGAAGTACCACGTCAATAAAGATAGATAGACTCCTGTATTATATCAGTTTGTCAGTATTCCTATCGTTGCTCTATATTATGACAAAGGAAACCGTTGTTTGTTTACCGAAACCTCTTTTCCGCTGTTAATTTACCTTATGCTGTAATTCAAGTCATTGCGTTATGTCATTTATTTACGTAACAATGTTTTCGTCTTTTTCACGTATTTTCTTTACGAGTTACAATTCAGTATTCAGTGATGAAATGTTCTTCTAATAGTTCTAGCGCGTCGATCCATGTTTACTAATACGTAGGTTTGAACGTAAATTGCATTCAGGTAACAAAAGAAAAAAAGGTGAAAAATAAATTATGGAATAAAGTGAGTTTTTCAATCTCCTCATTTGCACAACAGAGGCGCAAAGAAAAATGGAAAATAAATTTTATTAATCATGAAATTGGTTAAACCCAATGGAGAGTGTAGGCAGATTCAAATCAAAACAATTCTTTATAAATCTTAACATTATCCAAAATGGATAGTATTCAAAATAGTCGAAGAGAATTGGCTATTTTCCATAATCTATACGTGTATAAAAAAAATTGAAAATCTGCTTGTCTGTATGTTTGTCTCATCATCACGAGAGAACGGCTAAACCGAATTTCATAAAATTTTGTGGGTGCCATTGGAATAGCCCCACCATAACTTGAGTCTATGTTTGGAGTTTCTAGGACCAGGGGTTGTCTTAATATTAATTAAAAACGCACTGTTAAAACATCCATAGACATAGCATTATGTAGATGATATTTTTTCCGGTAAATTTATTTAAAGAAAATGGTATGTTGCTTGGCAACAGATTTAAATCCAATGTGTTTATGCGCAGACGATTTTTATTAATTTTTTCTGATTAATATAATGTATTAAAATGTGTATAAAAGAAATGTATGTTAGAAATGTATATAAAAAAATCTGATGTGGGCAACACATGACTCTCTTTATATAATGTAATGAATTTACTACTTTTACAGTAAAAAAAATCTGATGTGGGCAACACATGACTTTCCTTATATAATGTAATGAATTTACTACTTTTACAGTAAAAAAATAGGTTTTTCTTATAGTAGATACTAATATTCTTTCCAAGATATTGAATTTTCGACAATTAGTTGTCATTTTCATTGATTTAGCGTCATTTTTATCCATTTGACGAGATTTACGTTAATTTGGCAACATTTCAAAAAGTCGCCAAGTTGGCGACATTTCGCCAAATTCGTCGCCAAAATCTCGCCAAGAGTTATGTACTAAGAAAAAAGTTATTCTTACAGCAGATAAATGACTATTGGCGTTCAAATACAAAAGTATTATTCAAAGTATATTTTTTCATGAATGGAACGAGCTAGATCCACGAGAATGATGTCATTCAATTTATCGCATGGTATTACATATGAAAAGTGAACATGTTTCTCAATAGGAATTTTTTTTTATGTGACTTTTTCATAATTTTTTTGAAAAATGTACAATATCTCGAGAACGGTTCATGTTAGCCTTCTAAAATTTATGCCAATCGTTTTCTAATGAAAAATTACATAAGAAATGTCTATTTGCGTAACTTTATTAGCGGTTTTGATTTTTTGACGATTTTTTCAAAATTTCATTCGAAAATTTAGGGAGGTTCTGAACATTCGATTACGTATAAAAACAATAGGCTTCCAGTGTTTATGGATTGTGATTTTTGTACCAAATTTGGTTCGAATCGGTCCATTCGTTCGTCAGTTATCGTCTCCACAGACTCACTGACACACACACATACACACATACTTTCACACACACACACACACACACACACAGACATCACTCCAAAAATGTTTGATTCGTGATCAGGGATGCTTGAAACGTGCTCTCCCGTCGAAAACTCGAATTCGAATTTTCGACCCCGTCACAATACTTTCCTTATACATTATGTATATAAGGAAAGTAAAAATAGGTTTTTCTTATAGTAGATACTAATATTCTATCCAAGATATAGCATTTTCGGCAATCAGTCATCATTTTCATTGATTTAGCGTCATTTTTATCCATTTGGCGAGATTTTCGTTAATTTGGCAACATTTCAAAAAGTCGCCAAGTTGGCGACATTCCGCCAAATACGTCTCCAATATTTTGCCAAGCGTTATGGACAAAGAAATAAGTTGTTCTTACAGCAGAAAAATGACTATTGGCGTTCAAATACAAAAGTATTACTCAAAGTATCTTTTTTCATGAATGGAACGAGCTAGATCTACGAGAATGATGTCACCCAATTTATCGCATGGTATTACAAATGAAAAGTGAACATGTTTCTCAATGGGAATTTTTTTTTTCATTTTATATGAATTTTAATAATTTTTTTGAAAAATGTGCAATAATCTCGAGAACGGTTCATGTTAGCGTTCTAAAATTTATGTCAATAGTTTTCTAATGAAAAATTACATAAGAAATGTCTATTTGCGAAACTTTATTAGTGGTTTTGATTTTTTAACGATTTTTCCAAAATTTTATTCGAAAATTTAGGGATGTTCTGAACATTCGATTACGTATAAAAACAATAGGCTTCCAGTGTTTACGGATTGTGATTTTTATACCAAATTTGGTTCGAATCGGTCCATTCGTTCATCAGTTATCGTCTCCACAGACTCACTGACACACACACACACACATACATTCACACACACACACACAAACACACACACACACACACACAGACATGACTTCAAAAATGTTTGATTCGTGATCAGGGATGCTTGAAACGTGCTCTCCCGTCGAAAACTCGATTTCGAATTTTCGACCCCGTCACAATAGTTTCCTTATACATTATGTATAAAATCTGATGTGGGCAACACATGACTTTCCTTATATAACGTAATGAATTTACCACTTTTACAGTAAAATAAATAGGTTTTTCCTATAGTAGATACTAATATTCTTTCCAAGATATTGAATTTTCGACAATTAGTCGTCATTTCATTGATTTAGCGTCATTTTTATCCATTTGGCGAGATTTTCGTTAATTTGGCAACATTTCAAAAAGTCGCCAAGTTGAAGACATTCAGCCAAAATTCGTCGCCAAAATCTCTCCAAGCATAATGGACAAAGAAATAAGTTATTCTTACAGCAGATAAATGAATATTGGCGTTCAAATACAAAAGTATTACTCAAAGTATCTTTTTTCATGAATGGAACGAGCTAGATCCACGAGAATGATGTCATCCAATATATCGCATGGTATTACTGAAAAGTGAACATGTCTCTCAAGAGGAAATATTTTTATTTTTATTTTATATGACTTTCAGATACTTTTTTTGAAAAATGTTCAATATCTCGAGAACGGTTCATGTTAGCGTTCTAAAATTTATGTCAATCGTTTTCTAATGAAAAATTACATAAGAAATGTCTATATGCGTAACTTTATTAGTGGTTTTGATTTTTTGACTATTTTTTTCAAATTTCATTTGAGAATTTAGGGGTGTTCTTAACATTCGATTGTGTATAAAAACAATAGGCTTCCAGTGTTTACGGATTGTGATTTTTGTACCAAATTTGGATCGAATCGGTCCATTCGTTTGTCTGTTATCGTCTTCACAAACTCTCACACACACACACACATACTTTCACACACACACACACACACACACACAGACATCACTTCAAAAATGTTTGTTTCGTGATCAGGGATGATTGAAACGTGCTCTCCCGTCGAAAACTCGATTTCGAATTTTCGACCCCGTCACAATACTTTCCTTATACATTATGTATATAAGGAAAGTAATAGGATTTTCTTATAGTAGATACTAATATTCTTTCCAAGATATTGAATTTTCGACAATTAGTCGCCATTTTCATTGATTTAGCATAATTTTTATCCATTTGGCGAGATTTTCATTAATTTGGGAACATTTCAAAAAAGTCGCCAAGTTGGCGACATTCCGCCAAATTCGTCGCCAAAATTTCGCCAAGAGTTATGCACTAAGAATAAAGTTATTCTTACAGCAGATAAATGACTATTGGCGTTCTAATACAAAAGTATTATTCAAAGTATCTTTTTTCATGAATGGGACGAGCTAGATGCACGAGAATGATGTCACTCAATTTATCGCATGGTATTACATATGAAAAGTGAACATGTTTCTCAATAGAATTTTTTTTTTTTTATGTGACTTTTTCATAATTTTTTTGAAAAATGTACAATATCTCGAGAACGGTTTATGTTAGCGTTCTAAAATTTATACCAATCGTTTTCTAATGAAAAATTACATAAGAAATGTCTATTTGCGTAACTTTATTAGCGGTTTTGATTTTTTAACGATTTTTTCAAAATTTCATTCGAAAATTTAGGGGGGTTCTGAACATTCGATCACGTATAAAAACAATAGGCTTCCAGTGTTTACGGATTGTGATTTTTGTACCAAATTTGGTTCGAATCGGTCCATTCTTTCGTCAGTTATCGTCTCCACAGACTCACTGACACACACACACACACACACACACACATACTTTCACACACACACACACACACATACTTTCACACACACACACACACACACACACACACATATACACATACAGACATCACTTCAGAAATGATTGACGTTTCAAGCATCCCTGATCACGAATCAAGCATTTGTGAAGTGATGTCTGTGTGTGTATGTGTGTGTGTGTGTGGAGACGATAACTGACGAACGAATGAACCGATTTGAACCAAATTTGGTACAAAAATCACAATTCGTCAATACTGGAAGCTTATTGTTTTTATACGCAATCGAATGTTCAGAACCCTCCTAAATTTTCGAATGGAATTTTGAAAAAATCGTCAAAAAATCAAAACCACTAATAAAGTTACGCAAACAGACATTTCTTATGTAATTTTTCATTAAAAAACCATTGACATAAATTTTAGAACGCTAACATGAACCGTTCTCGAGATATTGTACATTTTTCAAAAAAAATTATCAAAAAGTCATATAAAATAGAAAAAAAATCCTATTGAGAAACATGTTCACTTTTCATATGTAATATCATGCGATAAATTGGGTGACATCATTCTTGTGGATCTAGCTCGTTCCATTCATGAAAAAAGATACTTTGAGTAATACTTTTATATTTGAACGTCAATAAGCATTTATCTGCTGCAAGAATAACTTATTTCTTCGTCCATAACGCTTGGCGAGATTTTGGCGACGAAATTGGCGGAATGTCGCCAACTTGGCGATTTTTTGAAATGTTGCCAAATTAACGAAAATCTTGCCAAATGGATAAAAATGACGCTAAATCAATGAAAATGACCACTAATTGTCGAAAATTCAATATCTTAGAAAGAATATTAGTATCTACTATAAGAAAAACCTATTTTTTTTACTGTAAAAGTAGTAAATTCATTACATTATATAAGGAAAGTCATGTGTTGCCCACATCAGATTTTTTCAATTTATTACGTCATCTATTTTAGAGTTGAAACTTATATATTGTAGTACGGGTACTCTTCTATTTGTACACGGGTATACCTTTTTATCTAAGAGAATATAAGTAGTACGATTATATATATTCCTATATAATTTTAATGCTTTCATTTTGGCATATATTGAATCAATAACGGCCCTTTAGTTTAAAGATTGCGGGGATAATTAATATTTTCATTTTTTTACATCATCTGTTTTATTTTGGCAAATATTTTTGAAACTCATATATTGTAGTACGGGTGGGTAATCTTCTATTAATACACGGGTATAACTTCTAATCTACTAAAATATAAGTAGTAGGAGTATATAATTTTAGCGCTTTTATTTTGGCATATATTGGAATCAATAATGGCTTTCAGGTTTAAAGATCACGGGAATTATTGATATTTTCAATTTATTACGTTATCTGTTATTTTTTGGCAAATATTTTTGAAACTCATATATTGTAGACGAGTAATCTTCTACTAATAGACGGGTATACCTTTTCATATTCAAGAATATAAGTAGTACGGGTATATCTTCATATACAGTTTTAGCGCTTTTATTTTGGCATATATTAATTTAATTTAATATTTTTTGTAAATTCGCTTACAAACGGGAACAGGATATTTCATTCTCCAAACCTTCTTCTGAAGATTATTTTATATAGCAAGAACAGGGATTCTTAAATTTCTTTTTAGAAGCAATAGTTTAAATATTTTAATAGATTGCTTTGAATAATAATGTAATTTAGAATATTATAAGAATTTGCACATGATTATAAATTTTAAGTTTTTCTATATTATATTTTAATTTATATATTATATTATATTTTTCCATACTATATTATATTGTATACGAAGAACGGGTATACTGCGTATATAATATAATATAGTAATTAAAGATAAGGATAAGATTTGTATAGTATAGTTTTGAATTGAAGTCGATGTCTACATCCTCCATTGAGTTCCACATCGTGTGCCATTAAAATTTATTTTCTATAATTCCCCGTGCTGTTGTGGATTGGAGGTCATTTAAAAACACATCGTGATGCAGTAGCTGCTCAAATACCTTATTGTTTCAGTATCCGAATGAAAAACAAACGCATTTTGTTTAATAAGATTTTGAAATTTATTCCTTAAATAGTTTTCTAAGCAATTCCCTATATTTTTCTTTCAAATTGACAATCCCGTTTGGCATTCACGATTCATTTTGCTCACTTGTGTTGATAGTAGAACTTGTTAACCTAATTTCGCACGTGAATAACTTGAAATTATGAATAACAAGCAGCGATTACCCGACGTTGCTCAGGATTAACGATGCAAAACTGATAAAAATTACACCGGAACATATAGGGCCGTGAATCTTATACATTGTTTTTTCACTGTGGATGAAGTAAATTCATTGCATTATGTAAGAAGAAAAATGGATCTGATTGGCCACTCTTTGGCCAATCAGATCCATTGGATTATACGATTATACATACATACTTTTCTTCTTTATATATATAGATATATATATATATAGAGAGAGAGAGAGATTTTTATATTCATTTATTTATTATTCAAATTAATAAAATTTGTTGAGTAAGCCTGTGAAAAATAAACCATGGTGATAGAGTTTCCATTTAAATTCATATTTCAAACCTGTGATTTTCAAAAGTGACTAATACATTCAATAAACTCCCACAAAACTCAGAGATTTAATTGACTTTCACGTTTTAAACCAACAATTTCCAACCTTTTTCGTTGGGAATCATGGAGTTATAGAGAGTAAAACTCCTGGGACATTTGTTTAAAACATCTGGTTTTGTTTTCCATTAATAACTCGACAACCCTTAGTCTTAGAAACTCGAAACTTGGACTAAATTTATGAAGGACTATTTCAAAGCTACCCATAAAATTTCATTAAATTCGGTGCAACTGTTCTTTCGTGATAATGAGATAAACGAAACTTTCGCTTTTCATTAATATCGCGACAACCCCTGGTGTTAGAAACTCTAAACATGGACTAAATTTTAAGTGAGGCTATTTCAAGACTACCCACCAAATTTCATCAAATTCGGTGTAGCCGATCTTCCGTGATGTTGAATCATACATACATACATACATACATACATACATACATACTTTTTTTCTTTATATATATATAGATTTGAGTTTCAAAGTATGCCTAACGTTTAAATCACCAAAATGAGTGTTTATAACTTCGAATGATTTGAATAATAAAGCGTAGATATTTAGATCATTTAGATTTGTCTGATCACTACTTCTATTGTATAGGAAAATACGTTTTCACGAATTTAACCATGCGATGATTCATGAAAGCATGTTGAAATGATTTAGTTTAGAAGCTCGGATGTACCCATGTTTGTTGTAAAAAAAATAATCTGCTGTGGGCAACACATGACTTTCCTTATATATAATGCAATGAATTTACTACTTTTACAATAAAAAATAGGTTTTTCTGATAGTAGATATTTATATTCTTTTCAAAATATTGAAGGTTTGTCAATTAGTCGTCATTTTCATTGATTTAGTGTCATTTTTATCCATTTAGCGAGATTTTCGTTAATTTGGCAACATTTAAAAAAGTTGCTAAGTTGGCGACATTCCGCCAAATTTGGCGCCAAAATCTCGCCAAGCGTTATAGACGAAGAAATAAGTTATTCTTACAGCAGATAAATGACTATTGGCGTTTAAATACAAAAGTATTACTCAAAGTATCTTTTTTCATGAATGGAACGAGCTAGATCTACGAGAATGATGTCACCCAATTTATCGCATGGTATTACAAATGAAAAGTGAACATGTTTCTCAATGGGAATTTTTTTTTTCATTTTATATGAATTTTAATAATTTTTTTGAAAAATGTGCAATAATCTCGAGAACGGTTCATGTTAGCGTTCTAAAATTTATGTCAATAGTTTTCTAATGAAAAATTACATAAGAAATGTCTATTTGCGAAACTTTATTAGTGGTTTTGATTTTTTAACGATTTTTCCAAAATTTTATTCGAAAATTTTGGGATGTTCTGAACATTCGATTACGTATAAAAACAATAGGCTTCCAGTGTTTACGGATTGTGATTTTTATACCAAATTTGGTTCAAATCGGTCCATTCGTTCGTCAGTTATCGTCTCCACAGACTCACTGACACACACACACACACATACATTCACACACACACACAGACATGACTTCAAAAATGTTTGATTCGTGATCAGGGATGCTTGAAACGTGCTCTCCCGTCGAAAACTCGATTTCGAATTTTCGACCCCGTCACAATACTTTCCTTATACATTATGTATAAAATCTGATGTGGGCAACACATGACTTTCCTTATATAACGTAATGAATTTATCACTTTTACAGTAAAATAAATAGGTTTTTCCTATAGTAGATACTAATATTCTTTCCAAGATATTGAATTTTCGACAATTAGTCGTCATTTCATTGATTTAGCGTCATTTTTTTCCATTTGGCGAGATTTTCGTTAATTTGGCAACATTTCAAAAAGTCGCCAAGTTAACGACATTCAGCCAAAATTCGTCGCCAAAATCTCTCCAAGCATAATGGACAAAGAAATAAGTTATTCTTACAGCAGATAAATGAATATTGGCGTTCAAATACAAAAGTATTACTCAAAGTATCTTTTTTCATGAATGGAACGAGCTAGATCCACGAGAATGATGTCATCCAATATATCGCATGGTATTACTGAAAAGTGAACATGTCTCTCAAGAGGAAATATTTTTATTTTTATTTTATACTAGCCGCCTTTGGCGACCAGCCTGTTCGCTACCCTTGAAAATTCTGACCGTGGCAAACTCGTTGGCCCGACCTACCAGAAAGGTGTAAGGTAACTGCTTGGAAGGCCAGGAAGTGCCACACAATTTAGACCGGAACCCAATGGGGGAGGCATCCAAAGAGACCGTACCCTCCTTCCCCTACCACAAACCTCTCGGAAGGACTTGCAGTCCCACACGTTTAACGTGATCGTACTCCGCGTGAACACGGCTGCAGTTTTGGCAATGGCGGGAATCGAACCCGGGCCTATCGAGTGAAATTCCCGCGCGCTAACCACTGGGCTACCGTGCCATCCGCGACAATCTCCATAACTTTATTTTTATTCGGCAATTTTGGGAATCGAACCCGGGCCTACCAATTGCAAATCCCGCGCACTAACCACTGGGGTACTTCACCCTCCGCGATATTCTTCATAACTTTCTTTTTATTCACCCAATTTAGACCGGAACCAAGTGGGAGAAGCATCCACAGGGACCGTACCCTTCTTCCCCTACCACCAACCTCTCGGAAGGACTTACAGACCCACATGTTTAACGTGATCGTACTCCGCGTAAACACGGCGGCAATTTTGGGAATCGAACCCGGGCCTACCGAGTGCAATTTCCGCGCGCTAACCACTGGGCTACTTCTCCCTCCGCGACAATCTCCATAACTTTCTTTTTATTCACCCAATTTAGACCGTACCCTCCTTCCCCTACCACCAACCTCTCGGAAGGACTCACGAACCCACATGTTTAACGTGATCGTACTCTGCGTTAACGTGGCGTAAGTTTTGGCAGTGGCGGGAATCGAACCCGGGCCTACTGAGTGCAATTCCCGCCCGCTAACCACTGGGCTGCCGCGCCCTCCGCGACAATCTCCATAACTTTCTACATATTCACCCAATTTAGACGGGAACCCAGTGGGGGAGGCATCCATAGGGGCCGTATCCTCCTTCCCCTACCACCAACCTCTCGGAAGGACTTACGGACCCACATATTTAACGTGATCGTATTCCACGTAAACACGGCGGCAGTTTTGGCAGTGGCGGGAATCGAACCCGGGCCTACCGCTAACTTCCCGCGCGCTAATTTGCAATTTAAAATGACCATATGCTTAATTCCATCATCCTCATTCCATTGTTTCATTGTTCCATCATTTAAAATATCCAGAAAATTAAAATATCCATTTAAAATATCCAAAAGTTAAAATATACATTTAAAAAATCCAGATCGTCCCATCATTTAAAATATAAATATAATAATTTATATAGAGCAAAGGCGCTCTATTTAGAACCGTGACGTCACCTCCACCTTGACGTCCCCACCCACCACCTTCCCTGCTTCAGCGGGGGAGAAACGAACGGAACGCCGAGAAATTTAAAATCATGACGTCTTTAAAATTGCGATCCTGAAGGCAATTTTCATTATTTCTGGACCAGATTAGACTTGTAAGAATGCCAGATATTTCAGCTTTCTAAAAATGTAAATTATTAGTCGAAATTATGAGTACTTTTTACTATGCGAGAATTTGAAAACCAAAAATCGTTTTTTTGAGCCAAAAGTGACTTTTGTTTTAAAATCTTTAAAAAATATTAGAAATCGAAATGGAGATTTGAAATTGATATATTTTTACTCGTAATTGTCTGCTCTTTCCGATGGTGTGAATTGTTTTTTTCTACGACGTCTGGATCGTGGAGGAAAAAGGGCAAAAAGGGCAAAAAACGGTCGAAATCGCATAAAACATTAAATAAATAAAAAAATAATTAGAATTTTGAAAATCGGTTTTCACGTGTCCCCTTCCCTCCCCCCCAGGTCTCCGATTGCCAAATTTCGTAGCTCTCCGACGCGCGGTCGCGAAACGTATAGTGTATAAGACAGACACACACACTCACACACACACACACAGACATTGCCTTTTATTATTTACTAGCCGCCTTTGGCGACCAGCCTGTTCGCAACCCTTGAAAATGCTGATCGTGGCCACCAATTTAGACCGGAACCCAGTGGGGGAGGCATCCACAGAGAACGTACCCTCCTTCCCCTACCACCAACCTCTCGGACTTACGATCCCACATGTTTAACGGGATTGTACTCCGCGTGATAGCGGCTGCAGTTTTTCAGTGGCGGGAATCGAACCCGGGCCTACCCAGTGAAATTCCCGCGCGCTAACCACTGGTGTAGTAAATTATTAGTCGAAATTATGAGTACTTTTTACTATGCGAGAATTTAAAAACCAAAAATCGTTTTCTTGAGCAAAAAGTGAGTTTTGTTTTAAAATCTTTAAAAAATATTAGAAATCGAAATTCAGATTTTAAATTGATATATTTTTACTCGAAATTCTCTGCCCCTTCCGATGGTGTGATTTGTTTTTTTCTACGACGTCTGGATCGTGGAGAAAAAAGGGCAAAAAGGGCAAAAAACGGTCGAAATCGCATAAAACATTAAATAAATAAAAAAAAAATTAAAATTTTAAAAATCGGTTTTCACGTACCCTCCTTCCCCTACCACAAACCTCTCGGAAGGACTTGCAGTCCCACACGTTTAACGTGATCGTACTCCGCGTGAACACGGCTGCAGTTTTGGCAATGGCGGGAATCGAACCCGGGCCTACCGAGTGAAATTCCCGCGCGCTAACCACTGGGCTACCGTGCCATCCGCGACAATCTCCATAACTTTATTTTTATTCGGCAATTTTGGGAATCGAACCCGGGCCTACCAAGTGCAAATCCCGCGCACTAACCACTGGGGTACTTCACCCTCCGCGATATTCTTCATAACTTATTTTTTATTCACCCAATTTAGACCGGAACCAAGTGGGAGAAGCTTCCACAGGGACCGTACCCTTCTTCCCCTACCACCAACCTCTCGGAAGGACTTACAGACCCACATGTTTAACGTGATCGTACTCCGCGTAAACACGGCGGCAATTTTGGGAATCGAACCCGGGCCTACCGAGTGCAATTTCCGCGCGCTAACCATTGGGCTACTTTGCCCTACGCGACAATCTCCATAACTTTCTTTTTATTCATCCAATTTAGACCGTACCCTCCTTCCCCTACCACCAACTTCTCGGAAGGACTCACGGACCCACATGTTTAACGTGCTCGTACTCCGCGTAAACACGGCGGCAATTTTGGGAATCGAACCCGGGCCTGGTAACTGGTTGGACGGCCAGGATGTGCCACCCAATTTAGACCGGAACCCCGTGGGGGAGGCATCCACAGTGAACGTACCATCCTTCCCCTACCACCAACCTCTCGGAAAAACATACGGACCCATATGTTTAACGTGATCGTACTCCATGTCAGTGGCGGAAATCGAACCCGGGCCTACCGCGTGCAATTCCCGCGCGCTAACCACTGGGCTACTTCGCCCTCCGCGACAATCTCCATAACTTTCTTTTTATTCACCCAATTTAGACCGTACCCTCCTTCCCCTACCACCAACCTCTCGGAAGGACTCACGAACCCACATGTTTAACGTGATCGTACTCTGCGTGAACGTGGCGTAAGTTTTGGCAGTGGCGGGAATCGAACCCGGGCCTACTGAGTGCAATTCCCGCGCGCTAACCACTGGGCTGCCGCGCCCTCCGCGACAATCTCCATAACTTTCTACATATTCACCCAATTTAGACGGGAACCCAGTGGGGGAGACATCCACAGGGGCCGTATCCTCCTTCCCCTACCACCAACCTCTCGGAAGGACTTACGGACCCACATATTTAACGTGATCGTATTCCACGTAAACACGGCGGCAGTTTTGGCAGTGGCGGGAATCGAACCCGGGCCTACCGCTAACTTCCCGCGCGCTAATTTGCAATTTAAAATGACCATATGCTTAATTCCATCATCCTCATTCCATTGGTTCATTGTTCCATCATTTAAAATATCCATAAAATTAAAATATCCAAAAGTTAAAATATACATTTAAAAAATCCAGATCGTCCCATCATTTAAAATATAAATATAATAATTTATATAGAGCAAAGGCGCTCTATTCAGAACCGTGACGTCACCTCCACCTTGACGTCCCCACCCACCACCTTCCCTGCTTCAGCGGGGGAGAAACGAAGCGGTACGCCGAGAAATATAAAATCATGACGTCTTTAAAATTGCCATCCTGAAGGCAATTTTCATTATTTCTGGACCAGATTGGACTTGTAAGAATGCCAGATGTTTGACCTTTCTGAAAATGTAAATTATTAGTCGAAATTATGAGTACTTTTCACGATGCGAGAATTTAAAAACCAAAAATCGTTTTCTTGAGCAAAAAGTGACTTTTGTTTTAAAATCTTTAAAAAATATTAGAAATCGAAATTCAGATTTGAAATTGATATATTTTTACTCGAAATTCTCTGCTCTTTCCGATGGTGTGATTTGTTTTTTTCTACGATGTCTGGATCGTGGAGAAAAAAGGGCAAAAATGGCAAAAAACGGTCGAAATCGCATAAAAGATTAAATAAATAAAAAAATAATTAAAATTTTAAAAATCGGTTTTCACGTGTCCCCTTCCCTCCCCCGCGGGTCTCCGATTGCCAAATTTCGTAGCTCTCCGACGCGCGGTCGCGAAACGTATAGTGTATAAGACAGACACACAGACACACAGACATTGCCTTTTATTATATAGACTAGCCGCCTTTGGCGACCAGCCTGTTCGCTACCCTTGAAAATTCTGACCGTGGCAAACTCGTTGGCGCGACCTACCAGAAAGGTGTAAGGTAACTGCTTGGAAGGCCAGGAAGTGCCACACAATTTAGACCGGAACCCAATGGGAGAGGCATCCAAAGAGACCGTACCCTCCTTCCCCTACCACAAACCTCTCGGAAGGACTTGCAGTCCCACACGTTTAACGTGATCGTACTCCGCGTGAACACGGCTGCAGTTTTGGCAATGGCGGGAATCGAACCCGGGCCTACCGAGTGAAATTCCCGCGCGCTGACCACTGGGCTACCGTGCCATCCGCGACAATCTCCATAACTTTATTTTTATTCGGCAATTTTGGGAATCGAACCCGGGCCTACCAAGTGCAAATCCCGCGCACTAACCACTGGGGTACTTCACCCTCCGCGATATTCTTCATAACTTTCTTTTTATTCACCCAATTTAGACCGGAACCAAGTGGGAGAAGCATCCACAGGGACCGTACCCTTCTTCCCCTACCACCAACCTCTTGGAAGGACTTACAGACCCACATGTTTAACGTGATCGTACTCCGCGTAAACACGGCGGCAATTTTGGGAATCGATCCCGGGCCTACAGAGTGCAATTTCCGCGCGCTAACCATTGGGCTACTTTGCCCTACGCGACAATCTCCATAACTTTCTTTTTATTCATCCAATTTAGACCGTACCCTCCTTCCCCTACCACCAACTTCTCGGAAGGACTCACGGACCCACATGTTTAACGTGCTCGTACTCCGCGTAAACACGGCGGCAATTTTGGGAATCGAACCCGGGCCTGGTAACTGGTTGGACGGCCAGGATGTGCCACCCAATTTAGACCGGAACCCAGTGGGGGAGGCATCCACAGGGAACGTACCCTCCTTCCCCTACCACCAACCTCTCGGAAAAACATACGGACCCATATGTTTAACGTGATCGTACTCCATGTCAGTGGCGGAAATCGAACCCGGGCCTACCGCGTGCAATTCCCGCGCGCTAACCACTGGGCTACTTCGCCCTCCGCGACAATCTCCATAACTTTCTTTTTATTCACCCAATTTAGACCGTACCCTCCTTCCCCTACCACCAACCTCTCGGAAGGACTCACGAACCCACATGTTTAACGTGATCGTACTCTGCGTGAACGTGGCGTAAGTTTTGGCAGTGGCGGGAATCGAACCCGGGCGTACTGAGTGCAATTCCCGCGCGCTAACCACTGGGCTGCCGCGCCCTCCGCGACAATCTCCATAACTTTCTACATATTCACCCAATTTAGACGGGAACCCAGTGGGGGAGGCATCCACAGGGGCCGTATCCTCCTTCCCCTACCACCAACCTCTCGGAAGGACTTACGGACCCACATATTTAACGTGATCGTATTCCACGTAAACACGGCGGCAGTTTTGGCAGTGGCGGGAATCGAACCCGGGCCTACCGCTAACTTCCCGCGCGCTAATTTGCAATTTAAAATGACCATATGCTTAATTCCATCATCCTCATTCCATTGTTTCATTGTTCCATCATTTAAAATATCCATAAAATTAAAATATCCAAAAGTTAAAATATACATTTAAAAAATCCAGATCGTCCCATCATTTAAAATATAAATATAATAATTTATATAGAGCAAAGGCGCTCTATTCAGAACCGTGACGTCACCTCCACCTTGACGTCCCCACCCACCACCTTCCCTGCTTCAGCGGGGGAGAAACGAAGCGGTACGCCGAGCGGAACGCCGAGAAATATAAAATCATGACGTCTTTAAAATTGCCATCCTGAAGGCAATTTTCATTATTTCTGGACCAGATTGGACTTGTAAGAATGCCAGATGGTTGACCTTTCTGAAAATGTAAATTATTAGTCGAAATTATGAGTACTTTTCACGATGCGAGAATTTAAAAACCAAAAATCGTTTTCTTGAGCAAAAAGTGACTTTTGTTTTAAAATCTTTAAAAAATATTAAAAATCGAAATTCAGATTTGAAATTGATATATTTTTACTCGAAATTCTCTGCTCTTTCCGATGGTGTGATTTGTTTTTTTCTACGATGTCTGGATCGTGGAGAAAAAAGGGCAAAAATGGCAAAAAACGGTCGAAATCGCATAAAACATTAAATAAATAAAAAAATAATTAAAATTTTAAAAATCGGTTTTCACGTGTCCCCTTTCCCCTCCCCCCCGGGTCTCCGATTGCCAAATTTCGTAGCTCTCCGACGCGCGGTCGCGAAACGTATAGTGTATAAGACAGACACACAGACAGACAGACAGACACACAGACATTGCCTTTTATTATATAGATGACTTTCAGATACTTTTTTTGAAAAATGTTCAATATCTCGAGAACGGTTCGTGTTAGCGTTCTAAAATTTTTGTCAATCGTTTTCTAATGAAAAATTACATAAGAAATATCTATATGCGTAACTTTATTAGTGGTTTTGATTTTTTGACTATTTTTTTCAAATTTCATTTGAAAATTTAGGAGTGTTCTTAACATTCGATTGTGTATAAAAACAATAGGCTTCCAGTGTTTACGGATTGTGATTTTTGTACCAAATTTGGATCGAATCGGTCCATTCGTTTGTCTGTTATCGTCTTCACAAACTCTCACACACACACACACATACTTTCACACACACACACACACACACACACAGACATCACTTCAAAAATGTTTGTTTCGTGATCAGGGATGATTGAAACGTGCTCTCCCGTCGAAAACTCGATTTCGAATTTTCGACCCCGTCACAATACTTTCCTTATACATTATGTATATAAGGAAAGTAATAGGATTTTCTTATAGTAGATACTAATATTCTTTCCAAGATATTGAATTTTTGACAATTAGTCGCCATTTTCATTGATTTAGCATAATTTTTATCCATTTGGCGAGATTTTCATTAATTTGGGAACATTTCAAAAAAGTCGCCAAGTTGGCGACATTCCGCCAAATTCGTCGCCAAAATTTCGCCAAGAGTTATGCACTAAGAATAAAGTTATTCTTACAGCAGATAAATGACTATTGGCGTTCTAATACAAAAGTATTATTCAAAGTATCTTTTTTCATGAATGGAACGAGCTAGATGCACGAGAATGATGTCACTCAATTTATCGCATGGTATTACATATGAAAAGTGAACATGTTTCTCAATAGAATTTTTTTTTTTTATGTGACTTTTTCATAATTTTTTTGAAAAATGTACAATATCTCGATAACGGTTCATGTTAGCGTTCTAAAATTTATACCAATCGTTTTCTAATAAAAAATTACATAAGAAATGTCTATTTGCGTAACTTTATTAGCGGTTTTGATTTTTTTACGATTTTTTCAAAATTTCATTCGAAAATTTAGGGGGGTTCTGAACATTCGATCACGTATAAAAACAATAGGCTTCCAGTGTTTACGGATTGTGATTTTTGTACCAAATTTGGTTCGAATCGGTCCATTCTTTCGTCAGTTATCGTCTCCACAGACTCACTGACACACACACACACACACACACACACATACTTTCACACACACACACACACACACACACACACAAGTAGTAAAGAAAGGGGCGTTCTGCAACGAAGGAGGTATGCGAGGTATGAGGTATGAGGTAGGGCCGCCATCTTGAATTCCGTAATCCTGGACGGGGGTGTAAAAGGGGGGGGAGAATGAATAAAAGGTGGGGGTAAAAATTTTGGAGAAACTTTTTGTCGGGTGGCAACGATTTCGTAGTCTTGTACGAGGGGTTGAGGGGGAAATAAATTTTTGGAATGAGATTTTTCTAAGTATGGAAGAAACTTTTTTGGGGGTGGCAACACCTGCGAAGGAGGTATGAAACCATCAGCGCCCCCTAGCGGCGAAAAGTGGAACTATCGGGGATAGAACTTAGAAATATTTGTTGTTTGGGTTGCCATAGCAACACCTGTAGAGGAGAAACTTTTTTCGGGGTGGCAACACCTCCGCCTCTGCGACGAAGGAGGTATGGAACCATCAGCGCCCCCTAGCGGCGAAAAGGAGAATTAAAATTGGGATTTTTCTGATTGTTGAGAATTTTTTTTCTTTTTTTCTTTTTCTAAATGAATTAATTAAGTATGAAATATTTACTTTTCTTTCTTCTAAATGAAATAAAGGGCGTTAATGAGGATAATTAAATAAAGTAATTAAGTATATCAAGGTCTATGTTATTGCATGCTAGAAGCGTACCAATATCCCTCCGCCAAGGACATGTTAAGGGTATACCAGCGGTATACCAAGGGATATGCTGAAGACATGCTAAGGTCATATCAATACCCCTCCGCCTAAGAAAAGAGTGCTTGCCCTATATCGCGGTTACGAATACATAACTGTAAGAATTTTATATTTTACTAACAAAATTTCGTAAATGCAAGTTTTTTTCTTATATTTTTTCGCAAATGTAAGTTTTTTACTTTTCAAAAACCGCACTTGTGCTGTTTTCTCTATGGGAATTAACATAGGTTTTCGCACTTGTGCTATTTTTTAACGTTTTTTCACAAAAACATACTTTTTACTAACAAAATTTCGTAAATGCAAGTTTTTTTCTTATATTTTTTCGCAAATGTAAGTTTTTTACTTTTCAAAAACCACACTTGTGCCGTTTTCTCTATGGAAATTAACATAGGTTTTCGCACTTGTGCTATTTTTTAACGTTTTTTCACAAAAACATACTTTTTACTAACAAAATTTCGTAAATGCAAGTTTTTTTCTTATATTTTTTCGCAAATGTAAGTTTTTTACTTTTCAAAAACCACACTTGTGCCGTTTTCTCTATGGAAATTAACATAGGTTTTCGCACTTGTGCTATTTTTTAACGTTTTTTCACAAAAACATACTTTTTACTAACAAAATTTCGTAAATGCAAGTTTTTTTCTTATATTTTTTCGCAAATGTAAGTTTTTTACTTTTCAAAAACCACACTTGTGCCGTTTTCTCTATGGAAATTAACATAGGTTTTCACACGTGTGCTATTTTTTAACGTTTTTTCACAAAAACATACTTTTTACTAACAAAATTTCGTAAATGCAAGTTTTTTTCTTATATTTTTTCGCAAATGTAAGTTTTTTACTTTTCAAAAACCACACTTGTGCCGTTTTCTCTATGGAAATTAACATAGGTTTTCGCACTTGTGCTATTTTTTAACGTTTTTTCACAAAAACATACTTTTTACTAACAAAATTTCGTAAATGCAAGTTTTTTTCTTATATTTTTTCGCAAATGTAAGTTTTTTACTTTTCAAAAACCACACTTGTGCCGTTTTCTCTATGGAAATTAACATAGGTTTTCGCACTTGTGCTATTTTTTAACGTTTTTTCACAAAAACATACTTTTTACTTGTAAAAAACTAACAAAAACGCGTTTTTAAAGTAGCAGAATCGCGTGAATTGGTGTTTTAAAGTAGCAGAATCGCGTGAATTGGTGTTTTAAAGTAGCAGAATCGCGTGAATTGGTGTTTTAAAGTAGCAGAATCGCGTGAATTGGTGTTTTAAAGTAGCAGAATCGCGTGAATTGATGTTTTAAAGTAGCAGAATCGCGTGAATTGATGTTTTAAAGTGGCAGAATCGCATGAATTGGGTGTATGAGAGGGTGTGTGTTTGCCCAACCGGTCTTGGAGTTTAAATTAATATGTGTGCTATTTTATGCATATGTTATTTCTTTAAACCAACATGTTTTAAAAACCGCATAGTGCATTAAATCACGATGACAGATCTACCCCTCCCCACCTCGCGTGAATGCGGATAGTTACATCGTATGGCCAGTGCGAGAAAGATGAGGATACTGCTAACAGAGTGGTACCAGGCTATAACTTGAGGCTATTTGCCGCGTTGGGCTGGGTCGACTGAACCGCTCTCGCTGCTATTGTTAACATCTGTGGTGGGGGACAGTTTTTCCGGACTGATAGAATGCTTGTGTTGGACCATCGCGAAATGCTATTCTCAGCTGGGAGAGGCTCTTTTAAAGAAGTTCTTATTAAATTTTAACATGTTTTAAAAAGAATCTTTCATTCATTAGTGTTATGAATCACGCAAGTTAATTAAAGGATGTTAATTAAATTAATTGATTAAGTATTGAATGCCTGTATACCAGGAGCATGCTAAAGACATGTCAAGGGGTATGTCAAAGCGTACCAAGGGTGTACCAAAGGAGTATGCTAAAGACATGACAAAGTCTACACTATCCCTCTGCTATATCACGGTTACGAAGTGAACTGCGAGAATCTTGTAGGGTGGGATACTTGAAAATATCGTATGATGAGGGGTATGCCAAGAGGATCGAACATGAATTTTAAGAATGTGCCGCTTTTTGCGTTTTTTTCACAAAAAGTTTTCAAAACGTTAAAAAAACAACAAAAATGTGTGTTTTTTCAACAAGTTGAAGTTTTGGAGTTGTTGGATTTCTCTATGGGAATTAACATGGGTTTTCACACTTTTGCGAATTTTTTAGAAAAAAAATGTGGTTTTTTGCAAAAATGCGGCCAAAAATGTGTTTTTTGCAAAACGCGGAATCGGCCGATTTTTTTCAAACTGTTGGATTTCTCTATGGAAATTAACATAGGTTTTCACACTTTTGCAATTTTTTGAAAGAAAATGTGCGTTTTTGCAAAAATGCGGCCAAAAAAGCGTGTTTTTAAAGTAGCAGAATCGCGTGAATTGGGTGTATGGGAGGGGGTGTGTTTCCCCAACCATTACGGTCTTGGGGGTTTAAAAAATTTTAAAAATAAATATTTTCAATAAATATTCCCAAAAATAAATATTTTTAATAAATATTTCCAAAAATAAATATTTTTAAATAATCGTGAAAGTGTCTAAAATACTTGAGTGTTATGAATCTCACAAGTTAATGAAAGGATGATAATTAAATAAAGTCTTAGAGTTTAAATAATAGCAGATACCAATGGCTGTATGCATATGTTTTTACAAGTGTACTACTACTACCATAGGGGGTTTCTTTAAACCAACATGTTTTAATACGTGTGTTATTCTAAGAGGGAGAAACACCTAATATGGTGATACATATGACACACGCGCTCAGCACAAATCGATAGAAATAAATGGTGAGATAGTTTTTAAAGACGAGACTTTTAAAATTTTTTTCGATAAATAAGGTATTTGAGGTTATTTAACGTGTGAATGAACGATACATACCAATAAAATGAGGAACTAGGCTAAGTTTACAAGTATGGGACTTTAAAGTTTTGATGTTTTAGGGGTAGAACTTGAATTTATAATTAAACATGATTTATACTAACTACTGCAAAGGGAGAAATGCATAGCGAAAGGGGTTATGTGTGTATATATATATATATATAATACATATAACCAACACCCACCGGTGGAATGCAGATCTAAGATAGTATGTTTAGGAGAAGACATGAGATTCTTAAGTAAATGGAGTATTGAGAGGCATTTAAAGAGATATAAACATATGATAAGGTAACATCCATAATACACACAACTAATATAGGACAGCGAAAGGAAAACTTTAGTATTGTTTAGAGACCGAACTTCAAATATGTAAGTAAATGTAGGTGTTTGGAAATTTTTAATGGGCTATGTGCAACACACATGTCCCCGATCACAGTGGTGGAAAAGTGATACCGGAGCAGTTTTTAAAGATGTGACTTTAACTTTTTTCAATTAAGTGAAGAATCTAATAAATATTAGAGGGTGCTAGCGCTTACCGAGGGTTTTATGTATAATACACATAAGCAGCATATAACATTAGGAAGGGGATATTAGAAAATTTTTTAAAGATAGGACTTTAGATTTTGGAACTAAATGAGATATCAAGAAACATTTAAAGGGGATGAAAATATCTAATGAGGCGGAATGGGGGTGTACTTACCCAAGATACCCAGCACTGAAATTATTCACTAAGATAAATTTTTTTAAAGTAAAGACTTTAGAAGTTTCACATAAAAGGCAATTTATACTAGTTTTTAAAGAAATGAAAACGCCCAGCGAGATGACTTAGAATGAATACAACGCCGATATATATAACAGTGAAAAGAAAACTTAAATATTGTTTAAAGACTGCACTTCAAATTTCAAAGTAAATGTACATACCCGGAAACTTTTAATGGACTAGTATAATACACATACTTGATATAGCAGTTAAATGACGAACTAAGAATAATTTATAAGTATGTAACTTTGGATTTTTTTAGTTAAATAGGGATTTCAGCTAATTTTTAGAGGTATAGAAAGGTATACTAAAGGGTGTACAACAAATTTTTAGAAGGGACTTAGGGAATTTGCTAGCTAAATAGGGATTTCCACTACTTTTTAAAGGGATATAAAGGCATACTAAAGGGTATATAGCAAATTTTTAGAGGGGACTTTGAGAATTTTTTAGCTAAATAGGGATTTCTACTAACTTTTAAGGAATAGAAACACGTACTGAAGAGTATAGAGCGTAATCATTACTAACACCTAGTGCTAAAATGAGGAATTAGAGTAATATTTTGGGGATGGGACTTTAGATTTTTAAGTAAATGTTATGTTTAAAAACTTTTAAAGTAGCGTAAATACCTACTAAGATGACATATGCGATACACATAGCCAATACATAGTTATTAAATAGGGAAAAGCTAAGATGGCTTTTTAGAATAACACCTAAAATTTTTTCTAAGCGCAATATATCAACACTTAAAGCGGACGAATACGAAGATTCAGACGGCATGTGTGATACACATCGCGGGCACATAATAGTTAAATCTTAATTTAAGTAAGTTTTTAAGGATAGAACTCTGAATTTTTTGGGTAAATGAGATGTTTAAGAACATTTAAAGAGTCAAAAACACCTAATAAGGCGGTATGAGATGATTTCATCATCATCAGATAACAGCGAAATGGGGATACTACAAATATTTTAAAGGGGAATCCTTAAAATTTCTAAGTAAATAACCTTTAAAGGGGTGAAAAATATATAGTGAAGTTGTGTAGATAATACAGATCATCGACATTCTAAAACAGACAAGACATGTCTATACAAGATAAAAAAATGTTGTACGTTAATATAAACATACATTATTCTATGTAGCAATGTAATACATACCCCAAGATTTATATAAAGTAATTGCGAATACATTATACCAATCCCATCAGAAATCAGCTAAAATAATAAAATTATCAAGCTGAATAATATATCTAGGTACTAAAACCCCAACAAACTACATCAAATTGATAAAAATCTTAACTAAATAAAATAATAAAGCTGTAACATACTATAAAAATACTAAGTTTAATAAAATAATAGAATAAAATCATATTAAAGCAAGTACTTACATGTTCAATCCGACTCAAAATGCTACATTAGGTGTAGGCCGATGAATAATGACAGATATAACATCTCCAGCTTTACCAACTTAAACCGACATATTCCCAGAGCAACTTGAAACGCGTCTTGACAGCACGAAATCCACAGCAGAAGTGATAAAATCGATACTTTAACGACACCCCCTACACGACAAGGTCACATCAAGGTCATATCATGGTTACAGTTAAACTATGGTATAAAATAGAATCACATGTTAAAAAATAATAGATTTTAGTAAAATAATTAAAGAAAATCCCTCTGTGATTATGAATGACCTGTCTATATTTACCGTGTGTGTGTGTGTGTGTACGTGTGTGTGTGTGTGTGTGTGTGTGTGTGTGTGTGTGTGTGTGTGTGTGTGTGTATGTGTGTGTGTGTGTGTGTATGTGTGTGTGTGTGTGTAATTATACCTTAAAAAGCTATATATCTGTAGTATCCCAACGGATACTAAGTTTGAAAAACAAATATTAGTATCCGTTGGGATACTACAGATATATAGCTTTTTAAGGTATAATTACACACACACACACACATACACACACACACACACACATACACACACACACACACACACACACACACACACACACACACACACACACACACGTACACACACACACACACACGGTAAATATAGACAGGTCATTCATAATCACAGAGGGATTTTCTTTAATTATTTTACTAAAATCTATTATTTTTTAACATGTGATTCTATTTTATACCATAGTTTAACTGTAACCATGATATGACCTTGATGTGACCTTGTCGTGTAGGGGGTGTCGTTAAAGTATCGATTTTATCACTTCTGCTGTGGATTTCGTGCTGTCAAGACGCGTTTCAAGTTGCTCTGGGAATATGTCGGTTTAAGTTGGTAAAGCTGGAGATGTTATATCTGTCATTATTCATCGGCCTACACCTAATGTAGCATTTTGAGTCGGATTGAACATGTAAGTACTTGCTTTAATATGATTTTATTCTATTATTTTATTAAACTTAGTATTTTTATAGTATGTTACAGCTTTATTATTTTATTTAGTTAAGATTTTTATCAATTTGATGTAGTTTGTTGGGGTTTTAGTACCTAGATATATTATTCAGCTTGATAATTTTATTATTTTAGCTGATTTCTGATGGGATTGGTATAATGTATTCGCAATTACTTTATATAAATCTTGGGGTATGTATTACATTGCTACATAGAATAATGTATGTTTATATTAACGTACAACATTTTTTTATCTTGTATAGACATGTCTTGTCTGTTTTAGAATGTCGATGATCTGTATTATCTACACAACTTCACTATATATTTTTCACCCCTTTAAAGGTTATTTACTTAGAAATTTTAAGGATTCCCCTTTAAAATATTTGTAGTATCCCCATTTCGCTGTTATCTGATGATGATGAAATCATCTCATACCGCCTTATTAGGTGTTTTTGACTCTTTAAATGTTCTTAAACATCTCATTTACCCAAAAAATTCAGAGTTCTATCCTTAAAAACTTACTTAAATTAAGATTTAACTATTATGTGCCCGCGATGTGTATCACACATGCCGTCTGAATCTTCGTATTCGTCCGCTTTAAGTGTTGATATATTGCGCTTAGAAAAAATTTTAGGTGTTATTCTAAAAAGCCATCTTAGCTTTTCCCTATTTAATAACTATGTATTGGCTATGTGTATCGCATATGTCATCTTAGTAGGTATTTACGCTACTTTAAAAGTTTTTAAACATAACATTTACTTAAAAATCTAAAGTCCCATCCCCAAAATATTACTCTAATTCCTCATTTTAGCACTAGGTGTTAGTAATGATTACGCTCTATACTCTTCAGTACGTGTTTCTATTCCTTAAAAGTTAGTAGAAATCCCTATTTAGCTAAAAAATTCTCAAAGTCCCCTCTAAAAATTTGCTATATACCCTTTAGTATGCCTTTATATCCCTTTAAAAAGTAGTGGAAATCCCTATTTAGCTAGCAAATTCCCTAAGTCCCTTCTAAAAATTTGTTGTACACCCTTTAGTATACCTTTCTATACCTCTAAAAATTAGCTGAAATCCCTATTTAACTAAAAAAATCCAAAGTTACATACTTATAAATTATTCTTAGTTCGTCATTTAACTGCTATATCAAGTATGTGTATTATACTAGTCCATTAAAAGTTTCCGGGTATGTACATTTACTTTGAAATTTGAAGTGCAGTCTTTAAACAATATTTAAGTTTTCTTTTCACTGTTATATATATCGGCGTTGTATTCATTCTAAGTCATCTCGCTGGGCGTTTTCATTTCTTTAAAAACTAGTATAAATTGCCTTTTATGTGAAACTTCTAAAGTCTTTACTTTAAAAAAATTTATCTTAGTGAATAATTTCAGTGCTGGGTATCTTGGGTAAGTACACCCCCATTCCGCCTCATTAGATATTTTCATCCCCTTTAAATGTTTCTTGATATCTCATTTAGTTCCAAAATCTAAAGTCCTATCTTTAAAAAATTTTCTAATATCCCCTTCCTAATGTTATATGCTGCTTATGTGTATTATACATAAAACCCTCGGTAAGCGCTAGCACCCTCTAATATTTATTAGATTCTTCACTTAATTGAAAAAAGTTAAAGTCACATCTTTAAAAACTGCTCCGGTATCACTTTTCCACCACTGTGATCGGGGACATGTGTGTTGCACATAGCCCATTAAAAATTTCCAAACACCTACATTTACTTACATATTTGAAGTTCGGTCTCTAAACAATACTAAAGTTTTCCTTTCGCTGTCCTATATTAGTTGTGTGTATTATGGATGTTACCTTATCATATGTTTATATCTCTTTAAATGCCTCTCAATACTCCATTTACTTAAGAATCTCATGTCTTCTCCTAAACATACTATCTTAGATCTGCATTCCACCGGTGGGTGTTGGTTATATGTATTATATATATATATATATACACACATAACCCCTTTCGCTATGCATTTCTCCCTTTGCAGTAGTTAGTATAAATCATGTTTAATTATAAATTCAAGTTCTACCCCTAAAACATCAAAACTTTAAAGTCCCATACTTGTAAACTTAGCCTAGTTCCTCATTTTATTGGTATGTATCGTTCATTCACACGTTAAATAACCTCAAATACCTTATTTATCGAAAAAAATTTTAAAAGTCTCGTCTTTAAAAACTATCTCACCATTTATTTCTATCGATTTGTGCTGAGCGCGTGTGTCATATGTATCACCATATTAGGTGTTTCTCCCTCTTAGAATAACACACGTATTAAAACATGTTGGTTTAAAGAAACCCCCTATGGTAGTAGTAGTACACTTGTAAAAACATATGCATACAGCCATTGGTATCTGCTATTATTTAAACTCTAAGACTTTATTTAATTATCATCCTTTCATTAACTTGTGAGATTCATAACACTCAAGTATTTTAGACACTTTCACGATTATTTAAAAATATTTATTTTTGGAAATATTTATTAAAAATATTTATTTTGGGGAATATTTATTGAAAATATTTATTTTTAAAATTTTTTAAACCCCCAAGACCGTAATGGTTGGGGAAACACACCCCCTCCCATACACCCAATTCACGCGATTCTGCTACTTTAAAAACACGCTTTTTTGGCCGCATTTTTGCAAAAACGCACATTTTCTTTCAAAAAATTGCAAAAGTGTGAAAACCTATGTTAATTTCCATAGAGAAATCCAACAGTTTGAAAAAAATCGGCCGATTCCGCGTTTTGCAAAAAACACATTTTTGGCCGCATTTTTGCAAAAAACCACATTTTTTTTCTAAAAAATTCGCAAAAGTGTGAAAACCCATGTTAATTCCCATAGAGAAATCCAACAACTCCAAAACTTCAACTTGTTGAAAAAACACACATTTTTGTTGTTTTTTTAACGTTTTGAAAACTTTTTGTGAAAAAAACGCAAAAAGCGGCACATTCTTAAAATTCATGTTCGATCCTCTTGGCATACCCCTCATCATACGATATTTTCAAGTATCCCACCCTACAAGATTCTCGCAGTTCACTTCGTAACCGTGATATAGCAGAGGGATAGTGTAGACTTTGTCATGTCTTTAGCATACTCCTTTGGTACACCCTTGGTACGCTTTGACATACCCCTTGACATGTCTTTAGCATGCTCCTGGTATACAGGCATTCAATACTTAATCAATTAATTTAATTAACATCCTTTAATTAACTTGCGTGATTCATAACACTAATGAATGAAAGATTCTTTTTAAAACATGTTAAAATTTAATAAGAACTTCTTTAAAAGAGCCTCTCCCAGCTGAGAATAGCATTTCGCGATGGTCCAACACAAGCATTCTATCAGTCCGGAAAAACTGTCCCCCACCACAGATGTTAACAATAGCAGCGAGAGCGGTTCAGTCGACCCAGCCCAACGCGGCAAATAGCCTCAAGTTATAGCCTGGTACCACTCTGTTAGCAGTATCCTCATCTTTCTCGCACTGGCCATACGATGTAACTATCCGCATTCACGCGAGGTGGGGAGGGGTAGATCTGTCATCGTGATTTAATGCACTATGCGGTTTTTAAAACATGTTGGTTTAAAGAAATAACATATGCATAAAATAGCACACATATTAATTTAAACTCCAAGACCGGTTGGGCAAACACACACCCTCTCATACACCCAATTCATGCGATTCTGCCACTTTAAAACATCAATTCACGCGATTCTGCTACTTTAAAACATCAATTCACGCGATTCTGCTACTTTAAAACACCAATTCACGCGATTCTGCTACTTTAAAACACCAATTCACGCGATTCTGCTACTTTAAAACACCAATTCACGCGATTCTGCTACTTTAAAACACCAATTCACGCGATTCTGCTACTTTAAAAACGCGTTTTTGTTAGTTTTTTACAAGTAAAAAGTATGTTTTTGTGAAAAAACGTTAAAAAATAGCACAAGTGCGAAAACCTATGTTAATTTCCATAGAGAAAACGGCACAAGTGTGGTTTTTGAAAAGTAAAAAACTTACATTTGCGAAAAAATATAAGAAAAAAACTTGCATTTACGAAATTTTGTTAGTAAAAAGTATGTTTTTGTGAAAAAACGTTAAAAAATAGCACAAGTGCGAAAACCTATGTTAATTTCCATAGAGAAAACGGCACAAGTGTGGTTTTTGAAAAGTAAAAAACTTACATTTGCGAAAAAATATAAGAAAAAAACTTGCATTTACGAAATTTTGTTAGTAAAAAGTATGTTTTTGTGAAAAAACGTTAAAAAATAGCACACGTGTGAAAACCTATGTTAATTTCCATAGAGAAAACGGCACAAGTGTGGTTTTTGAAAAGTAAAAAACTTACATTTGCGAAAAAATATAAGAAAAAAACTTGCATTTACGAAATTTTGTTAGTAAAAAGTATGTTTTTGTGAAAAAACGTTAAAAAATAGCACAAGTGCGAAAACCTATGTTAATTTCCATAGAGAAAACGGCACAAGTGTGGTTTTTGAAAAGTAAAAAACTTACATTTGCGAAAAAATATAAGAAAAAAACTTGCATTTACGAAATTTTGTTAGTAAAAAGTATGTTTTTGTGAAAAAACGTTAAAAAATAGCACAAGTGCGAAAACCTATGTTAATTTCCATAGAGAAAACGGCACAAGTGTGGTTTTTGAAAAGTAAAAAACTTACATTTGCGAAAAAATATAAGAAAAAAACTTGCATTTACGAAATTTTGTTAGTAAAAAGTATGTTTTTGTGAAAAAACGTTAAAAAATAGCACAAGTGCGAAAACCTATGTTAATTCCCATAGAGAAAACAGCACAAGTGCGGTTTTTGAAAAGTAAAAAACTTACATTTGCGAAAAAATATAAGAAAAAAACTTGCATTTACGAAATTTTGTTAGTAAAATATAAAATTCTTACAGTTATGTATTCGTAACCGCGATATAGGGCAAGCACTCTTTTCTTAGGCGGAGGGGTATTGATATGACCTTAGCATGTCTTCAGCATATCCCTTGGTATACCGCTGGTATACCCTTAACATGTCCTTGGCGGAGGGATATTGGTACGCTTCTAGCATGCAATAACATAGACCTTGATATACTTAATTACTTTATTTAATTATCCTCATTAACGCCCTTTATTTCATTTAGAAGAAAGAAAAGTAAATATTTCATACTTAATTAATTCATTTAGAAAAAGAAAAAAAGAAAAAAAATTCTCAACAATCAGAAAAATCCCAATTTTAATTCTCCTTTTCGCCGCTAGGGGGCGCTGATGGTTCCATACCTCCTTCGTCGCAGAGGCGGAGGTGTTGCCACCCCGAAAAAAGTTTCTCCTCTACAGGTGTTGCTATGGCAACCCAAACAACAAATATTTCTAAGTTCTATCCCCGATAGTTCCACTTTTCGCCGCTAGGGGGCGCTGATGGTTTCATACCTCCTTCGCAGGTGTTGCCACCCCCAAAAAAGTTTCTTCCATACTTAGAAAAATCTCATTCCAAAAATTTATTTCCCCCTCAACCCCTCGTACAAGACTACGACATCGTTGCCACCCGACAAAAAGTTTCTCCAAAATTTTTACCCCCACCTTTTATTCATTCTCCCCCCCCTTTTACACCCCCGTCCAGGATTACGGAATTCAAGATGGCGGCCCTACCTCATACCTCATACCTCGCATACCTCCTTCGTTGCAGAACGCCCCTTTCTTTACTACTCACACACATACTTTCACACACACACACACACACACGCACACACACACACACACACACACATACACACATACAGACATCACTTCAGAAATGATTGACGTTTCAAGCATCCCTGATCACGAATCAAGCATTTGTGAAGTGATGTCTGTGTGTGTGTATGTGTGTGTGTGTGTGGAGACGATAACTGACGAACGAATGAACCGATTTGAACCAAATTTGGTACAAAAATCACAATTCGTCAATACTGGAAGCTTATTGTTTTTATACGCAATCGAATGTTCAGAACCCTCCTAAATTTTCGAATGAAATTTTAAAAAAATCGTCAAAAAAACAAAACCACTAATAAAGTTACGCAAATAGACATTTCTTATGTAATTTTTCATTAAAAAACCATTGACATAAATTTTAGAACGCTAACATGAACCGTTCTCGAGATATTGTACATTTTTCAAAAAAAATTATCAAAAAGTCATATAAAATAGAAAAAAAATCCTATTGAGAAACATGTTCACTTTTCATATGTAATATCATGCGATAAATTGGGTGACATCATTCTTGTGGATCTAGCTCGTTCCATTCATGAAAAAAGATACTTTGAGTAATACTTTTATATTTGAACGTCAATAAGCATTTATCTGCTGCAAGAATAACTTATTTCTTCGTCCATAACGCTTGGCGAGATTTTGGCGACGAAATTGGCGGAATGTCGCCAACTTGGCGACTTTTTGAAATGTTGCCAAATTAACGAAAATCTTGCCAAATGGATAAAAATGACGCTAAATCAATGAAAATGACCACTAATTGTCGAAAATTCAATATCTTAGAAAGAATATTAGTATCTACTATAAGAAAAACCTATTTTTTTTACTGTAAAAGTAGTAAATTCATTACATTATATAAGGAAAGTCATGTGTTGCCCACATCAGATTTTTTCAATTTATTACGTCATCTATTTTAGAGTTGAAACTTATATATTGTAGTACGGGTACTCTTCTATTTGTACACGGGTATACCTTTTTATCTAAGAGAATATAAGTAGTACGATTATATATATTCCTATATAATTTTAATGCTTTCATTTTGGCATATATTGAATCAATAACGGCCCTTTAGTTTAAAGATTGCGGGGATAATTAATATTTTCATTTTTTTACATCATCTGTTTTATTTTGGCAAATATTTTTGAAACTCATATATTGTAGTACGGGTGGGTAATCTTCTATTAATACACGGGTATAACTTCTAATCTACTAAAATATAAGTAGTAGGAGTATATAATTTTAGCGCTTTTATTTTGGCATATATTGGAATCAATAATGGCTTTCAGGTTTAAAGATCACGGGAATTATTGATATTTTCAATTTATTACGTTATCTGTTATTTTTTGGCAAATATTTTTGAAACTCATATATTGTAGACGAGTAATCTTCTACTAATAGACGGGTATACCTTTTCATATTCAAGAATATAAGTAGTACGGGTATATCTTCCCATACAGTTTTAGCGCTTTTATTTTGGCATATATTAATTTAATTTAATATTTTTTGTAAATTCGCTTACAAACGGGAACAGGATATTTCATTCTCCAAACCTTCTTCTGAAGATTATTTTATATAGCAAGAACAGGGATTCTTAAATTTCTTTTTAGAAGCAATAGTTTAAATATTTTAATAGATTGCTTTGAATAATAATGTAATTTAGAATATTATAAGAATTTGCACATGATTATAAATTTTAAGTTTTTCTATATTATATTTTAATTTATATATTATATTATATTTTTCCATACTATATTATATTGTATACGAAGAACGGGTATACTGCGTATATAATATAATATAGTAATTAAAGATAAGGATAAGATTTGTATAGTATAGTTTTGAATTGAAGTCGATGTCTACATCCTCCATTGAGTTCCACATCGTGTGCCATTAAAATTTATTTTCTACAATTCCCCGTGCTGTTGTGGATTGGAGGTCATTTAAAAACACATCGTGATGCAGTAGCTGCTCAAATACCTTATTGTTTCAGTATCCGAATGAAAAACAAACGCATTTTGTTTAATAAGATTTTGAAATTTATTCCTTAAATAGTTTTCTAAGCAATTCCCTATATTTTTCTTTCAAATTGACAATCCCGTTTGGCATTCACGATTCATTTTGCTCACTTGTGTTGATAGTAGAACTTGTTAACCTAATTTGGCACGTGAATAACTTGAAATTATGAATAACAAGCAGCGATTACCCGACGTTGCTCAGGATTAACGATGCAAAACTGATAAAAATTACACCGGAACATATAGGGCCGTGAATCTTATACATTGTTTTTTCACTGTGGATGAAGTAAATTCATTGCATTATGTAAGAAGAAAAATGGATCTGATTGGCCACTCTTTGGCCAATCAGATCCATTGGATTATACGATTATACATACATACTTTTCTTCTTTATATATATAGATATATATATATATATAGAGAGAGAGAGATTTTTATATTCATTTATTTATTATTCAAATTAATAAAATTTGTTGAGTAAGCCTGTGAAAAATAAACCATGGTGATAGAGTTTCCATTTAAATTCATATTTCAAACCTGTGATTTTCAAAAGTGACTAATACATTCAATAAACTCCCACAACACTCAGAGATTTAATTGACTTTCACGTTTTAAACCAACAATTTCCAACCTTTTTCGTTGGGAATCATGGAGTTATAGAGAGTAAAACTCCTGGGACATTTGTTTAAAACATCTGGTTTTGTTTTCCATTAATAACTCGACAACCCCTAGTCTTAGAAACTCGAAACTTGGACTAAATTTATGAAGGACTATTTCAAAGCTACCCATAAAATTTCATTAAATTCGGTGCAACTGTTCTTTCGTGATAATGAGATAAACGAAAGTTTCGCTTTTCATTAATATCGCGACAACCCCTGGTGTTAGAAACTCGAAACATGGACTAAATTTTAAGTGAGGCTATTTCAAGACTACCCACCAAATTTCATCAAATTCGGTTCAGCCGATCTTCCGTGATGTTGAATCATACATACATACATAAGTAGTAGTAAAGAAAGGGGCGTTCTGCAACGAAGGAGGTATGCGAGGTATGAGGTATGAGGTAGGGCCGCCATCTTGAATTCCGTAATCCTGGACGGGGGTGTAAAAGGGGGGGGAGAATGAATAAAAGGTGGGGGTAAAAATTTTGGAGAAACTTTTTGTCGGGTGGCAACGATTTCGTAGTCTTGTACGAGGGGTTGAGGGGGAAATAAATTTTTGGAATGAGATTTTTCTAAGTATGGAAGAAACTTTTTTGGGGGTGGCAACACCTGCGAAGGAGGTATGAAACCATCAGCGCCCCCTAGCGGCAAAAAGTGGAACTATCGGGGATAGAACTTAGAAATATTTGTTGTTTGGGTTGCCATAGCAACACCTGTAGAGGAGAAACTTTTTTCGGGGTGGCAACACCTCCGCCTCTGCGACGAAGGAGGTATGGAACCATCAGCGCCCCCTAGCGGCGAAAAGGAGAATTAAAATTGGGATTTTTCTGATTGTTGAGAATTTTTTTTCTTTTTTTCTTTTTCTAAATGAATTAATTAAGTATGAAATATTTACTTTTCTTTCTTCTAAATGAAATAAAGGGCGTTAATGAGGATAATTAAATAAAGTAATTAAGTATATCAAGGTCTATGTTATTGCATGCTAGAAGCGTACCAATATCCCTCCGCCAAGGACATGTTAAGGGTATACCAGCGGTATACCAAGGGATATGCTGAAGACATGCTAAGGTCATATCAATACCCCTCCGCCTAAGAAAAGAGTGCTTGCCCTATATCGCGGTTACGAATACATAACTGTAAGAATTTTATATTTTACTAACAAAATTTCGTAAATGCAAGTTTTTTTCTTATATTTTTTCGCAAATGTAAGTTTTTTACTTTTCAAAAACCGCACTTGTGCTGTTTTCTCTATGGGAATTAACATAGGTTTTCGCACTTGTGCTATTTTTTAACGTTTTTTCACAAAAACATACTTTTTACTAACAAAATTTCGTAAATGCAAGTTTTTTTCTTATATTTTTTCGCAAATGTAAGTTTTTTACTTTTCAAAAACCACACTTGTGCCGTTTTCTCTATGGAAATTAACATAGGTTTTCGCACTTGTGCTATTTTTTAACGTTTTTTCACAAAAACATACTTTTTACTAACAAAATTTCGTAAATGCAAGTTTTTTTCTTATATTTTTTCGCAAATGTAAGTTTTTTACTTTTCAAAAACCACACTTGTGCCGTTTTCTCTATGGAAATTAACATAGGTTTTCGCACTTGTGCTATTTTTTAACGTTTTTTCACAAAAACATACTTTTTACTAACAAAATTTCGTAAATGCAAGTTTTTTTCTTATATTTTTTCGCAAATGTAAGTTTTTTACTTTTCAAAAACCACACTTGTGCCGTTTTCTCTATGGAAATTAACATAGGTTTTCACACGTGTGCTATTTTTTAACGTTTTTTCACAAAAACATACTTTTTACTAACAAAATTTCGTAAATGCAAGTTTTTTTCTTATATTTTTTCGCAAATGTAAGTTTTTTACTTTTCAAAAACCACACTTGTGCCGTTTTCTCTATGGAAATTAACATAGGTTTTCGCACTTGTGCTATTTTTTAACGTTTTTTCACAAAAACATACTTTTTACTAACAAAATTTCGTAAATGCAAGTTTTTTTCTTATATTTTTTCGCAAATGTAAGTTTTTTACTTTTCAAAAACCACACTTGTGCCGTTTTCTCTATGGAAATTAACATAGGTTTTCGCACTTGTGCTATTTTTTAACGTTTTTTCACAAAAACATACTTTTTACTTGTAAAAAACTAACAAAAACGCGTTTTTAAAGTAGCAGAATCGCGTGAATTGGTGTTTTAAAGTAGCAGAATCGCGTGAATTGGTGTTTTAAAGTAGCAGAATCGCGTGAATTGGTGTTTTAAAGTAGCAGAATCGCGTGAATTGGTGTTTTAAAGTAGCAGAATCGCGTGAATTGATGTTTTAAAGTAGCAGAATCGCGTGAATTGATGTTTTAAAGTGGCAGAATCGCATGAATTGGGTGTATGAGAGGGTGTGTGTTTGCCCAACCGGTCTTGGAGTTTAAATTAATATGTGTGCTATTTTATGCATATGTTATTTCTTTAAACCAACATGTTTTAAAAACCGCATAGTGCATTAAATCACGATGACAGATCTACCCCTCCCCACCTCGCGTGAATGCGGATAGTTACATCGTATGGCCAGTGCGAGAAAGATGAGGATACTGCTAACAGAGTGGTACCAGGCTATAACTTGAGGCTATTTGCCGCGTTGGGCTGGGTCGACTGAACCGCTCTCGCTGCTATTGTTAACATCTGTGGTGGGGGACAGTTTTTCCGGACTGATAGAATGCTTGTGTTGGACCATCGCGAAATGCTATTCTCAGCTGGGAGAGGCTCTTTTAAAGAAGTTCTTATTAAATTTTAACATGTTTTAAAAAGAATCTTTCATTCATTAGTGTTATGAATCACGCAAGTTAATTAAAGGATGTTAATTAAATTAATTGATTAAGTATTGAATGCCTGTATACCAGGAGCATGCTAAAGACATGTCAAGGGGTATGTCAAAGCGTACCAAGGGTGTACCAAAGGAGTATGCTAAAGACATGACAAAGTCTACACTATCCCTCTGCTATATCACGGTTACGAAGTGAACTGCGAGAATCTTGTAGGGTGGGATACTTGAAAATATCGTATGATGAGGGGTATGCCAAGAGGATCGAACATGAATTTTAAGAATGTGCCGCTTTTTGCGTTTTTTTCACAAAAAGTTTTCAAAACGTTAAAAAAACAACAAAAATGTGTGTTTTTTCAACAAGTTGAAGTTTTGGAGTTGTTGGATTTCTCTATGGGAATTAACATGGGTTTTCACACTTTTGCGAATTTTTTAGAAAAAAAATGTGGTTTTTTGCAAAAATGCGGCCAAAAATGTGTTTTTTGCAAAACGCGGAATCGGCCGATTTTTTTCAAACTGTTGGATTTCTCTATGGAAATTAACATAGGTTTTCACACTTTTGCAATTTTTTGAAAGAAAATGTGCGTTTTTGCAAAAATGCGGCCAAAAAAGCGTGTTTTTAAAGTAGCAGAATCGCGTGAATTGGGTGTATGGGAGGGGGTGTGTTTCCCCAACCATTACGGTCTTGGGGGTTTAAAAAATTTTAAAAATAAATATTTTCAATAAATATTCCCAAAAATAAATATTTTTAATAAATATTTCCAAAAATAAATATTTTTAAATAATCGTGAAAGTGTCTAAAATACTTGAGTGTTATGAATCTCACAAGTTAATGAAAGGATGATAATTAAATAAAGTCTTAGAGTTTAAATAATAGCAGATACCAATGGCTGTATGCATATGTTTTTACAAGTGTACTACTACTACCATAGGGGGTTTCTTTAAACCAACATGTTTTAATACGTGTGTTATTCTAAGAGGGAGAAACACCTAATATGGTGATACATATGACACACGCGCTCAGCACAAATCGATAGAAATAAATGGTGAGATAGTTTTTAAAGACGAGACTTTTAAAATTTTTTTCGATAAATAAGGTATTTGAGGTTATTTAACGTGTGAATGAACGATACATACCAATAAAATGAGGAACTAGGCTAAGTTTACAAGTATGGGACTTTAAAGTTTTGATGTTTTAGGGGTAGAACTTGAATTTATAATTAAACATGATTTATACTAACTACTGCAAAGGGAGAAATGCATAGCGAAAGGGGTTATGTGTGTATATATATATATATATAATACATATAACCAACACCCACCGGTGGAATGCAGATCTAAGATAGTATGTTTAGGAGAAGACATGAGATTCTTAAGTAAATGGAGTATTGAGAGGCATTTAAAGAGATATAAACATATGATAAGGTAACATCCATAATACACACAACTAATATAGGACAGCGAAAGGAAAACTTTAGTATTGTTTAGAGACCGAACTTCAAATATGTAAGTAAATGTAGGTGTTTGGAAATTTTTAATGGGCTATGTGCAACACACATGTCCCCGATCACAGTGGTGGAAAAGTGATACCGGAGCAGTTTTTAAAGATGTGACTTTAACTTTTTTCAATTAAGTGAAGAATCTAATAAATATTAGAGGGTGCTAGCGCTTACCGAGGGTTTTATGTATAATACACATAAGCAGCATATAACATTAGGAAGGGGATATTAGAAAATTTTTTAAAGATAGGACTTTAGATTTTGGAACTAAATGAGATATCAAGAAACATTTAAAGGGGATGAAAATATCTAATGAGGCGGAATGGGGGTGTACTTACCCAAGATACCCAGCACTGAAATTATTCACTAAGATAAATTTTTTTAAAGTAAAGACTTTAGAAGTTTCACATAAAAGGCAATTTATACTAGTTTTTAAAGAAATGAAAACGCCCAGCGAGATGACTTAGAATGAATACAACGCCGATATATATAACAGTGAAAAGAAAACTTAAATATTGTTTAAAGACTGCACTTCAAATTTCAAAGTAAATGTACATACCCGGAAACTTTTAATGGACTAGTATAATACACATACTTGATATAGCAGTTAAATGACGAACTAAGAATAATTTATAAGTATGTAACTTTGGATTTTTTTAGTTAAATAGGGATTTCAGCTAATTTTTAGAGGTATAGAAAGGTATACTAAAGGGTGTACAACAAATTTTTAGAAGGGACTTAGGGAATTTGCTAGCTAAATAGGGATTTCCACTACTTTTTAAAGGGATATAAAGGCATACTAAAGGGTATATAGCAAATTTTTAGAGGGGACTTTGAGAATTTTTTAGCTAAATAGGGATTTCTACTAACTTTTAAGGAATAGAAACACGTACTGAAGAGTATAGAGCGTAATCATTACTAACACCTAGTGCTAAAATGAGGAATTAGAGTAATATTTTGGGGATGGGACTTTAGATTTTTAAGTAAATGTTATGTTTAAAAACTTTTAAAGTAGCGTAAATACCTACTAAGATGACATATGCGATACACATAGCCAATACATAGTTATTAAATAGGGAAAAGCTAAGATGGCTTTTTAGAATAACACCTAAAATTTTTTCTAAGCGCAATATATCAACACTTAAAGCGGACGAATACGAAGATTCAGACGGCATGTGTGATACACATCGCGGGCACATAATAGTTAAATCTTAATTTAAGTAAGTTTTTAAGGATAGAACTCTGAATTTTTTGGGTAAATGAGATGTTTAAGAACATTTAAAGAGTCAAAAACACCTAATAAGGCGGTATGAGATGATTTCATCATCATCAGATAACAGCGAAATGGGGATACTACAAATATTTTAAAGGGGAATCCTTAAAATTTCTAAGTAAATAACCTTTAAAGGGGTGAAAAATATATAGTGAAGTTGTGTAGATAATACAGATCATCGACATTCTAAAACAGACAAGACATGTCTATACAAGATAAAAAAATGTTGTACGTTAATATAAACATACATTATTCTATGTAGCAATGTAATACATACCCCAAGATTTATATAAAGTAATTGCGAATACATTATACCAATCCCATCAGAAATCAGCTAAAATAATAAAATTATCAAGCTGAATAATATATCTAGGTACTAAAACCCCAACAAACTACATCAAATTGATAAAAATCTTAACTAAATAAAATAATAAAGCTGTAACATACTATAAAAATACTAAGTTTAATAAAATAATAGAATAAAATCATATTAAAGCAAGTACTTACATGTTCAATCCGACTCAAAATGCTACATTAGGTGTAGGCCGATGAATAATGACAGATATAACATCTCCAGCTTTACCAACTTAAACCGACATATTCCCAGAGCAACTTGAAACGCGTCTTGACAGCACGAAATCCACAGCAGAAGTGATAAAATCGATACTTTAACGACACCCCCTACACGACAAGGTCACATCAAGGTCATATCATGGTTACAGTTAAACTATGGTATAAAATAGAATCACATGTTAAAAAATAATAGATTTTAGTAAAATAATTAAAGAAAATCCCTCTGTGATTATGAATGACCTGTCTATATTTACCGTGTGTGTGTGTGTGTGTACGTGTGTGTGTGTGTGTGTGTGTGTGTGTGTGTGTGTGTGTGTGTGTGTGTGTGTGTGTGTGTGTATGTGTGTGTGTGTGTATGTGTGTGTGTGTGTGTAATTATACCTTAAAAAGCTATATATCTGTAGTATCCCAACGGATACTAAGTTTGAAAAACAAATATTAGTATCCGTTGGGATACTACAGATATATAGCTTTTTAAGGTATAATTACACACACACACACACATACACACACACACACACACATACACACACACACACACACACACACACACACACACACACACACACACACACACACGTACACACACACACACACACGGTAAATATAGACAGGTCATTCATAATCACAGAGGGATTTTCTTTAATTATTTTACTAAAATCTATTATTTTTTAACATGTGATTCTATTTTATACCATAGTTTAACTGTAACCATGATATGACCTTGATGTGACCTTGTCGTGTAGGGGGTGTCGTTAAAGTATCGATTTTATCACTTCTGCTGTGGATTTCGTGCTGTCAAGACGCGTTTCAAGTTGCTCTGGGAATATGTCGGTTTAAGTTGGTAAAGCTGGAGATGTTATATCTGTCATTATTCATCGGCCTACACCTAATGTAGCATTTTGAGTCGGATTGAACATGTAAGTACTTGCTTTAATATGATTTTATTCTATTATTTTATTAAACTTAGTATTTTTATAGTATGTTACAGCTTTATTATTTTATTTAGTTAAGATTTTTATCAATTTGATGTAGTTTGTTGGGGTTTTAGTACCTAGATATATTATTCAGCTTGATAATTTTATTATTTTAGCTGATTTCTGATGGGATTGGTATAATGTATTCGCAATTACTTTATATAAATCTTGGGGTATGTATTACATTGCTACATAGAATAATGTATGTTTATATTAACGTACAACATTTTTTTATCTTGTATAGACATGTCTTGTCTGTTTTAGAATGTCGATGATCTGTATTATCTACACAACTTCACTATATATTTTTCACCCCTTTAAAGGTTATTTACTTAGAAATTTTAAGGATTCCCCTTTAAAATATTTGTAGTATCCCCATTTCGCTGTTATCTGATGATGATGAAATCATCTCATACCGCCTTATTAGGTGTTTTTGACTCTTTAAATGTTCTTAAACATCTCATTTACCCAAAAAATTCAGAGTTCTATCCTTAAAAACTTACTTAAATTAAGATTTAACTATTATGTGCCCGCGATGTGTATCACACATGCCGTCTGAATCTTCGTATTCGTCCGCTTTAAGTGTTGATATATTGCGCTTAGAAAAAATTTTAGGTGTTATTCTAAAAAGCCATCTTAGCTTTTCCCTATTTAATAACTATGTATTGGCTATGTGTATCGCATATGTCATCTTAGTAGGTATTTACGCTACTTTAAAAGTTTTTAAACATAACATTTACTTAAAAATCTAAAGTCCCATCCCCAAAATATTACTCTAATTCCTCATTTTAGCACTAGGTGTTAGTAATGATTACGCTCTATACTCTTCAGTACGTGTTTCTATTCCTTAAAAGTTAGTAGAAATCCCTATTTAGCTAAAAAATTCTCAAAGTCCCCTCTAAAAATTTGCTATATACCCTTTAGTATGCCTTTATATCCCTTTAAAAAGTAGTGGAAATCCCTATTTAGCTAGCAAATTCCCTAAGTCCCTTCTAAAAATTTGTTGTACACCCTTTAGTATACCTTTCTATACCTCTAAAAATTAGCTGAAATCCCTATTTAACTAAAAAAATCCAAAGTTACATACTTATAAATTATTCTTAGTTCGTCATTTAACTGCTATATCAAGTATGTGTATTATACTAGTCCATTAAAAGTTTCCGGGTATGTACATTTACTTTGAAATTTGAAGTGCAGTCTTTAAACAATATTTAAGTTTTCTTTTCACTGTTATATATATCGGCGTTGTATTCATTCTAAGTCATCTCGCTGGGCGTTTTCATTTCTTTAAAAACTAGTATAAATTGCCTTTTATGTGAAACTTCTAAAGTCTTTACTTTAAAAAAATTTATCTTAGTGAATAATTTCAGTGCTGGGTATCTTGGGTAAGTACACCCCCATTCCGCCTCATTAGATATTTTCATCCCCTTTAAATGTTTCTTGATATCTCATTTAGTTCCAAAATCTAAAGTCCTATCTTTAAAAAATTTTCTAATATCCCCTTCCTAATGTTATATGCTGCTTATGTGTATTATACATAAAACCCTCGGTAAGCGCTAGCACCCTCTAATATTTATTAGATTCTTCACTTAATTGAAAAAAGTTAAAGTCACATCTTTAAAAACTGCTCCGGTATCACTTTTCCACCACTGTGATCGGGGACATGTGTGTTGCACATAGCCCATTAAAAATTTCCAAACACCTACATTTACTTACATATTTGAAGTTCGGTCTCTAAACAATACTAAAGTTTTCCTTTCGCTGTCCTATATTAGTTGTGTGTATTATGGATGTTACCTTATCATATGTTTATATCTCTTTAAATGCCTCTCAATACTCCATTTACTTAAGAATCTCATGTCTTCTCCTAAACATACTATCTTAGATCTGCATTCCACCGGTGGGTGTTGGTTATATGTATTATATATATATATATATACACACATAACCCCTTTCGCTATGCATTTCTCCCTTTGCAGTAGTTAGTATAAATCATGTTTAATTATAAATTCAAGTTCTACCCCTAAAACATCAAAACTTTAAAGTCCCATACTTGTAAACTTAGCCTAGTTCCTCATTTTATTGGTATGTATCGTTCATTCACACGTTAAATAACCTCAAATACCTTATTTATCGAAAAAAATTTTAAAAGTCTCGTCTTTAAAAACTATCTCACCATTTATTTCTATCGATTTGTGCTGAGCGCGTGTGTCATATGTATCACCATATTAGGTGTTTCTCCCTCTTAGAATAACACACGTATTAAAACATGTTGGTTTAAAGAAACCCCCTATGGTAGTAGTAGTACACTTGTAAAAACATATGCATACAGCCATTGGTATCTGCTATTATTTAAACTCTAAGACTTTATTTAATTATCATCCTTTCATTAACTTGTGAGATTCATAACACTCAAGTATTTTAGACACTTTCACGATTATTTAAAAATATTTATTTTTGGAAATATTTATTAAAAATATTTATTTTTGGGAATATTTATTGAAAATATTTATTTTTAAAATTTTTTAAACCCCCAAGACCGTAATGGTTGGGGAAACACACCCCCTCCCATACACCCAATTCACGCGATTCTGCTACTTTAAAAACACGCTTTTTTGGCCGCATTTTTGCAAAAACGCACATTTTCTTTCAAAAAATTGCAAAAGTGTGAAAACCTATGTTAATTTCCATAGAGAAATCCAACAGTTTGAAAAAAATCGGCCGATTCCGCGTTTTGCAAAAAACACATTTTTGGCCGCATTTTTGCAAAAAACCACATTTTTTTTCTAAAAAATTCGCAAAAGTGTGAAAACCCATGTTAATTCCCATAGAGAAATCCAACAACTCCAAAACTTCAACTTGTTGAAAAAACACACATTTTTGTTGTTTTTTTAACGTTTTGAAAACTTTTTGTGAAAAAAACGCAAAAAGCGGCACATTCTTAAAATTCATGTTCGATCCTCTTGGCATACCCCTCATCATACGATATTTTCAAGTATCCCACCCTACAAGATTCTCGCAGTTCACTTCGTAACCGTGATATAGCAGAGGGATAGTGTAGACTTTGTCATGTCTTTAGCATACTCCTTTGGTACACCCTTGGTACGCTTTGACATACCCCTTGACATGTCTTTAGCATGCTCCTGGTATACAGGCATTCAATACTTAATCAATTAATTTAATTAACATCCTTTAATTAACTTGCGTGATTCATAACACTAATGAATGAAAGATTCTTTTTAAAACATGTTAAAATTTAATAAGAACTTCTTTAAAAGAGCCTCTCCCAGCTGAGAATAGCATTTCGCGATGGTCCAACACAAGCATTCTATCAGTCCGGAAAAACTGTCCCCCACCACAGATGTTAACAATAGCAGCGAGAGCGGTTCAGTCGACCCAGCCCAACGCGGCAAATAGCCTCAAGTTATAGCCTGGTACCACTCTGTTAGCAGTATCCTCATCTTTCTCGCACTGGCCATACGATGTAACTATCCGCATTCACGCGAGGTGGGGAGGGGTAGATCTGTCATCGTGATTTAATGCACTATGCGGTTTTTAAAACATGTTGGTTTAAAGAAATAACATATGCATAAAATAGCACACATATTAATTTAAACTCCAAGACCGGTTGGGCAAACACACACCCTCTCATACACCCAATTCATGCGATTCTGCCACTTTAAAACATCAATTCACGCGATTCTGCTACTTTAAAACATCAATTCACGCGATTCTGCTACTTTAAAACACCAATTCACGCGATTCTGCTACTTTAAAACACCAATTCACGCGATTCTGCTACTTTAAAACACCAATTCACGCGATTCTGCTACTTTAAAACACCAATTCACGCGATTCTGCTACTTTAAAAACGCGTTTTTGTTAGTTTTTTACAAGTAAAAAGTATGTTTTTGTGAAAAAACGTTAAAAAATAGCACAAGTGCGAAAACCTATGTTAATTTCCATAGAGAAAACGGCACAAGTGTGGTTTTTGAAAAGTAAAAAACTTACATTTGCGAAAAAATATAAGAAAAAAACTTGCATTTACGAAATTTTGTTAGTAAAAAGTATGTTTTTGTGAAAAAACGTTAAAAAATAGCACAAGTGCGAAAACCTATGTTAATTTCCATAGAGAAAACGGCACAAGTGTGGTTTTTGAAAAGTAAAAAACTTACATTTGCGAAAAAATATAAGAAAAAAACTTGCATTTACGAAATTTTGTTAGTAAAAAGTATGTTTTTGTGAAAAAACGTTAAAAAATAGCACACGTGTGAAAACCTATGTTAATTTCCATAGAGAAAACGGCACAAGTGTGGTTTTTGAAAAGTAAAAAACTTACATTTGCGAAAAAATATAAGAAAAAAACTTGCATTTACGAAATTTTGTTAGTAAAAAGTATGTTTTTGTGAAAAAACGTTAAAAAATAGCACAAGTGCGAAAACCTATGTTAATTTCCATAGAGAAAACGGCACAAGTGTGGTTTTTGAAAAGTAAAAAACTTACATTTGCGAAAAAATATAAGAAAAAAACTTGCATTTACGAAATTTTGTTAGTAAAAAGTATGTTTTTGTGAAAAAACGTTAAAAAATAGCACAAGTGCGAAAACCTATGTTAATTTCCATAGAGAAAACGGCACAAGTGTGGTTTTTGAAAAGTAAAAAACTTACATTTGCGAAAAAATATAAGAAAAAAACTTGCATTTACGAAATTTTGTTAGTAAAAAGTATGTTTTTGTGAAAAAACGTTAAAAAATAGCACAAGTGCGAAAACCTATGTTAATTCCCATAGAGAAAACAGCACAAGTGCGGTTTTTGAAAAGTAAAAAACTTACATTTGCGAAAAAATATAAGAAAAAAACTTGCATTTACGAAATTTTGTTAGTAAAATATAAAATTCTTACAGTTATGTATTCGTAACCGCGATATAGGGCAAGCACTCTTTTCTTAGGCGGAGGGGTATTGATATGACCTTAGCATGTCTTCAGCATATCCCTTGGTATACCGCTGGTATACCCTTAACATGTCCTTGGCGGAGGGATATTGGTACGCTTCTAGCATGCAATAACATAGACCTTGATATACTTAATTACTTTATTTAATTATCCTCATTAACGCCCTTTATTTCATTTAGAAGAAAGAAAAGTAAATATTTCATACTTAATTAATTCATTTAGAAAAAGAAAAAAAGAAAAAAAATTCTCAACAATCAGAAAAATCCCAATTTTAATTCTCCTTTTCGCCGCTAGGGAGCGCTGATGGTTCCATACCTCCTTCGTCGCAGAGGCGGAGGTGTTGCCACCCCGAAAAAAGTTTCTCCTCTACAGGTGTTGCTATGGCAACCCAAACAACAAATATTTCTAAGTTCTATCCCCGATAGTTCCACTTTTCGCCGCTAGGGGGCGCTGATGGTTTCATACCTCCTTCGCAGGTGTTGCCACCCCCAAAAAAGTTTCTTCCATACTTAGAAAAATCTCATTCCAAAAATTTATTTCCCCCTCAACCCCTCGTACAAGACTACGAAATCGTTGCCACCCGACAAAAAGTTTCTCCAAAATTTTTACCCCCACCTTTTATTCATTCTCCCCCCCCTTTTACACCCCCGTCCAGGATTACGGAATTCAAGATGGCGGCCCTACCTCATACCTCATACCTCGCATACCTCCTTCGTTGCAGAACGCCCCTTTCTTTACTACTTACATACATACATACATACATACATACATACTTTTTTTCTTTATATATATATAGATTTGAGTTTCAAAGTATGCCTAACGTTTAAATCACCAAAATGAGTGTTTATAACTTCGAATGATTTGAATAATAAAGCGTAGATATTTAGATCATTTAGATTTGTCTGATCACTACTTCTATTGTATAGGAAAATACGTTTTCACGAATTTAACCATGCGATGATTCATGAAAGCATGTTGAAATGATTTAGTTTAGAAGCTCGGATGTACCCATGTTTGTTGTAAAAAAAATAATCTGCTGTGGGCAACACATGACTTTCCTTATATATAATGCAATGAATTTACTACTTTTACAATAAAAAATAGGTTTTTCTGATAGTAGATATTTATATTCTTTTCAAAATATTGAAGGTTTGTCAATTAGTCGTCATTTTCATTGATTTAGTGTCATTTTTATCCATTTAGCGAGATTTTCGTTAATTTGGCAACATTTAAAAAAGTTGCTAAGTTGGCGACATTCCGCCAAATTTGGCGCCAAAATCTCGCCAAGCGTTATAGACGAAGAAATAAGTTATTCTTATAACAGATAAATAACTATTGGTGTTCAAATACAAAAGTATTACTCAAAGTACCTTGTCTTATGAAAGGAAGGAGCTAGATCCACGAGAATGATGTCACCAAATTGATCGCATGATATTACATATGAAAAGTGAACATGTTTCTCAACAGTTAATATATTTTTTTAATTTATGGGATTTTTTGATAAATTTATTTTAAAAATGTGCAATATATCGCGAAAGGTTCATGCTAGCGTTCTAAAGTTTATGTCAATCGTTTTCTAAGGAAAAATTACATAAGAAATTTTGGGTTATTAAAGGTTTTGATTTTTTTATGATTTTTTAAAAGTTTCACTCGAAAATTTAGGGGCTTCTGAGCATTCGATTACGTTTAAAAACAATAGGCTTCCAGTATTCACGGATTTTGATTTTCGTACCAAATTTCATTCGAATTCACTGACACACACACACGCATACTTTCACACACACACACACAGAGACAGACAGTCATTCACGGATTTTGATTTTCGTACCAAATTTCATTCGAATTCACTGACACACAAGCACACACATACTTTCACACACACACACACACACACACACACAGACAGACATCACCTCAAAAATGTTTGATTCGTGATCAGGGATGCTTGAAACGTGCTCTCCCGTCGAACACTCGAATTCGAATTTTCGACCCCGTCACAATACTTTTTTTTTCCCAATGGCCAGCCACTTGATATTTCATCACTCGCCTATACACCGACCAGAACCGTAAACCATTTAGCTGTCACATGACGTTTCCCCGGGGCACCTGTGGGGGTGGAACACACTGCGCCCAACGACACACCATCCATGCCTGAAGGTGGGATTCGAACCCACAATCGGGCAGCCGAACGATCGCTAGGAAACGCTTTCCTTGATCGTTCGACCACCGCGGCGACCCGTCACAATACTTTCCTTATATATTATGTGTATGAGAAAAGTAAAAATTGAAACCCCCAAAACCACATCGACTTCAAATATTTGCTTTTATGACCCAAAGAGGGCGTAAATTCATGAACAGAAGTTAGAATATTTATTGCAGAGCAAAATATCGAGTTATCTCATGCGTTGTGTGTTATATGTAAGCAAAATTGAATGTTTTTGATAAGTCGAAATTGCGTTTAATTCAATTTTTTTCTGCTCCTTTTGACAACGAGTGACCTAATTTACTATATGCACTTGTTTGATACTGTTGTGATAAACATGCTGCATGGATCAATTTGAATAGAGTAATTAGAAAATTAATAGTAATTGCTTTAAGAGCTTAATGAAAATATTTTAAATTAATTACTCCATTCAAATCAAGATCCCTGCAACAAATTTTCACGGGTCGGATTCTCATGTCAAAACAATTAAATCTTAATGGCCAAATAAACAATTAATTAAAATGATAAATTTCGTATAGTGGAATTACCCAAGTATTGACATGAGAACCTTAAAATAAAATAAATAATGTAAAATGAATTAGTATCATTCATAATAAGTACAATCATTGTTTAAAATATAAAATAATTATTTATTATTTATAAATGTTCATCAGGAATTCTAAGTCAGATACTTATGGTAGAAATTATTTAAAACAAAGAATTCAGATGTAAATATGCTAAATAGCTTCATCAAAATGTAACATATTGATGGATAATGCTCTTAATAATATTATAACATTAAATATATAAATGAAGGATTACTCACAGTTTGCACAACATAAAAAAAAAAAAAAAAATAGGAACTGATATAACCATCATCCTTGAAGTATCTTTAATGGTATTAACCATTTTTTTTAATCACACTTCAGCCTGACCTTATGTGACAGACATTATCGCTCTATCTTATTCACTCTTAACTGACACACTCGTTGAAACAACATTTTTTACACAAAATGACATCTTGGATCTTGGCGATATTTATGTGCTATCTATGCCTTATATGCATAGACATAAAGTTGGATTCACATATTCTAGTCGATAAAACAATATTTTCATAACTGAGCATTTTAACATTTTAGCATTTTTCTTTGTAAAAAAACCACCAACACACTATGACACTTCTCGAAAACACACTGACACTGACTTCTAAAAAATTATACCTCCCCTCTTCCCAGGGAAGGGGGAGAAACCAAAAAGCTGCTTCCCAGTTCACATTAGCATGTAGCTAGCGCCCAGTAACAGAAGAACAAAATAATTAAAAAAATGACTTCTGGGTAAGAAAGAGACGTACCAATCAACCATTGGTTACTGACCAGTGATGTCACTTTGATCCACGAATTGTAGAAAGGGGAGAAAAAGTTCTTTCTTCGCATGCTCAATGTATTCCCAGAAAAAAACTCTGCTCACAGGGAATTCGGAATTGATGATCTTGCACATCTGTCAAGGATGGTAATTGAATGCACTTGGTGTTAATGGCTGCAAATACATGCCAGATTGTAGATAATATGAGAGGTCTCGTTTAGCTTTCAAAATTCTGTTTTTCCACACCTTAAAATTTTACTTAAGGTTTTAAGTGATCTTGCTAAATGCTTTTTAATGACTTTAGTGCCTTCTACTTCGAAACCACTGTGGGAAAAACATTCACTACCTCAGACCACCATGAATTTAAGAAAAGTTCTCATGGAAAAAAAATAACTTTTTTTTTTTTGTTGTTGTTGTTGTAAAGTTATAAAGTGTTATGATGAGTTTAAAGTTTTTAAACACATCACAACATTCCATCCCCCGTTTGAAGCAATTGAAGTGATCGTACCATCAAAATATTAATGTGTGAGAACAAAAACAACTTAAAATTCTATGAAACTGTGAGTAAAAAATTTAAAATTAAATGAACTAAATACAAAATAATAATACAATATACATATAAATTTCTGAATAAACATGATGTGCACATCAAAAGAAAATATTAACAATGTATCAAAATTAAAATTTCATGTATGTTGATGTAAAGTATTAAAAGTTGTAAATTCCTTGGTGATTTTATTTTTTACCTGCAAAACACTTTCATATTCACTGTAATCATACTCAATGATATTCGAAAGTTCAATAAAGTTCAACAGTGACTACTTGAGCTGTATGTCCATTGATTGTTCATTTGTAAATTGATTGTTCATTTGTAAAGTTTATCATATCCTTGAACTTTATGTCCATATAATTAACATAAATTTGCTGGAAATGTAAAATTTGTGTCTACATCACAAAAAAAAATTTTTTTTTTTTAAACAGTATGAATTAATAAAAAGTTGTACATGTAAATCAACATAAAATATTCATATCCATATATTAAATACATAAAATTAAAATAATCTGATATCAATAATATCATTCGTATTTTTTTTTTAATCATTGTATCAATGATGTTTACCATTGTAACATTATACACTTATTTCTACATTTGTAAATTTCATCAATTTTTTCTACTATTTGAGTAGATAAATATATAATAATTAATAATAATGAATACATAAAAAAAAATCACATTGTAATGTCAATTACAATATTTACATTAGTTTTCATTTCCAAAAACGTAGCCAATTTTCAATGTGAGCTGCACATGTTTACATATATTACTACATTCAGTGAACTACATAACCTTTGAATGAATGTATTCAAAATTTGATTAGTGCAAAAGAATTCTATCAGTAATTCAGAAAAAAAAATGACTAAATGTTTATTTTGTGAAGTAAAAATAAAATGTTTAAAATCCTAAAATGTGTTATAAAAATGAATGAAATGTAATTTAATTTTAGTAAACAAACTTGATAATTTCAATACTGATTAAGATTTTACTACAAAATCATGTGTGAAACGAAGCTATATATGAGCTTTTAAAATGACTTTAATTGCAGATAAAATTTAAATTGCTGATTGGACAAAAAAAAAATAAACAAAATGATGACTGAATGAATTCGACAAAGTACAAACAACAGAAAATTCACATGATCAGAATGGAGAAGGAAATGAGAACAAAATTGTTTTTCCTCTCCTGCGACATTATAAAACCTTGAAAAAAAAAATTTTGAAATACAATATGAGAGAATCGAAAAGTTCTTCTCAAAATTGTTAAAAGTTTGACAAACAATATGCTGACATAGATACTTGACAAGAAATCAGAAGGGGCCCATAAAGGGTCAGAAGAAATGAATCATGAATCATTGTCTGACCAGCAGACTAAGGATCCAAAAAAAAAAAAGAAGGCGCCAAAAAAAAGAACTGATTTCTCAACAAGAACATCCCAACATAAATTTATCAATAAATTTAAAATCATATGAAAGTTAAAATTGAAATTTATAAGAATGAATGCTGATAAGTAATACATTATATTGTAGAATGAAATTATAATGAAAACCTATAAATTTATTGAAATAACTGAAAATAATAATTCATGATGTTTAAATGAAATTATTATTTATTAAATTTAAGAAAAATTTTAATTTATTTTATTTTATTTGAAATATTTAATTTTACCATTTCAAGATTATTATAAATGTGATCTTAAGGGTGGAATTCTATACAATTTGTTAAAGTGAATTTTTATTTCTTTAAGTGATTCAAGATGTTTAATCACTGCATTGTCATTCCGAAGAATTCGAATAATTTCAAAAGGACCCTGATATTTTGGTCTTAATGAACCTGTATGTGTTAATGCCTTCATGTAAACTTTGTCACCTAAATTTAATTTCTGTCCTTTGCAATTCTTTAATCTTTCCTGAATTTTTTCATTTGCATTATCTTGATTTTGGAAAACCTGATTTTTGATTTCCTCTTTTAATTTATTATTCTCCTCAATAAATTGTTCAATAGATTTAGATGTCTCCCTGATTTCGGAGAACATATCCAATGGTAACCTTAATTCTCTATTGAAAAAGAGCATATTTGGAGAAAATTTAGTTATTGAGTGTTCTGACTGATTATAAAATAATTTGAATTTTAGAATTTGGTTATGCCAATCAAAATGTTCATTACATAAGCAAGCAAGAGTTGATTTCATAATACCATGAGAGCGTTCTAAAAGACCATTACTGCTCGGATGAAAAATAGAAGATTTGTGATGATCAATATTTAAATCAGAAATAAATTTTGAGAATTCCTTAGATGTAAATTGAGTGCCGTTATCTGTGTAAATCACTTTGCAAAATCCAAACCGAGAGAAATATTGATTTAAAACATCTATAATAGTTTGCGAAGAAATATTTTTAACTGGAAAAACCTCAAGATATCTGCTAAAATGATCTATTATGGTAATAATGAAATTATGTTGTTTAGTTGAGCGTACAAGTTTTCCAACAATATCAATAGAAATAACTTCTGATGGACAAAATCTCTTCGCCTGAAGTTTCACAGGTTGTTTAGCTAATTTCTTAGATTTAAATTTAAGACATTGAGAACAATTCAAAACAAAGTTTTTTGTATCAGCAAACATGCCATGCCAATAATATAATTTTCCTACAAAATTGTATGTCTTACTAACACCAAAGTGTGCGGCATGTGCTGAATAAATAGCAGCTTTCTGCAATGACTGTGGTAAAACAATTTTGAAAGGATTTGCATGATGCTTTTTAGATCTCATCTTCATCATTAATATATTGTTTGAAGAATCAATTTTGAATTTTTTGAATTTATTTTTATTTGAATTGTCAATTACTTCTTGTCTTACTTTTGAAATTTTATCATCCTTCAACTGTTCAGCTAAAATATTTTCATTAGATAAACTTTTATCAGATTGAAAAATGTTGTTCATTAAAAATTTTACATTATTATTGGAAAAAATCACTCTACTAAAATAATCAGAAGGATTTGAAACACCTTGAATATGTGAAATAGAAAATTTAAATTGCTGTAAATATAATAGCCATCTACATGTAATGTCACTCTGCGATTCTAAATTCAGATGGTAAGAAAGTGCCTTAGCATCACTCAAAATTTTAAACTCTGCACCAATCAGATAATCTTTGAAATGTCTAACTGACTCATAAATTGCTAAAAGTTCAAGTTTTAAACTGGGGTATCTAGTTTCAGAGTCTTTCAATTTTCTCGAGAAGTATTGTATTGGATGTAATTGATTGTCATATTCTTGTGCCAAAATTCCACTTAAAGCTACTTTACTCGCATCAGTTATAAGAAAAAAAGGTTTGCTGAAATTAGCATTTTTGACCACTGGTTGACCTAAAATAGCTTGTTGCAATTTTAAAAATGAATTTTGACATTCTTCAGTCCATTTAAATTTAGCATTTTTTTTGGTTAAATTTACAAGAGGTTCAACAATTTCTGCATAATCTTTGATTAAAATTCTAAAATAATTTGTCATCCCTAAAAATGTTTTAATATGCTTATTGTTTTTGGGAGTGGGAAAAGACTCAATTTTTTGGATATTCTTATCCGAAGGAGAATAACCATGTTTGTCCACCTTAAAGCCAAGATATTCAATTTCAGATTTAAATAATTGAAGTTTATGTGGATCCAGCGTTAAATTAAATTTGTTTAACCTGTCAAAAATTAATTGCAATTTGTCTAAAACTTCAGAGAATGAATTGCCTCCTACAATGATGTCATCAAGAAAAAATTGAATACCTAAATGTTTAATATCTCCCAAACATTTTTGAATAAGTTGAGCAAAATAACTAGTACTATTTGCAGTACCCTGGGGTAATCTAGTAGGTTGAAAATTCCCTGATTCTGTGGAGAAGGCCAATTTTGGTTTATCTTCATTTCTCAATTTAATTTGAAAAAAAGCACTTTTTAAATCCAATACACAGTATAAATTTTGACCAGCTACTTCTTGCAAAATATCATGAATATTAGGTACAGAATATTTAAAATGTGTTAATATACTATTTAAAATTCTATAATCAATCACAGGTCTATATTTAATGTCTTCAGGTTTTGTCGATTTATTGATTTGTTTCTTTTTCACCATAATTAAAGGAAATGCATAATTTGAATTAGTATTCTCAATAATACCTGCCTCGAGAAGTTGTTGAATTTCTTTCTGAGCAATAGGTTTTACTAAATGTGGAAGCTTATATGGTTTACATTGCACTGGATAATCATGTATCAAGTTAAATTCAGGAGTTACTTCAGTCGTTACACCAAGAGTTTTGTAATTTTTAGAAAAAACTGCAAAATTTTTCAAAAGCATTTCTTGAACCTGTGTTTTTTGATCAGGATTCAAGTGATCAAGTTTAAAATCATCTTTAGTAAGTTCTGATTTTCTAAGTTCTAAAATTTTAGAATTTATGTTATTAATTTTTGCAATGTTTTGTTTTGCCTGTGGCTTAATGTCAAAATTAGGGTTAAGAAACATTAATTTAGAATTTTTCTTAATATTTACATTTTGATTTGTATTATTTGAAATTAGTATCATTATTTTGTCAACATTATATACTGAACAAATTCCACTTTCAATTTGAATGTTAATTTTGTTATTGGTTGGAATAGCCCAAAATTCAGAGTTTAAATCAGGTTTATCAACTTTAAGTTCCGCCAATATGGTTTACATAGGTGCAACATTTAAATTATTAATTGTTCTAGCAAAATTATTTGATTTCTCATCATTGTTTACATTATTTTTAACATTACAATTTTGTATGGTTGCATTTAAATTTGAAATATTACTGATTCCTGAAGAATTAATTTTTGAATTTGAAGTTTTATTTACATTTAATATTAATTTTTGATCAATATATTCATTGTTTACTTGATTCATTTCAATTTGAACATTACTGTTGTATAAAATTAATTTGTTTTGTGACATATCTAAAATAAGCTTGTTTCTTTTTATAAAATCAAAACCAATTATCATTTGATAATCACTAGACCAAGTGTCATTTGTCACAAAGAAAACATTTTTGAAATATTTATTATTTATTTTAAAACCAAATTCAACAGTATGCTTAAAAGGAATGATGGATTGATTTAAGGTTTGAATAGTCACATTTCTCGATAAATAATTTATTTTTGTTTTTTCTCTAATTTGTTCAAAAACTTGATATGAAATAAGAGATAAAGAAGCACCTGAATCAATTAAGGTTAAAACTTGAAAATCATTAACAGAAATTTGTAATAATGGAAGATCAGAGCCTAAAATATCACCGTCTTCAACTAAATTGCATGAAGCAATGATTTGAGAATGATTAAAACCTGAATTCAAAGAATTAGTAGAATTTTGTGAATGTTCAATATTATTTTTATACACAATGTTGTCATTAGAAACATGAGTGCGGGGAATTTCAATGGGTACATGGGAAGCTACACCCGCTTTTGTAGTTAAATCAGTACTGAGATTAAAAGTAGATTCCCTTTTTAGTTTAAATTTGCTGAGTTTTGATTTTGTTCCTGTACAACTACTTGTTGTTCATGATTGTTTTGAGTTACAGATTGCATTTGAGGATATATTTGAGCTGGTGGATATATTTGAGAAGGATAGGTCCAATTCTGTACTTGTGGAAAAAAAGGAATTGCATTCTGCATATTAAAATTTTGTGAAAATCTAGGTTGCTGTTGATAATTTTGCTGATAATTAATGTTCCTTGGTCTCCACTGTCTAAATCTTTGTCCCTGTTGTCTATAATTTCTATGATTATTGTTGTTATTAAAGTTAAAATTACCTCTTGACCTAAATTCCCTTTTAATTTCATTTTTTTGATTAAATTTCCAATAATGTTTACAATTTGAAGTTAAATGTGGTTCTCCACAAATTAAACAACACAATTTTTGTTTATTATTATCTTCCTTTCCAATATTTACATTATTTAATTGTCCCAAAACTTCATGTAATACAGCTTCAGTTGCTAACTGTTTGGATTTAATATCCTCAATTTCAGAATTTGAGCTTGTAATGTTTAAAATCTCATTTGCTTCCTCACTTAAAGCTCTATCAATTGTTTTAGCTATTTCTAATGCTTTATTGAAAGTTTTTGGTCCCCTCTTTTTTACCTCAATTCTTATATCAGATCTCAAAGCTTCAAAAAATTTTGTTAATTTTAAATTATCTACAAAATCTTTAATTTCTTTTTTAGATTTATCTAAATTAGCAGTGTATTTATTGGCTGCTTTTTCAATTTCTTCACCCAAAGTAGAAATAGATTGATTAACTTTTTGTTTTATTGTGGCAAAGTCTGCCTGTAGCTCTATAAAAGATTTAGTTTTAGTGAATTTTGTTTTTAATTTTTGCACAAAATCTTCAAAATTAATTTCATTTGCTACTTCTTCATTGTTAGTTAGAAATTCCAAAGCTTTTCCTCTCATCAAAGATTTTAAAATAATTAGTTTTTTATCCTCATCCCAACTGGTTAAGTTTACTAAATTTTGAAATTGAGATATAAAAAAATTAAAATTTTCATTTTCAAGTCCAGAAAATGTTTGCATTAATTGTAGAACAGGTAGTGTAATTGCATTATAATTTTGGTCTTGAATTGTAGCGTTTAATGAGTTTATACTTTTTCTAAGATTTATATTAGCTTTTATTTTATCTTTGCAATTATCCATGTTAATTAAATTTTTTGTTTGTAAATATCAATAATAAAATATGTATACACAGTTAGAACATCATATAAAACAGATTACACAGATAAAGAGTATAAAAAATATTTTTTGATAACTTGACATTAATAATTTTCATATTTTTTGATAATTTGACATTAAGTGTCTTATATAATAGTTGCAAATTATTTTAAATCAATTTTTTTATCAAATTTCAATTCAAAAATAAATTTTTATTTTGCTAATGCAATTTATAAATTGGCTGCATACTTAATTTTAGTTTATTTTTTAACTGTTATTCTTATTTTATGTTACTATAAAGATATTTATTTTCATCAATTGGTTGTTAATTTTAACCATAATTTAAATATTAATTAAATTATTCATATTATATTTTGCTTCAATTAATAAATGCAATACATAAAATACAGTGTTTAAAAGAAACATCAATTGCATGCCATAGAAGTGGATCACACACCGTAAAACTTAGTTAACCATTATAAAAAAAAATCTATCCAGAAGGAGTGGTCACGCACCAGAAAACTAAAAATGATATGTTGTGATAAACATGCTGCATGGATCAATTTGAATAGAGTAATTAGAAAATTAATAGTAATTGCTTTAAGAGCTTAATGAAAATATTTTAAATTAATTACTCCATTCAAATCAAGATCCCTGCAACAAATTTTCACGGGTCGGATTCTCATGTCAAAACAATTAAATCTTAATGGCCAAATAAACAATTAATTAAAATGATAAATTTCGTATAGTGGAATTACCCAAGTATTGACATGAGAACCTTAAAATAAAATAAATAATGTAAAATGAATTAGTATCATTCATAATAAGTACAATCATTGTTTAAAATATAAAATAATTATTTATTATTTATAAATGTTCATCAGGAATTCTAAGTCAGATACTTATGGTAGAAATTATTTAAAACAAAGAATTCAGATGTAAATATGCTAAATAGCTTCATCAAAATGTAACATATTGATGGATAATGCTCTTAATAATATTATAACATTAAATATATAAATGAAGGATTACTCACAGTTTGCACAACATAAAAAAAAAAAAAAAAATAGGAACTGATATAACCATCATCCTTGAAGTATCTTTAATGGTATTAACCATTTTTTTTAATCACACTTCAGCCTGACCTTATGTGACAGACATTATCGCTCTATCTTATTCACTCTTAACTGACACACTCGTTGAAACAACATTTTTTACACAAAATGACATCTTGGATCTTGGCGATATTTATGTGCTATCTATGCCTTATATGCATAGACATAAAGTTGGATTCACATATTCTAGTCGATAAAACAATATTTTCATAACTGAGCATTTTAACATTTTAGCATTTTTCTTTGTAAAAAAACCACCAACACACTATGACACTTCTCGAAAACACACTGACACTGACTTCTAAAAAATTATACCTCCCCTCTTCCCAGGGAAGGGGGAGAAACCAAAAAGCTGCTTCCCAGTTCACATTAGCATGTAGCTAGCGCCCAGTAACAGAAGAACAAAATAATTAAAAAAATGACTTCTGGGTAAGAAAGAGACGTACCAATCAACCATTGGTTACTGACCAGTGATGTCACTTTGATCCACGAATTGTAGAAAGGGGAGAAAAAGTTCTTTCTTCGCATGCTCAATGTATTCCCAGAAAAAAACTCTGCTCACAGGGAATTCGGAATTGATGATCTTGCACATCTGTCAAGGATGGTAATTGAATGCACTTGGTGTTAATGGCTGCAAATACATGCCAGATTGTAGATAATATGAGAGGTCTCGTTTAGCTTTCAAAATTCTGTTTTTCCACACCTTAAAATTTTACTTAAGGTTTTAAGTGATCTTGCTAAATGCTTTTTAATGACTTTAGTGCCTTCTACTTCGAAACCACTGTGGGAAAAACATTCACTACCTCAGACCACCATGAATTTAAGAAAAGTTCTCATGGAAAAAAAATAACTTTTTTTTTTTTTTTGTTGTTGTTGTAAAGTTATAAAGTGTTATGATGAGTTTAAAGTTTTTAAACACATCACAACAGATACCATTCACTTAAAACTAGATTTGGCGCTAAGACTCTATGACTATTGATATTTGGCGCTTAAAGCTGTATTTGACTATTGATATTTGGCGCTATTGGCTAATTTGTTAGCGTCATATTTAATACTGTTTTAAATATGACGCTAACAAATCTCGGAACAGAACTAACTCGGAAAAGCACATCCCAGCTGCATGAGAGGGACCTCAAAAAATTCGCTGAGTAATATGTTATAAAGTCAGCTTTTTAAAAACCATGTATAGTACCTCTATAACGGTTAGTTCTAGCATTCTAAAATGGATACCAATTGTTTTCTAATAAAAAAAAATTACTTATAAGATAATAACGTATTTACATTACATAATTATTATTTAACATTACATTATTAAGCATTAAAATTATTTTTTATGAACGTTCTAAAGTTTTGTGCTCTTTCTAAAGTTCGATCGAATTGAAATTCAATAGGGTTTTTTATATTCCCAGATTGTAATAAAAGTACTCACTTCCCGACCGTCCAAACTGTTACCTTACACCTTTCTGGTAGGTCGGACGGTCTGGGTTTCAACAACAACACTTCGTTCGAATCTTTCAATTTGGTCTTAAGATATTATGTAGTTTAACTTTGTAACTTCAAATACCTGCTTCTCCTCGACATTCTGGTCTAGATTCCAAATTTGCTTATTATTTTGTAAATGCTTCACCATAATTTTCACAAACACTAAGCTCCCCCACATTGCGATGTTTCATTGCATGGTAGTTCCATATCTGGCTTAAATAAACGCACATAATCTGTACATACACAATTATGCATACTTATGACACATACCTAATCTTATGTATACGCATTTTATACATACATATTCTTTTACATACACATTCTACAGGTGCATACTCTTGCACATACATACATTCTCTCACTCACTTACATACACTCGCAAACATCCCTTCAACAAGAAAGATCAATCATGCATAAAGCATTGATTATGAAGCACTTTCCAACTGCAATGCAATTTTATTTAAACATCTCTAACATACGATACGTTCGGCGCTGATATATTTTAAATTATCACAGTACTAGAGTAATTTATTATATTTGAAAACTTAAAACTTCATCGCAATAAATGAATTTTATTCAAATGTCGTCATAGAAATATAAAACGTCTGGCTCTCTATGTAAAAGCAGTGAATACTGCGTTCATATTATTTTATTCCGGACTCCAGAGTTAGATAATTTTGCATGAAAAAAAATCAGCAATTTTTATACAACTCACTTTGCAATCACTTGTTTACATTCTGCATCCATTAAAATTAGGCTTCGTTGTAGAAATAATCAAAGTTTAATGATCATTTAAACTCAAAAATATTGTAATTGCGTTAGCGCAGAATATAGATACACAGAAAACAAGCAAATATAAAGCGGTTTTAGGACGAATACAATAATAAATATAAATTTAAAAGAACTTTAAAAATCATGATTTTAATACTGGGAAAAAAAGATGGATGCTATATTTTATTTTGAAGTGGGCCACGCGATCTCTTCATATAATATGGGTATAATTATTATTTTATTTTTTATTTAAAAAACTACCGAACATATGCTGCTGAAATTTTTTATATGTATTTTATGGGATAATTTAAATATTTTCTAAAATTTTCGAAGTAATTTGTGAATTTCAATGTATTTCACATTTTTAACCCGGGTTCAATCCAAAACTAATTAGATGATATTATTCATTTACATTTCCATATGACTAAAATTTCATTTTGATAAAGTCATTTTTATTGCAGTTATCGTGCGAACGGACAGACAGACAGACAGAATGAATGAACGAAGCCATAAACACGTTTCAACTTCGCTAGAAAGTGTTAAAAACAGTCTATTTAGGTTCAGGTGTTAAAAGCGTCATAACCTTGAATTTTCGATCCTGTCACAACACTTTTTCAATGCATTGATTTATGAAGGTAGGAAAAGTAACATCTTTACGATAGGGTCATAATTCCACAAAGCTATGACTATGAAGATTTCTACCAAAACGCACCCCCGCAGATCGACTTCTTTATATCTAATGTAACTCAATAAATTTTAACATTTACAAGGAATCTTCCCCCCAGCGGTCAGTGATCAAAAGGTGCCCAAGCAACCCATTTAAACTTGACGTCGGACGATTCCCTGAGGGAAATGAGGGACCCTTCTTCCCTGTTTAAAGTACCTTGCCTTCTTCCTTCTTTGATAATAACAAGTCTCATCAGTCACGACATAAATACACTACAGCGAGATTTTTTGTAAGAAATCTTTGTCTGTTTAACTGATTTATATGAATTCCATTTTAAGAGTGTTCCTGTAAGACACTAGGGAAACATTCTAACTGGTTCCATCTCAACAATGCAGGCGTATAAATCGTAGGATGGATGTCGGTGTGCTGTACTCCAGGTACAGTGGCAGAAGGTGGCGTAATCTTCCCGTTCCATTGCAGATATAGAAGTTTTAATTGCAATCATACCTTTTCCCTATAACAGGGTATTGCACAAAATGAAGAAATGGCTCAACTGATTATACCTCACCACCTGTGAACCACATTTTTGCGGACATTGCCAGTCGTCGTCGTCGTCGTCGGCATGGTTAAGCGATTCGTTAAAAAAATTTGAACCCAGTGATGACGAAAAGCAATATGTTATACTTGCCTGTCTTAATCAAATTCTAAGCGCTCAAGATTACACCCATAACGGTAATTGCATTTATGCAATGCCTTGTTGTAAGACAGATGTCTTTTTACCGTAATCTTGGGCACTTAAAAATTTGTTAATTGTGAACGGAGTAAAAACAATGACTTACATCGTTACTGCCAGAAAATATAACTACCAGAAAATTTCTGAAATCATTTCTTTGATAAATTTTATACTCGCTGTATTTTACCGCTTTAAATGCTAGATAACCCTTAGATCTGCATCATACCCCCAAACTGCTTAAACTCTAAATGTGGAACAAACTGCCACACTAGGAGCTAGGACAAATAATAACAAGAAAGATCAATCATGCATAAGCATTGATTATGAAACACTTTCCAACTGAAATGTAATTTCATTTAAAAATTTCTAAAATGTGATACATTCAGTGGTGATATCTTTTACATTATCACAGTATTACAGTAATTTATTATACTTAAATATTTAAAACTGTATCGAAATATAAATCATCTGATTCTTTATGCAAAATCAATGAATATTTCATTCATATAACTTGTATTCCAGACTCCAGAACTAAATGATTTTGTATGAAAAAAATTCAGCAATTCTTATGTAATTCATCTTACAATCGCTTGAGTTATTTGCATTCTGCATATGTTAAAATTGGGCTTCGTTGAAGAAATAATAAAAGTTTAGGGATCATTTAAAATCACAATTATTGTAATTGCATAGGCACAGAATTTAGATACACAGATAATACACAGATGCACAGATAATATATGTGTGTATGTGTATGTACTCAAAGTACTGGAATCGTGCCGAAGATCGGAACTCGAATTTTCAAAGGATCTACACGTTTTGGGACTTTTAGAACACGAAAAAACTATTTTTAGGAAGACGTCTGTGTGTGTAAGTGTGTATCTGTGTGTCTGTGTGGATATTACATCCATTCTAATTGAAAAACTAATGGACCGAACTTCATACAATTTGGTAGGTATGTTTGTTGTGGGAAATCCTGATGTTCATTAGATTATAGTACGATTCGCAATAAAAGAATCTGCCTTCTTTGCGAAATGGCCGCAGAAATTGGCTTTATCCACTCTAGCTAAAAACTAATGTAACAAATTTAACAAAATTTGGTGTATAATATTTCAATAACCTACAAGTGATTTATATACCAAATTTAACAAAATTTTGTATATAAATCATTTGTAAGTTATTCTAGTACGATTCGAGAAAAAGGAACAAGCTATTTTTGCGAAATGGCCCGCAAAAATCGTTATATATAAAAATAAAAGACTACGTGTGCTCAATTATATCAATTAAATTCCTATTTTATACGTGATTTTTGACAACAAAAAGAATAAGACTAACCCCATTACTCTAGGACTAGCCGTTCTTGAGATATTCTAGTTTTTTTGCGTTTTCGCTACGCCACCTTTGACAATAAGTCCAGCTATCAAATGAGAACCAAATTTAAGTTTAACGTGTAAATTCAAATTCATTTAAAATACTTATGGTTGTTATTTTGTGCAGATAAACTCAAATTATTATTGAAAAAATAAAGAGAACGAATATGAGTCTGCAGGGAAAGACATGTGCTGTCCACATCAGAATTTTTAACAATATTACAGGAATGATTTATAGAAGTGAACGGGGATTATATTCAGGCCATTTCGAAAAAAATGTATGATCTATATTTAAAGATCCATCAAATTTTTGTCGAATAAAATGTTCAACAAATTTAAGCTGTGTACCAAATTTTAACTCTCTAGGACGTAGGAAAGTGCATTAAAAATGCCATCAAATAAGTATATCATGAAGAGTTATATAAAATTTAAAAAAATGAGAAATTGTTATCTACCAAATTAATTTTAAAATGTGAAGCCTCTCTTATATGAAAAATGATTAAACATTTCGAAAGATATTTAATATATAATATATCTCTCTTTTTTTTCTGGAGGATATCCCAAAGTCAGAATTTAATTGAATTTGTTTTTTTCCCTATATTAAATAATTTTTAATTAAAAAACTACTTAACATATTTTACTGAATTTTTTTTTATATATTCTATGGGATAATGTGAATATTTCCTAAAAATTTCGAAGTAATTCGTGAATTTTAAGTTTACTTAAAAAATGTTTGAAAAATTAGGTCCCATAGGGTTCAATGTATTTCATTTTTACAACCCGGGCTCAATAAAAAACTAATTGGGTGATATTATTTATTTATATTCCCATAGGTCCCACAGACCGTCTGAAAAACATACTAAAATTTCATTTTGATAAAGTCATTTTTACGGCAGTTATCGTGCTAACGGACAGACAAACAGACAGACAGAATGAACAAAGTCATAAACACTTTTCAACTTTGTTGTAAAGTGTTAAAAAAGTAGTAAATAAAAACCTCGAACCTCCAATTAGGGTCACAGAATTAATGTAACAGTTTGACGATAAGAACCACATATTGAAACTGGAAATTAAAGGCGCTTCGCGCCTGGTGCTCTGTCCTGAACGACACTCTACTTTCATTTTACCACCTGCTCAATGCTGAAAGTTGTGGTGATCTCAACATCATGGTCCACGGGTAATGGTAGATGATCCGTTGAGCACCTTCTTGCTTGTATTCCTAATGTGTTCCACAGAATCCCTGGATAGAGACAGATTGATATTGCTGAAATTACCCGATACATATTGCTCCTTAATCCTTAAGTATTCCGAATTCACTGTTATTTTGCATTGGCTTCAAAAGTTAAGCACGGGCGGTAAAATCAACAAAAATGGAAAAGTAAAGCTTTGATTAACTCAAAATTGTACATGAAAGTAGCAAATGTGTTTATGCATTAACCTTTTGCTTACGGGTGGGACAGCGTCCATCCCAAACGAAAAACCTCTCAAAAAGACAGGTATATGACATACCCTACCCCAAACAGTTCGATCCCCCTTTGTAGGCATTGACGTCCATATGAAAAAAATATTTACTTTTCGTAAGTTATATGATGACGTCACATTTGGGTCACTAACAAAATGATGTTTAAAGGCAAACAAACCAAACAAAACTTACATTAATATGGTGTGTGACCACTCCTGACCTTCACACAAGCCGGGATAAAAGCCGCCATTTTGTCGCCGTTTGTGAACAGAATCCGGTCCCACTGGCTATCGGACGACGCACTTAGCAATAGCTGTTTATGCAACAGGTGTTATGTGGCTCATAGAGCACAACATGAAAATCAGAAAATTTTCTTATTTTTACCTTGGCGATAAAAGGGCAACAAAGGATGATAAAGGGTCGACAAAGGATGACAAAAGGCTACAAAGGATGACAAAAGGCTACAAAGGATGACAAAAGGCTACAAAAGACGCGTTACAAAGTTGAAAAGTGTTTATTTGTTCATTCTGTTTGTCTGTCCGTTAGCACGATAACTGCCGTAAAAATGACTTAATCAAAATGAAATTTTAGTATGTTGTTCAGACCGTCTATGTAGGACATATGGGAATATAAATGAATAATATCACCCAATTAGTTTTGGATTGAATCAAGGTTGAAAAAATGAAATACACTGAACCCTATGGGACCTAATTTTTCAAACAGTTTTTAAGCGGATTTAAAATTCACAAATTGCTTCGAAAATTTTAGGTAATATTTAAATCATTCCATAAAATATATAAAAAAAATTTCAGCAAAATATATTCAGTAGTTTTTTTAAATAAAAATTAAAATATTAATTACACCTCTTATACGAAGCGATCACGTGACCATGATATGAAAAGATCACGTGATCCACTTCAAAATGAAATATGGCATCCATCTTGTCTCAAAATCGTGATTTTTAAAGTTTTTTTAATTCATATTGAGTGTTGGATCCATCCTAAAGCCGCTTTATTTTTGCTTAAATTCTGTGCATCTACCTACTGAAGCCACGCAATTACAATATACTTTAGTTTAAATGCTCATTCAAATTTGATTATTTCTACAACGAAGCCTATTTTTCACTTATGTAAAATGTAAACAGCATAATATGTAGAATGAGTTGTATAAGAATTGCTGTATTTCTTTAACGCAAAATTATTTAGCTCATGGAGTCTGCATAGCTGATATGAATGAAATATTCATTGATTTTACAGAGTGAAGGACAATTTTTTTCGATGAAGTTCTAAGCATAGAGTTTAATTACTTGTAGCTCCATGGTCTTAAGTTTTTAAATAAAATAAATTATTTTAGTGCTGTGGAATGAAATGAATCCGAAAATGTTATGAATGGAATGCTGCTTTTATAGAGAGAGCCAGGCATGTTATTTTCTTTCTATGACGTTATTTGAATGAATGTCAGTTGTTTTCGATGAAGTTTTCAAATATAATAAATTATTGTAGTATTATGATAATTTTAAAAATATTGCCGAGGAATGTATCGCATTTTAGAGATGTTTAAACCAGGCAATTTATATTTCAATGCCGTCATTTGAATGAGGTTCATTTTTTTCTGTGAAAGTTTAAGTTTTCAAATATAATAAATTAATGTAGTATTGTGATAAGTTTTAAAATGTTACCGAGGAATATATTGCATTTTAGACATGTTCAAATAAAATTGCATTGAAGTTGGAAATTGTTTCATAATCAATGCTTTAAGCATGATTTTCTTGTTAACTTCTTGTAACAATCTATTGGCATCAATCGGTTAAGAAGTTTTGAAAAAAAAAAAAAGTAGATACGTTGCATTTGCAGACAGATAAACCGCCATTCAAATTATGGAATGCAGAATGCAATCATTCATATTCAGCACCCTCGAAAATGTCTAAATTTTTAATTTGGCCGAATTCATGTTTTTTACACAAAAACGATTTTTTTGTATAGAATATTACTTCACTTGAGTGCGGAAAGTAACATTAAAAATTTCCAAAAATGTTCGACGTGCTTATGAAAACTTTCCAAGTGTAGAATTATCTCAGTATATCTTTCATTTTCGGAGGAGAAAGCCGTCTTGCGAGATAAAGCTCGTAAAATAAGCGGATATGGGTTGTCTGGATCCGCGTAGAGAGAGCCCTATTCTACTAAACCGATTGAAGTTCGCAAAGCGCTAACCTTTGAAAACGATATATAGATATATAAACACGGATAACGGGATAAATGTTAATATTAGCTAACATTATTGTTTGGCTTCCTTTATTACTTTCCCTGCAATGCATGGTAATAGATAGGGAAATTATTGAAATCATGCCGAAAATCGCAACTCGAGTTTTCGACGGATCTACACACGTTTTGGGACCTCTAGAATACGAAAAAATAATTTTAGCTTGACGTCTGTCTGTGTGTCTGTCTGTCTGTGTGTCTGTCTGTGCAATGTATGTATCCACTCTTACTCGAAAACTAATGTACCAAATTTCATAAAATTTGGTAGGTAAGTCACTTGTGTGTGACCCTGGTGCTGATTAGTTTTTGGTATGATTCGGGATAAAAAAGAAACCCGCCTTTTTTGCAAACTGGCCCGCAAAAATCTTCAAAATCTGAAATAAAAGACTACGTATCCTCAAATATATCAATTAAATGCTTGTTTTATATGTAATTTTTAACGATGAAAATAATAAGCCCAACCCCATTACACTAGAACTAGCCGTTCTCGGGATATTTTAGGTTTTTCGCATTTTCGTTACGCCACCTTTGAAAATAAGTCCAGTTACCCAATGAAAATGAGAATTGAATTAAAAGTGCAAATGCAGTGTCATTTAAAATAATTATGGCTGTTATTTTGTGCCATTAAACTCAATTTAATGAATTATTAAAGAAATAAAGAGAAAATGAATTTGAGTCTGCAGGGAAAGTTGTGTGCTACCGACATCAGAATTTTTTTTTATCTAAGTATGCAGATTTAGTTCATTTCGTGCTATGTATACAGCGTGTTTAAAAAATAATACACGACTTGTCGAGAAGGGTCGAGTTTTAGCCTTTCATGTCCTCGGTGGCAATGTCCTCGGTGGCCTTTCATGTCCTCTGTGGTTTTCTGAAGCCCCAAGCAAATTCTCCATGAAAGGTTCCATCAGAACAAAAATGCAGTAAAACGTCATAAATTCAAAAATTGGTTATCCGAAAAGTCGATTATCCTACAATTTTTATGTTTTTTAAAGTTAAAGAAATAAATACAGACTCATTATTTCAGTCTTTTCACTTAATTTCAGGCATAGAAATTCGGGCTCCCGGTCAACACTACTTTTGAGCCTTTGTTTATGATATGAAAATATTCCAGGGCCCGAAGCTACCTTGTTCCAATGGATAATTCGGTCATAGTTTTTATATCTAATAACTAAAGATCTATAGTTATAATTCTGGCAGGAAGAAGAAATATTCGTTAAGCAAATTTTTTTAGACCGATATCCATTGAGCTCTACCGAAATCACAAAATACCGAAACTCGGATACCAAAACAGATATAGAATGCCACAAAGTCTACATTAAAGCCAACAAATCAAACCGTAGAGATTATAGTATCACTAGATATTTTTAACTATAACCCTGTGAAAAGGCTATAACCAAAGCGTTTCAGAAACAACTATAAACTGATACATAAATGACTCATGATAAAATGCAGAGTTACATAAAATATAAGAAAACATTAGATTAGCTAAAATGCACTAAAGAATCTTTTAAAAAAAGGCAAGACAAGTTTCAATAAAAATAATGTATAAAATTTTCTAGGCCTATGCAAACATGGAGCCCCAAACGGTCGCATGGGCTGCTTGGCCCCCTCAGAACGCCCCTGCTCTGTGGGGAGCTTTGGGAGGATTCTAAGATACTTTACCCTCTTCTTTATTTTGGCCACACCGGGAAAAAAATTCAAAAATACTGCACCGTAAGGTTTTTAAATATCCATTATAAGATGATCTGGGTGAGGGGGGGGGGGTATGATCGAAAATCAAAATACATTAGTTTCTGTTCGATGGTCTGTATTACAAGTGAATAGTTTTTGTGCTAGAATCGAAATATGCATTGCACATACAGATACAAATACACACCCATACGTATGCGCTAAAAATAGTAAATTCGTGTTCTAAAGGGCGTAAAACGTGTCCATCTGTCGAAAACGCGAGTTCCAATTTTTGACCCTATTCAATACTTTTCTGTACTTATTACCTTCATTGTAGGGAAAGTAAAAATAGTGCTCCGTAGAAAGCTTTCGAATTTTTTTTTCTCTCTCTCTCAATTCGGCCTACAAACATCCCGGAACAGTTTCGTTTTTACGCTTTTATGAGAAAGCCATTTTGAGAGATTTATCGGGAAGATGGAGCAAAAGAAAGAGCAGAGGAGCAGCAGGTGCGGGTGAGGAGGTCATGCTGGGAGGTGATTGCCGATTAATTAAATAATTGCTGCTCCCGCGCTGAACTCTCTCACGGGGGTAGTACAATTGCCTCTTTTGTAAATACTTTTGGAAAAGGAAATGAAATTGCAAGAGACATGAACGCCGTTTCCAGAATATTGCTCAAATTCTATTCAATTACGGATGACTTTAAGTGGATGTCCATTAGAATCATTAAATAGATATCAAATGAATGTGTATTCATTTGATATTGGATCAAATGAAGGTATTGGATTCATCTTCAAGAGGAAATGAAAGAGTGGTTCGACCACAAAACAAGGCCTGTTCTCAAAGTTAGGATTGCACAAATAACAGCATTTAGGGACTGGTTTCTCTTTCATCTGTAAAAATCCGGCAGCGTGGTAGAACCGAAGTAGAACTCGATGTTGCGGGGATGTATTTGCAAAATGGCTGCACATACCAAGTTTTCACATATCGGCTGGGATTATTTTTCCTTCAAAACAGATAAATATACATTTAGTGTTACTGAAATCGTTATGTAGTGTTCCATTATTATCTGCACATTATGTTCAAATTTTAATCACTTGATAATATTTTAAAAAATTAAAGTTTACTACTTTAGTTCAAGAAATGCATTCGACTAACAGCTTTTAAGAATATTATCCTTTTACTCCATTAAAGAAAGCAGGTATAGGAAAATGAGGTGATGACAATTGTTTGGAGGGAGTTTTCAGCCTGCATGCCCTGAAAATAATTGTAGCTACCTCATTTTCATATACCGGCTTTCTATAAGGAAGCATTAGAGAGTTATATTTTCACAAGCGGCAGTTTTATTGTGAGCATTAAAGAAAATTGAATATATTTCTCTACGCAGATGCGCACTTAATGGTTTGCATTTAAAATAATTTACACCCCAAATTTCTAAACTCAATGACCCCATAGTAATTTTAAAAAATTGCAAACCCCTTGACGTTGGAATTTAGCAAACATTTCCTTGAAAAGCAAGATTTAAAAATAATTTTATTAGTTATAAACATACTTCCTGTGTTATCTGTGGACTCCTTCAGATTTTGTCACGGATCTGAACTTAGAGAACAACTGGTTTGCATCATTTTAAACATCAAGGGGGGTAAACATAATGATACTTGTATGCAAATGGAAATAACAACTTAGTATGCATAGTAGTCTTCCAGTTTATAAATCAAAAACGACTGGATGCACAATTTTGTTTTTATACCATCCTGCACAGCAAAAATATATTAATTTTTTTTATTAACTATTTGTGTACAAACAACCTTTATAGAGAAATTTCAATTTATAGTTATAGCAGAATATTATTATATTCTATAATTCAAAATTTTTACTTTCTCATACTATAGAATATAGTCTAGAAACAGTATTGTATATCTATGGTCGATTTTATGTGCACACAAATATTATTGCATTTTTACGAAACTTTATATCCGGCTTTGTTATTGAAAACCTAGAACTAGATGAATTTTTTTTTTACTCAAGAGAAGACTTTGAAATTTATTCGAAATGTTATATATTTTTTAACATGGCGGCATAAGACAAAATTTGATATAATCATGTATAAAAAGGGTAATTTATGGCTCAATTATTCACGAGACTTAATAGTTTCAATCATTGCTGTGAAGAATAGTCGTAATACAATTTTTGACGTCATTTGTGACGTTCGTGATGTCATTAGCTCCCAAGGGGGAGGGGGGCGAGTTTTTGATTACATTTATAACATTACGCTTTTTACACAGTTACGCTTCCAATACCGAAATCGTCTGCTGCATGTGGAACAAATTCAATTCTGCACAAAAATGGGATGAACGCAAATGGGACGATTCCAGTTGATCGAGACCTGATCACTGTTAGATCATTCAAATGATATCCGTCCTTTTCCGGCTTCTTCTCGCGTTCCTCGCTTTCACCTGGTTATGCTGTTCATGGCCAATTCAGGAAATGTGGTGCCAGCAATTTCTGGGACCGCATTTTTGGCGAGCCGTTTGAAATTCCGCCCCTCGAGAATTCCATGTTCATGGAAACAAGATCTGACGCTATTTGTGAATCAGCACATTACCGTAAGCATTCAGGATTCTCTCTCTTATAACACTTAAATAAGTAAAAGGTGTTGCTCTGTATTGTATACCGTTTAATTATAGTATTTAACTCGCTTTGGTGAACTCGTCATAAAGTTGACGTGGACAGAACATGACTTTTCCTAACACAGTATTCTTTTTGCGAATAATGCTTATTATAAAAATGTTGATTCCGTTGCTTAGTTTTAGAATCTAATAGAAAAATTTGGAATTGATGTCGTTTAGCTAAGTGAGGCTGACTGACTAAGTTTTAAAATTTTAGTCCAAACTGCTGACGGTAGCGATTTGAAACCTAGGACGTGACCTAAAAGTCGTGAGTAAAATATAAAATCTCGGAATTTTGTTTGAAAAATTTATAAATCGCGGAGTTTGCTTGGGTGAAACTAGTTGAGAAAAGAATGAATAAAATAGACCAAACTTCTAAAGGTAAGCACTTGAAACTGTGCGTACATATGCGACGTCGTCACCTATAAGTAATGAGAAAAATCTAAAATCTTGAAATTTTATCGGAAGACTTATAAATCTCAAATTTTTGCTCCTATATTCTTCCAACTGTAACTTGAGAGCGGTTAGAAACACAAAATTCGTTTTTATACCATAATGCATAGAAAATAAAAATTGTTAATTATTTCTACTTGCCTACAACCTATTTCAACCTATTTCTACTTGTGCTCTTAAGATATTTAAATTTATAGCAGACGATTTTTATTATATTTTATAATTAAATTTTACAGTTTTATTCCATTTGTAATTCCAGTAACAGAATTCCGTTTCAAATGCAGAAATCGTCTGCTGACTATTCTTCTATACTTGCTGTAAACCTAACTTGAGAAGCAGAGAGGTATAGGAAAAACTGTAAATCTCAACTTCTTTATATAGTTAGTCAATATAAGCATAATGCGCATATGAACACAAAATTGAGTGATTAGTACACAGCATATTCAAGTTAGCCTTCTCGCAAGTATAATAAGACTATTGAAGATATTTTCGTTCATAATTGAATTAATTAATAATTGCTATACTATAAATATATTGATATTATATATAATAAATATATTAATCGTATTTTAAATATATTAATAAATTAATTCATTAAGAGTTAATTAATATAATTTTTATTAATAATTAATATATGATTTTCACAATTAAATGACTGAAAACTGGGATATTTCTGTCGTGTTTTGGCGCACGCCAATCTTTTATTGTTACTTCTCGTTTCGGATTGGCTGTATTGTTTGTTCTTCATGCTGATTTCTTATTAGCTCTCTCGTAATTCAGTTCATGGGTATATAATCCCCCTGCTTTTTCCTTCGGCACCCATTCATCGTTTGAACTTCGGGTTTGTTGGTTCTTTTGCACTAAAGAAGGGGATCCAATGTATCCTCGAAACAGCTGTATGCTGTATTATTTTGTTATTTGTTCTTATTTACGTTGCTCTTGCTTTTCCTTATCCTTTGCATAAAGTGTGTTTTACTTATTTAATTAATTCACCAGTTTGGCGTCATCGTTAGTTTATCGTCATTTTTGCCAATTTGACGACATCTGCGTCCATTTATCGCCAAATTTGTAATATTTCGCCAAATGAGTCGCCACGCTTTTCAAATGGATCTCCAATCGTTACAGGCGGGAAGCAGGGCTTTACCTATATATATATATATATATATATATATATATATATATATATATATATATATACTAGATCTACGAGAGAAATTTTAAGAGATCTATTGCATAATATTGCATATGGAAAGTGAACTTATTGGACGATACTTACTACTTTCTAAATTTATGTAATTTTTTAGATAAGTTTATTTGAAAAACATTCAATATCTCAAGAACAGTTAGAGCTAGCGTTCTAAAGCTTGCGTCATTTATTTTCGTTAATTGAAAATGACGAATAAAATTATTATTTATTAATCTTTGATTTTTTTTCTTTCAAATAAAATTTGGAAGTTTTCAATAGGGTTCCGGTACTCACTGATTTTAATAATCGCATCCAAATATTTTTTTAAAAGGCTCCATTCAATCACGATATATCGCGTCCACAGGGTCACAGGCACACATACTATATATACACACATATACACGTTGACCCGGAGTACGATCACGTTAAATATGTGGGCCCGTATATCCTTCCGAGAGATTGGTGGTAGGGGAAGGAGGGTACGGTCCCTGTGGATCCCTCCTCCACTGGGTTCCGGTCTAAATTGGGTGGCTCTTCCCTGCCGTCCATACAGTTACCTTACACTTTTCTGGTAGGTCGGACGGTCTGGGTCTCAACAACAACATACATACACACAGTCATCACTTCGAAAGCGTTTGAATCGATTTTATGCATGCTATAAACGTACTCTTCACCCCAAAACTCGAATTCGAATTTTCCACAGTACTTTCCCCACGCATTATAACTATGTACGTAAGGAAAGTAATATATGATCGAAATAGATGACGTTATTCTGTAAGACAACATCATCTGTTACTCTACAGGATAACGGATTACGTGAACATTTATCTACGTTGTTTGCCTGTCAAATGGGTTTCACTACAAAGAGATGGAATGGGCTGGGAAGCCCGCTTCTCAGGAAGCCAGAATTTTTGTCGCCTTTTTAAGTCAGTGGGCCAAATCACCTAATTTTTGACCTATGAGGGACCCACACATTAATTTTTTATGCATAAATAATCAAAATTCAATTTTTCTCTTTATTAATTGTATTAGCGATACAGTTTCTAATCCTTATTAAATATGAGCTATAAAATTAACCTTAATTAATCTTAATTAAAATATTCTAGGAAATGAATGAAAGATATTGATAAGTAAAATTAAGGCAAAATGCTTTGAAAAGCTTCTATTTTTTTTCTACTCATATTTGAAGAAAATTACTTTTTTATGTTTTAAATGGCTTTTTTTAACACTTTACAACATAGTTGAAAAGTGTTTATGACTTTGTTCATTCTGTCTGTCTGTCTGTATTAGCAAAATATATTCAGTAGTTTTTTAAATAGAAATTAAAATAATAATTACACCCTTTATATGAAGAGATCACGTGGTCCACTTCAAAATAATACATGTCATCCATCTTGTGTCAAAATCGTGATTTTTAAAGCTCTTTTTAATTCATATTGAGTGTTGCATCCGTCCTAAAACCGCTTTACTTTTGCTTAAAGTATGTGAATCTACATATTGATATAACGCAATTACAATATATTTGAGTTTAAATGATCTTCAAACTTTGATTATTTCTACAATGAAGCCCAATTTTCACTTATAGAGAATGTAAACACCAAAAGATGTAGAATGAGTTGTATAAGAATTGCTGCATTTCTTTAACGCAAAATTATTTAGTTCATGGAGTCTGTAATATAGCTGATATGAATGAAATATTCATTGATTTTACACAGAGAAGCAAACGATTTTTTCTATGAAATTTTAAGCATAGAGTTAAATTACTTGTACCTCCATGGTTTTAAGTTTTTAAATAAAATAAATTATTATAGTATTGGGATGAATGAAAGGAATAGAAAACAGTTCATGACTGAAATGTTGCTTTTATAGAGAGAAACAGGCGATTTATATTTCTATGACGTCATTGAATAAAGTTCATTTGTTTTCGATGAAATTTTCAAATATAATAAATTATTGTAGTATTATGATAATTTTAAAAATATTACCGAGGAATGTACCGCATTTTAGAGATGTTTAAACCAGGCAATTTATATTTAAATGCCGTCATTTGAATTAAGTTGATTTTTTTCGATGAAGTTTTAAGTTTTCAAATATTAAATTAATGTAGTATTGTGATAATTTAAAAAATATTACCGAGAAATGTATCGCATTTTAGAGATGTTTATGTAAAATTGCATTGAAGTTGGAAGTGTTTCATAATAAATGCTTTATGCATGATTGATCTTTTTTTTATTGATCTCAGTATATATTTTATATTGACCTCAGTATATGTTTTATATTGACATTTTATTTTTCTGGAAACTAAATTAAATAAATAAACAAAATAATCGAATAAAAAGAAAAAGGAAAGGGGAAAAGTGCAGTTGAACTGTGTGGTAAAAACATTAGCGAGAAAACCGGATTTTTTTTTATTTTTTATTACCGAATAACTTGTTCTTTGGCATTGTCAACAGTTTAAATGAGGAAAAAGACAGCTCAATGCGAATTGCGAAACAAATGCCATATAGAGATTCCATTCTTTGCGATTTAACTTCCAGTTGAACACATTTTTCAAATTTGGCCGATATTAATATTTCTCTCTTGAAAAAAAAAGAACAAAACATATAAATACGTAAAGTTATTAAATTTTTGCTGTTCGTGGCTTTGTGGTATTCAAACGTTACGGTTTCGAACGCTTTTTATCAAATGTTCTACAGCTGCGAAATTGAATCTGTTCCAGGACAAAAGGTCACATCGCGAGTAACTTCCTTGGGGAAAAATATAAGCGAGTTCTCTTAATAAATAATGACTCGGAAAACAAAACAAATAAAAAATGGATCCTTAAAAATATCATTAATTTACAAATATCATTGAGGTTTAATTACCCTCCTATTACCTCCTTAAAAGTCAAAATATTTCTTTCGATTTTAAAACACATTCTGAGTGACAGAAGACAAGTCTAACCTTCGTCAATTTAGAACAAGAAATATCAATCACGCATAAAGCATTGGTTATGAAACACTTCCAACTGCAATGCAGTTTTATTTAAGCATCTCTAAAATGCGATACATTCAGTGGTAATATTTTTAAAATTATCACAATACTACAGTAATTTATCATATATGAAAACTTAAAACTTCATCGAAGAAAATGAACTGCATTCAAATGACGTCATTGAAATATAAATCGCCTAGCTCTTTATGTAAAAGCTGTAAATATTTCATCCATGCACTTTTATTCCATTCCTTTCATTCATCACAATACTACAATAATTTATTTTACTTAAAAACTTAAAACCATGGAGGTAAAAGTAATTAAACTATACGCTTGAAGCTTCATCGAAAAAGTCTGCTATAAAATCGTCTGCTTCTCAATGTAAAATCAATCAATCATTCATACCAGCTATATTACAGACTCCAGAGCTAAATAATTTTGCGTTAAAGAAATTCATCAATTCTTATACAACTCATCTTACAGCTTGATGCGTTTACGTTCAAGCTGTAAGAAGTATCATTCTATAAGTGAAAATTAGACTTCATTGTAGAAATAATCAAAGTTTGATGATCATTTAAATTCAAATATATTATAATTGCCTTGTTTCAGAATATAGATGCACAGAAATTAAGCATAAATAAAGCGGTTTTAGGACGTATGCAACAATAAATATAAATTAAAAAGAACTTTAAAGATCTCGATCTTGACACAAGGTGGATGCCATATTTTATTTTGAAGTGGATCACGCGATCTCTTAAAAACTGCCAAATATATTTTGCTGAAATTTTTTTCATATTTTTATGGGATAATTTGAATATTTCCTAAAACTTTCGAAGCAATTTGTGAATTTTAAGTTCACTTAAAAAAAATGTTTGAAAAATTATGTCCCATAGGGTTCAATGTATTTCATTTTTTCAACCCATGTTCAATTGAAAACTAAATGGGTGATATTATTCATTTATATTCCCATAGATCCCACAGACCGTCTGAACAACAAACTAAAATTTAATTTTGATAAAGTCATTTTCACGGCAGTTATCGTGCGAACGGACAGACATACAGACAGACAGACAGACAGAATGAACAAAGTCATAAACGCTTTTCAATTATGTTGTAAAGTGTTAAAAAGAAAAGTACAGTCGAATCTGCCTTAAATAGAATTCAGGGGACCGGAAATTTTCCGTCTTGAAAAGGTTTCCGTTTCATGCAGGTCATTTCTGGAAAAGCTAAATATAAGCTAATGTAGTTTTAGATGTTGATAGCCGATCTGCAAATACTCACCTATGTAACAGACTTTTAAAAATTCTGAAAAATGTATTTAGATAAATTCGATTAATACTATATTATACCACAATAGCTAATTTAATTATGTTTAATATGTATATACCAATATTTTTGCATACTGCGATCACAAGAGTATATGTGAATAAAAATATAGCATACCCCATGTCCTTAACTGTTAGCATATTACCCTACCTTAAAACCTAGATGAAATATTTACAGGCAAAATATTACTGCTTACCATAAAAAAACAAAAAACAATGCGAGATGAGCAAAATAATCCATGCTTTCTTGGACATGTGTCTTACTAATGATGCGACTTTCGGTTCAAAATCGTGCATTGATTAATATTTCTAGCATATCAGAGTCTTCCTGATTAACTGAAAATTCTTGAAATTGTGAGATGGCTTTCAGAAAATAGTGTTATAATTTAATAGAAAGTTCTGTTAAAAATGTTTCTTGTTGAAATAAGTGGCTAAAACAGTTGGATGATTTTTCCATTCTCTGTTTGTTACAGCAGGTGCTTTTCATTAACAAAAAATCTGATGTGGGCAGCTCATGACTTTCCTTATATAATGTAATGAATTTACTACTTTTACAGTAAAAAAAAAAGATTATTTTTATAGTAGTTATTTATATTCTTTCCAAGATATTGAATTTTCGTCAATGAATCGTTATTGATTTAGCGTCATTTCTATCCATTTGGCGAGTTTTTCTTTAATTTAGCAATATTTAAAAAAATTTCCAAGTTGGCGATATTCCACCAAATTCTTCGCCAAAATCTCGCCAAGCGTTATGGACGGAGAAATAAGTTATTCTTACAGCAGTTTTGACTATTGGCTTTCAAATACAAAAGTATTACTCTATCTTTTTTCATGAATGGAACGATCTAGATCCACGAGAATGATGTCACCCAATTTATCGCATGGTATTACATATGAAAAGTGAACATGTTTCTCAATAGGAAATATTTTTATTTTATTTTATATAACTTTTTGATAATTTTTTTGAAAAATGTGCAATATCTCGAGAACGGTTCATGTTAGCGTTCTAAAATGCATGTCAATCGTTTTTTAATGAAAAATTACATAAGAAATGTCTATTTGCGTAACTTTATTAGCGGTTTTGACTTTTTGACGATTTTTTCAAAATTTCACTCGAAAATTTAGGAGGGTTCTGAACATTCGATTGCGTATAAAAACAATAGACTTCCAGTGTTTATGGATTGTGATTTTCGTACCAAATTTCGTTCGAATCGGTCCATTCGTTCGTCAGTTATCGTCTCTACAGACTCACTGACACACACACACATACTTTCACACACACACACACACACAGACATCACTTCAAAAATGTTTGATTCGTGATCAGGGATGCTTGAAACGTGCTCTCCCGTCGAAAACTCGAAATCGAATTTTCGACCCCATCGCAATACTTTCCTTATAGATTATGTATATAAGGAAAGTAAATATTTTAAATTGGCTGTCCGTTTCCGCGTTGTGCAGGATCTGTTTAATACAAGGGAAAATAACACGAATTTCCTATATTTTTGGACTGGACTAAAAATATTTTCCGGTTATTACAGTATTCCGTTTTAAACAGGTTCGACTGTAATTATATGTAACTGCTAAAATAAGTATGTGTTCTGATAAATAATTTTGGAACAATAGCTAAATACTTCTATACTAGCAAAAAGCTGGGCTTTGAATGGACTAGTGTATATGAAATGTACACGAGCAGTGAAGGATTTCAAATTAAAACATAATTTAACAAATAATTAGGAAATTAGAAGTATAAAAATGTTATTTTAATATTTGAGAATCTTTATACAAAAGAACGTATGAGTTTTTAGTATTATGAATATTAAATTGAACGAATTAGAATACGGGGAAACAATGAAATCAAAGTAATACATTGAAATCGCAAAAACTCATTTAATATACAGCAGCACGTTTGAATCACAATGAATGCAAGTGCATGTGTTTTGATTTGCTGTTAAAAGTGACTGTTCACGTGTTATTTCTAAGAAGCATAGAATTAGAAAGAAGGAGATAAAACTCCGCTTGTTAATACCATAACGTTTTGAGAATTATATCTAGGTGCCGCTAGTGCTAGTAAAGTAACCGGTATTGTTATTAGACACAACAGAAAGGCTTAGTATTTTGTATATGTATTTCTGATTATTTTAAAATGAAGATAACGAGCAATAATGAGTATAATTAACCAGTATTTTTTCTTAGTTGTGTGATAGAGTACAGAATATAGGGATATAAAAATAAATTGAAAGGTAAAATAATGTTGAATACGTAGAAATATTCTTTATTGTTTCAGTTTTATACTTTGCATTGCGCTAATAATTTATTTTTACAAAATGGACAGTTTAAATAAATATTTTAGGCCTTTTGCCATAGAAATGCATAGAAAGCAGGACTACTTATCTTATCCCAGCGCCACCTTAATGTTTGTCTCAAACGATATTGCCATTTTCTCAATATGAAGTTTTAATTCCTTTGACCTCCATGCGTAGTGAACAAGCGAACGTAGTGAACAAGCGAGATTTAAAAATGAGCTTTTCGCCCTGTTACAATTCGTTTTAATAATTGAAATTGTAATTTAGAAAATTTGCTTGCAATTTCATGTGTGTATTTAAAATTTCATGTTTCTATCTATTATAGTTTTTGAGTAAAAAGGATCACGTAAATGTTGATTTCGTTCATTAGGAATGGAGAATGGACTTCTGTAAGCTCGTCTATAATAATTTGAATTTTTTCAAACAGTATACACTTAACAAATACCTATTGTTGCTACTAATTTTGACATTTAAATTTGCTTATTTGCCTGCTTATTTTAGTATATTTTACTGCCTGATCTTCCGGGCTTTAGTGATTAACTTTACATTTTCCTAATATGACGATTTTTCTCGATTTAACGAATAAAATGTACCGTTTCATTCCGAATAATACCCCTTTCGTTTTATTCAATTCTGCATTTATGTAACTTAAAAGAGATAAAATCCAAAACATTATATTTAAAATTTTTATTTAATGTAATTACATATAATTCAAAAAACGATTAGAAAGCCAATGTATATATCTACTCTATATTCATGCCGAGAATTCAAATCGTGTTAATCTTCAATTTTCCAATGTAACAATATAAAATGGCATTAAATAAGTATATTTCAAAGTATTTAAAAAAATTAAATAGGGAAGAATTGTCCTACTGATTTAGTCCAAACTCTGATCTTACCGATGGTGGTAACTCTTTTATAATAATTTAGATCACCAAGGAATCTATTTCTGTTAATATTGCTCAAAGCGCTTCAACATAAAATAACTCAAAAAACTACTTAGAATTACATAAAATTGCTCAAAGGTCTTTTCAGATGTGACCTGTATTATCACTGTACCCAATTTCTTAGCTGTGGGTCACTTAGGTCTTCCGCAACTTGACCGACAGACGAAGACATAAACAAACAAACAGATATCGCTTTATTTTCCCTCCAATATATGGGGCAATATAGGGAAAATATTGGAACCATACCGAAAATCGCAACTCGAATTTTCAACGAATCTATACGTTTTGGACCTCTGGAACAAAAAAAACTATTTTTAGAGCGAAGTCTGTGTGTGTGTGTGTCTATGTGTGTGTCTGTGCAATGTATGCATCCACTCTAACTGAAAAGCTAATTGACCAAATTTCATAAAATTTGGTAGATAAGTTACTTATGGGTAACATTGGTGCTGATTAGATTTTAGTACAATTTGGGATAAAAGAACCATCATTTCTGTTTTGTTTTTTGAAAAATAGCCACAAAAATCGCATATATCCACTCTAGCTAAAAAAATAACTTACCAAATTTCACAAAATTTGGTAGATAAGTCACTTGTGGCATATCATGGGGCTGATTAGATTTTGTCCGATTCTGAAAGACTTGATTTTTCTTCTTTTTTTTTTCAAAATGGTCCGCAAACATTATTAAACTCTGAAATAAAAGATTGCGTGTGCTCAAATGCATCCATTCAATGCTTGTATTACACATAATTTGTGACGATAAAAAGAGTAAAACCAACCCAATTACTCTAGCCTTGACAGCTATGGAGATATTTTAGTTTTTTAACATTTTTTCAACGCCGCCTTTGAATATACGTTCAACTAACAAATAGAAAAGAAATTGAATTAAAAGTGCAAATTCTGTAAAATTTCAAATAAGTATGAGTTTCTGTAACACTTTACAACAAAGTTGAAAAGTGTTTATGACTTTGTTCATTCTGTCTGTCTCTCTGTCCGTTAGCACGATAACTGCCGTAAAAATGACTTAATCAAAATGAAATTTTAGTATGTTGTTCAGACGGTCTGTAGGACCTATGGAAATATGAATAAATAATATCACCCAATTAGTTTTGGATTGAACCCGGGTTGAAAAAATGAAATATATTGAGCCCTATGGGACCTAATTTTTCAAACATTTTTAAGCGGATTTAAAATTCACAAATTGCTTCGAAAATTTTAGATAATATTCAAATTGTTCCATAAAATATATGAAAAAAAATTCAGCGAAATATATTCAGTAGTTTTTTAAATAAAAATTAAAATAATAATTACACCTCTTATCATGGTCACGTGATCGCTTCATATATGAAAAGATCACATGATCCACTTCAAAATGATATATGGCATCCATCTTGTCTCAAAATCGTGATTTTTTAAGTTTTTTTAATTCATATTGAGTGTTGTATCCGTCCTAAAACCACTTAATTTTTGCTTAAATTCTGTGCATCTACATACTGAAACAACGCAATTACAATATATTTGAGTTTAAATGCTCATCCAAATTTTATTAATTCTACAACGAAGCCTATTTTTCACTTATGTAAAATGCAAACAGCAAAATATGTAGAATGAGCTGTATTAGAATTGCTGTATTTCTTTAACACAAAATTATTTAGCCCATGGAGTCTGAATAGCTGATATGAATGAAATATTCCTTGATTTTACAAAGAGAAGGACGATTTTTTACGATGAAGTTTTAAGTATAGAGTTTAATTACTTGTAGCTCAATGGTCTTAATTTTTAAATAAAATAAATTATTATAGTATTGTGCTGAATGAAATGAATGAGAAAATGTTATGAATGAAATGATGTTTTTATAGAAAGATCCAGGCGTGTTATTTTTTCTATGACGTCATTTGAATGAATTTCAGTTGTTTTCGATGAAGTTTTCAAATATAATAAATTATCGTAGTATTATGATAGTTTTAAAAATATTACCGAGGAATGTATCGCATTTTAGAGATGTTTAAACCAGGAAATTTATATTTCAATGCCGTTATTTGAATGAAGTTCATTTTTTTCGATGAAGATTTAAGTTTTCAAATATAATAAATTAATGTAGTATTGTGATAATTTTCAAAATATTACCTAGGAATGTATCGGATTTTAGAGATGTTTAAACGAAATTGCAATGAACTTGGAAAGTGTTTCATAATCAATGCTTTATGCATGATTGGTCTTTCTTGTTTAATTGTGTTCAAGATTTGTGCAAATCTAATTCATTCAAGTAGAACCCACTCAGTACATTCAATAGCTTGTGGATTGGCTTCTGGAATGTAGCAGAAATGAGAAGTATGGGGAAACGTCGCCAAATATCCGGAGCATTTTTACTACGAGAGTAATTCTGTCTGCGTTGAAAATAGTTCGGAAGTACACAGAGTAGACAAAAATGCACCGACTGGACATCATTTCGACCCTTTATGGGCAACAGATGTTTAAGCGGCGAAAGGTAGACCATTTTATGTCACGTGACTCACTTTTACGTCGTAACATAAAAATGTGACTCACGCCGTCCTTCCTAAACTTAATGTATACTGGCGACCCTTGGAATGTGGAGCAGCCAAGGAATAAAACGTGTCGCCGTGATTGTACTCGAAATCGTCCAGATAAAATACTTCATACGAAAAGGTAATATATCTCTGTCACGCTCGCCAATGAATGGAGCGCAATATCGCCCACTTCTAAGAAATGTCGCCAAGATGACGGCCATCTTTGAAAATTAAATTTTAATGTCCTTTATAATTCCTTCCTTGTTCGTCAGTCAAGTGCGTTTTACTAGGGGGGGTGAAGGGGGGTTCAAGGGCGCGTGAAGTAATTGCGTTTTGTTGGGGGGTCTTATAATATTGATCGGAAGAGGTGGGTAATCCGCGTATGCCCATAAATATTATGGAAACAAGTTTTGTTTGAGACTGGCGCAATAACGGCCATCTTGACTCCAAGTTGCAGCGATGGCTATACATCGCGAAAAGAAAATTACTTTATTCTTTTTTCGGGTTCTCTAGAAAATCAAAATATTTTAGGCTACTTTTTTGAGTGGTTGGTACAATTTCTTTTTAAAAGCAGAAGCACCTATTTTGCAGCTAAATTGCGTATCAAATATCAACCATGTAACATGCGCGCGCCATTGAAATAGCATAGGCAGACGGTAACTGACAGGACTGGTTAAAAGTCTAAATGCGGGTTGAGTCAGCTTGTATATATAGGAGCCTTATTCTGGTGGGCGAATGAGAGGGAATCTTGAGGCTTAACATCTAAATTAAACAATAAAATGTTGATCCACTTGCGTACCAAAAATTAATGAAAAAAATATCTGAAGAGGTGTTAGGACTCTCTCATATAAATTCGATATGGTTTTAATAATTCATAGCGCTGTATCTATTGGAACTATAGAATTTTCTTCTATGGTTAAAGTGAACCCCAAATGTTAATGTGGTGATGCCTGGGATGATTTTGGAACCCGTAATATACTCCGTCTTAAGTATAATTCAGTTTTAACTAGTCTATCTTTTTCCGCAGTATATGAATTGGAAGCCACGTCTCGTAATTAAATTTCAATAATACTCAATATAACATGCCGTACTCTCATTGTTATTAGTTATCCTCTATATATATATATATATATATATATATATATATATATATATATATATATATATATAAATGAAAATCTATTTATTTATTTGTTAATTTCGTATACAGATCCACAGTTTTTAACGGAGTTTTTGATACTGGATGTGATTATTATCTACTTCACAACTGGTAACTCTGTTTTGATTTTGAGGCTGTTGAATCAGGAGTTGTCAAGATATTAATTAACAAGAAAGATGAATCATGCATAAAGCATTAACTAAGAAGCACTTTCCAACTGAAATGCAATTTTATTTAAACATATCTAAAATGCGATACACTCAGCGCTGATATTTTTTAAATTGCCACAGTACTTCAGTAATTTATTATATTTGAAAACTTAAAACTTATTCGAAAAAGACAATGCTAGTTACACAAAATGAACTTTATTCAAAGGACATCAACGAAATAGAAATCGTTTGTCTCTCTATGTAAAATCAATGACTATTTCATTCATATCGCTTATATTCCAGACTCCAGAGCTAAATAATTTTGTGTGAAAAAAATTCAGTAATTCTTATACATCTCAGCTTACAATCGCTTGATTTGTTTACATTCTGCATGCGTTAAAATTAAGCTTCGTTGTAGAAATAATCAAAGTTTAGTGATCATTTAAAATATAAAATACTGTAATTGTATTGACACAGAAGTTAGATACACAGAAAATACTAAAAAATAAAGCGGTTTTAGGACGGATAAATATAAATTTGAACGATCTTTAAACATCACATTCTTTACACAACGAAAAAAAATGGATGCCATACTTTATTTTGCAACGAGTCACGTGATCTCTTCATATATCATGGGTTTAATTATTATTTCAATTTTTATTTGAAAACCTACTCAACATATTTTACTGAAAGTGTTTTAAAACATTTTATGTAATAATTTGAATATTTCTTAGCATTTTCGAAGCAATTTGTTAATTTTAACTTCACTTAAAAAATGTTTGAACAATTAAGTCCCATAGCGTTCTCTCTCTCTCTCTCTCTCTCTCTCGACGGGGGAGCACGTTTCAAGCATCCCAGATCACGAATCAAACATTTTTGAAGTGATGTCTGTGTGTGTGTGTGTGTGTGTATGTGTGTGTGTACTCTCTCTCTCTCTCTCTCTCTCTCTCGACGGGGGAGCACGTTTCAAGCATCCCAGATCACGAATCAAACATTTTTGAAGTGATGTCTGTGTGTGTGTGTGTGTGAAAGTGTGTACTCTCTCTCTCTCTCTCTCGACGGGGGAGCACGTTTCAAGCATCCCAGATCACGAATCAAACATTTTTGAAGTGATGTCTGTGTGTGTGAAAGTATGTGTGTGTGTGTGTGTGTGTGTGTGTGTGAAAGTATGTGTGTGTGTGTGTGTGTGTGTGTGTGAAAGTATGTGTGTGTGTCAGTGAGTCTGTGGAGACGATAACTGACGAACTAATGGACCGATTCGAACGAAATTTGGTACAAAAATCACAATCTGTAAACACTGGAAGCCTATTGTTTTTATACGCAATCGAATATTCAAAACCCCCCTAAATTTTCGCGTGAAATTTTGAAAAAATCGTCAAAAAATCAAAACCGCTAATAAAGTTACGCAAATAGACATTTCTTATGTAATTTTTCATTAGAAAACGATTGACATAAATTTTAGAACGCTAACATGAACCGTTCTCGAGATATTGCACATTTTTAAAAAAAATTATCGAAAAGTCATATAAAAAAAAAATTTCCTATTGAGAAACATGTTCACTTTTCATATGTAATACCATGCGATACATTGGATAACGTCATTCTCGTGGATCTAGCTCGTTCCATTCATGAAAAAAGATACTTTGAGTAATACTTTTGTATTTGAACGCCAATAGTCATTTATCTGCTGTAAGAATAACTTATTTCTTCGCTTTTTAACGCTTGGCGAGATTTTGGCGACGAATTTGGTGGAATGTCGCCAACTTGGCGACATTTTGAAATGTTGCCAAGTTAATGAAAATCTCGCCAAATGGATAAAAATGACGCTAAATCAATGAAAATGACGACTAATTGTCGAAAATTCAATATCTTGGAAAGAATATAAGTATCTACTATAAGAAAAACCTATTTTTTTACTGTAAAAGTAGTAAATTTATTACATTATATAAGGAAAGTCATGTGTTGCCCACATCAGATATTTTTAAATAATTTTTACGAAATACTTTTAAAGAATAATTTGGGAACAAAATCTAAAATGGATTCCTCTATATTCATCTTGATGGGGATTGTGACATATACAGGTGGAACTAAATATTACGGAATATAAATCCATGAAAAAAATCTATATCTTTTCTTTTTGTTTTCTTCCATCAAAAGCTATTTTCATCCACATTTCGTCTCATTATCGAAGAAGTGACATCAATTGTTTCATCTTCACCGCATTGTGTCTTATATTTGGGGCTGTTGCTCTATTCGGCGCGATTTTTGCGGGGAAACCACAGAAGACGACCCATATCGGACGCGATAAGCTCGGAAAAGTGAACTTTGCCCGGAGAGGACCCAGATAAAAAGAACTGCATGCCTGCAGGTTGAGTGAAATATACAACGAAAAGTTTCGTGTCGACCTTACGAATGTCCCGGTCCAAAGGTATAGAACATTTTTGAAACAGAACGTGTAAGACTATAAAAAAAATTTAATCTATTTTTACATTAATCTATCGCATCAATCTATGACGAGTAACACTGTTACTCGTTATAGACTGATATGACATCTTCTCACGCATATTTCAATAATTCAATTATTGAAATATTCAGCCATATTTCAGTAATTCAATTATTGAAATATTAAGGCATGTGGCATCCGTCCAATAAAAGTTAACGAAAGTAATACATTGTTACGAACGTGTAACATGCCCTCACATGAGTCGCTTTTGAAAACCCGAAAGAGAAAACACCCGTACAGACAACCCTTTCTATGACGTGAATCTAGGGTTGACATCTGCTGAAGTTCAGAGAGTTTCCCAGATTTGATGATTCGCCCTTTTGGCGACTTTTAAAATGTTCGAGAGCCACCTCGAAATAACAAATATTCTAAGAGATATGGGATACCTCTAGAAGATTCCTCAGAGAGTACATACATTGAGTCATCACTCAGTTGGAGATCAGTTGACGCGATACGAGCTGCATTGAACTGTGACATACGTCAATGTTCTGATAATAGCGTCCGTTGTTTTGTGAAATGAGTGAAGCATTTAAATGCTGTTTCACAACATATCGTACTGTGTTACGCTCAGCTTGTGAATAAACGTGTTTGTTATCCAGAAATTTGGACTCAATATCTTATCCTGAGCGCACACTCACTGCCACAATTCTAGAGGATACTTGGTAACAATATCAAAAATCTGATGTGGGCAACACATGACTTTCCTTATATAATGCAATGAATTCACTTCTTTTACAGTAAAACAAATAAGTTTTTCTTATAGTATATACTTATATTCTTTACAAGATATTGAATTTTCGACAATGAGTTGTCATTTTCATTGATTGAACGTCATTTTTATCCATTTGGCGAGATTTTCGTTAATTTGGCAACATTTTAAAAATTCGCCAAGTTGGTGACATTCCGTCAAATTCGTCGCCAAAATCTCGCCAAGCGTTATGGACGGAGAAACAAGTTATTCTTATAGCAGATAAATGACTATTGGCGTTCAAATAAAAAAGTATTACTCAAAGTAGCTTTGCTCATGAATGGAACGTGCTAGATCCATGAGAATGATGTCAGCAAATTTATCGCATGATATTACATATGAAAAGTGAATATGTTTCTCAACAGTTAATATATTTTTTTTTTTAAAAATTACATACGAAATGTCTATTTGTGTAACTTTATTAAAGGTTTTGATTTTTTGATGATTTTTTCAAAATTTCACTCGAAACTTTAAGAGGGTTCTAAGCATTCGATTATGTTTTAAAACAATAGGCTTCCCGTATTCATGGATTGTGATTTTTGTACCAAATTTCATTCTATTCGCTCCATTCATTCTTGAGATATCGTCTCCACAGACTCACTGACACACACACACACACACAGACATCACCTCAAAAATGTTCGATTCGTGATCAGGGATGCTTAAAACGTGCTCTCCCGTCGCAAAATTCGAATTCAAATTTTCGACCCCGTCACAATACTTTCTTTACACATTATGTATATAAGGAAAGCAAAAACCGTTTCAAATTGACTCATAAAACGAACTCTCATTACTTTCCTTATATACAATAATGTATGAGGAAACTATTGTGACGGGGTCGAAAATTTGAGTTTTCGACGGGAGAGCACGTTTCAAGCATCCCTGATCACGTATCGAACATTTTTGAAGTGATGTGTGTGTGTGTGTGTGTGTGTGTGTGTGTGTGTGTCAGTGAGTCTGTGGAGCCGATAACTGACAAACGATTGAACCGATTCGAGCAAAATTTGGAACAAAATTCTCGAGATATTGCGCATTTTTTTTAAATTATCAAACAGTCATATAAAATAAAATAAAAAAATATTTCCTATTGAGAAACATGTTCACTTTTCATATGTAATACCATGCGATAAATTTGGTGACATCATTCTCGTGGATCCAACTCGTTCCATTCATGAAAAAATATACTTTGAGTAATACTTTTGTATTTGAACGCCAATAGTCATTTATCTGCTGTAAGAATAACTTATTTCTCCATCCATAACACTTGGCGAGATTTTGGCGACGAATTAGGTGGAGAGTCGCCAACTTGGCGACTTTTTTAAATGTTGCTAAATTAACGAAAAACTCGCCAAATGGATAAAAATGACGCTAAATCAATGAAAATGACAACTGATTGACGAAAATTCAATATCTTGGAAAGAATATAAGTATCTACTGTAAAAATTACCTATTTTTTTTACTGTAAAAGTAGTAAATTCATTGCATTATATAAGGAAAGTCATGTGCTGCCCACATCAGATTTTTTTGTAGTTCAACTTGGAAATGGCTGTATGCTAAACAACATTTCAACTTCGATCACTGCAAATTGGCCTATTTTTAGTGTTTTAAGACTTTCAGTTCTGGAGAAATCAATTCATTATATAGCATTATCTTTTAATATATTCATATAGAACAAACATATCTGGTATTTGAAGCGTCACTTCAGTGACCCCAGTGACCACAATGAAATATACAAGAAAAGTCAATCATGCATAAAGCATTGATATTATGAAACACTTTCTAACTGAAATTTTATTTAAACAACTATGCATTCAGCGGTGATATTCTTTTAATTATCACAGCACTACAATAATTTATTATATTTGAAAACGTAAAACTTCATCGAAAAAAATTTACCTTACTCAAATGACGTCATCGAAATATAAATCGCCTGGCTCTCTGTGTAAAAGCAGTGAATGTTTCATTCATATCATTTTTATTCCAGACTCCAGAGCTAAATTACTCTGAGTGAAAATAAATTCAGCAATTCTTATGCAACTCATCCTGCAATCACTTGTTTACATTCTGCATTCATAAAAATTAGGCTTCGTTGAAGAATTAATCAAAGTTGGATGATCATTTAAACTCAAAAATATTGTAATTGCGTTGACGCAGGATATAGATGCACAGAAAATGAACAAAAATAAAGCGGTTTTAGGATGGATGCAACACTCAATATAAATGTAAAATGACTTTTAAAATCACGATTTTTAGACTGGGAAAAAAAGATGGATGCCCTACTTTATTTTGAAGTGGGTCACGTGATCTCTATAATATGGGTGTTGAAGACCCAGACCGTCCGGCTCGTCAACAAGGACTCGAGCAACCATTTGGACGGCCGAATATATAATATGGGTTGTTGTTGATTGAAACCCAGACCGTCCGACCTACCAGAAAGGTGTAAGGTAACTGTTTGGACGGTCGGGAAGTGCCACCCAATTTAGACCGGAACCCAGTGGGGGAGGCATCCACAGGGACCGTACCCTCCTTCCCCTACCACCAACCTCTCGGAAGGACTTTCGGACCCACATGTTTAACGTGATCGTACTCCCCATGAACACGGCGGCAGTTTTGGCAGTGGCTGGAATCGAACCCGGGCCTACCGAGTGCAACTCCAGCGCGCTAACCAATGGGCTACCGCGCCCGAATATATAATATGGGTGTAATTATTTTAATTTTTATTTAAAATACTACCGAACCTATTTTGCTAGAATTTTTTTATATAGTTTGTATGGGATAATTTGAATATTTTCTAAAATTTTCGAAACAATTTATAATATTTAAATTTGCTTAAAAATTGCTAGAAAAATTGAGCCCCATAGGGTTCAATGCATTTCACTTTTTCAATCCGGGTTCAATCCGAAACTAATTGGGTGATATTATTCATTTTCATTCATATATGTCCCATAGATCTTCTCAACAGCATACTAAAATTTCATTTTGATAAACTCATTTCTACGGCAGTTATCGTCCGAACGAACAGATAGACAGACAGAATAAACAAAGTCATAAACACTTTTCAACTATGTTGGAAAGTGTTCATAAAAAATCGTCTGCTGTAACTATAATAATTATAATTTTTATTTTGCCACTGCAATAAAAACGCAAACTTATTAGCATAAGAATATGGCAAAGAACCGCGTAAAAAACTCTCTAAATTAGTACTGGCGAGTTCACAGACCCCAGTCAAGCTGGATATAAATTAAAATATCTTAAGAACGGTCAATTGTACAAACTGTGCAAAACACTTGTACCTACTTCCAGTGTTTTTCATGTTAACACTGGCTACACTTTATTCCCTGGCTGCGCAGGCTCATCTTGTCACTACTGTATTAACAACTTCTCCCCTGAGAGCTGATGCTGTCATTTTATCCGCCAAGATCTACAAATAAGTTTAAGTCACCCGCATTACATTGAGTACGAAAGGAATGAAAAAGGGGTTTAGAATAGAGGAATAATATGTAACGTGAAAAACGTTTCAATTTCTTTCCGAAAGCCTTGTTGCTATCTCTGCTCTCAAGTTGCTTTCTCTGCCGTGCCAGTCTCGCTGCTGTGAAACGACTTTTCAAGGCTATACCATTATCGTAACTACAGATTTTGCGGCTGATGCGAACAATCCTGCCGGCCTTTTTTTTTTTTTACTTTCCCTGCAATACATGGTAATGTATAAGAAAAGCATTGGAATCATACCGAAAATCGCAGCTCGAGTTTTCGACTGATCTACACGTTTTGACACCTCTAGAATACGATAAAGCCATTTCTAGCGTGACGGCTGTGTATGTATCTGTGTGCCTGTCTGTCTGTGTGTCTGTGCAGATTTTGTATCCAGTCTAGGACAGAATTTCATAAAATTTGGTAAGTTACTTGTGGGTGACAATGCTGCTTAGTTTTGGATAGAATTCGGGATAAAACAACCCGCCTTTCTTTTTTGCGAAATGACCCGCAAAAATTGCCTGCATCCACTCTAGAAAAAAAAATAGATCAAATTTTACAAAATTTGGTAAATAAGTCACTTGTGGGTTACCCTGGTGCTGATTCGATTTTGGTTCGATTTGGAAAGAAATAACTTGCCTTTTTTTGCAAAATGGCCCCCAAAAATCGCCAAAATCTAAAATAAAAGAACTACATATGTTCTAATATATCAAATAAATACTAGTTTTCTACGTACTTTTTAACGATCATAAGACCAACCCCATTACACTAGGACTAACTGCTCTTGAGATAATTGAATTTTTTTCGTATTTTCGCTCCACCACTTTTGAAAATAAGCCCAGTTACCAAATGAGAACGGAAATTGAATTAAAATTGCAAATGCAATGTAATTTTAAGTAATTATGGGTGTTATTTTATGCCATTAAACTCAATCAAATGAATTATTAAAGAAATAAAGAGAACGTGAATATGAGTTTGCAGGGAAAGTCATGTGCTGCCCACATCAGATTTTTTCAATGTTTGTTACGTGTAGAATTACATAAAATTTTTTATGTTATTCTACATAAATTAGATTACACGTAAAGTAGAATTACAAAAAATTTTATGTAATTCTACTTTACGTATAGAATTACATAAAAGAAATTTTAATTTAAGAATAACATTAAATTTATAATTTTTTTTAAGCATTTATCGCCGTTTTGCGCAATCCTAATCCTTTAAAATTACTATAAAATTGTTATGAAATGTATACTCTGGAATCGTGGGTGTGCACGCAGGATATAAGAACGAGTCCTAGGTTTTAGATAACTTACGTTTATTTGCAAGCATAAAGTAAACAGGAACAATATGGAATCAAACAGCACTTAAAAGCTCCACAAATTTCACAGAATAAGCGATATTATTCTCAAAACGTTGACGAAAGTAATTTCACAAAACAGCCGCTACTATTATCAAAACATTGACAAAAATCACAGTCCAATGTAGCTCGTATCATGTCCATTCCTCAACTCCCCTGCAACGGAGGGGTGAGTCCTTTTTATAGTCTCTCCATAGAAACTTCTGGAAATCACTATATCTCAAAGAATAATCGTTCTATTGAGAAGTTTCTGCAACATTCTGGAAGTCGCCAAATGTCCCCAAATTGGCGATAAATCGCCAAATATGAAAACCCTTCTTCTAATTGGGAAATCCTATCAACTCTGGGCTCACATCATCCTGACGTCATGCACTGTATTTTCTTCGACTGGCCTTCGAGACAGACAAAAGACGAGTTGCCAAACAGAACATTCCGCGTTCGCGACAATATATATTATATCGTAAGAATCATTTGATTCTATTAATTAATTCTATTAATATATCTGTTATAACTTATTACTTTCCTTATATACACAATGTATAAGGAAAGTATTGTGATGGGGGTCGAAAATTCGAATTCGAGTTTTCGACGGGAAAGCACGTTTCAAGCATCCCTGATCACGAATCAAACATTTTTGAGGTGATGTCTGTATGTGTGTGTGTGTGTGTGTGTGTGTGTCAGTCAGTGAGTCTGTGGAGACGATATCTGACGAACGAATGGAGCGATTCGAATGAAATTTGGTACAAAAATCACAATCCATGAATACTGGAAGGCTATTGATTCTAAACGCAATCGAATGTTCAGAACTCCCTAAATTTTAAAAAAATCATCCAAAAATTAAACCTTTAATATAGTTACGTAAATAGATATTTCTTATGTAATTTTTCCTTAGAAAACGCTTGACATAAACTTTAGAACGTTAGCATGAACCGTTCTCGAGATATTGCACATTTTTCAAATAAATTTATCAAAAAATTCCATAAATTAAAAAAAAATATATTAACTGTTGAGAAACATGTTCACTTTTCATATGTAATATCATGCGATAAATTGGGCGACATCATTTTCGTAGATCTAGCTCGTTCTATTCATGAGAAAATATATTTTGAGTAATACCTTCGCATTTGAACGCCAATAGTCATTTATCTGCTATAAAAATAACTTATTTCTCCTTTCATAACCCTTGGCGAGATTTTGGCGACGAATTTGATGGAATGTCAACATCTTGGCAACTTTTTTAAATGTTGCCAAATTAACTAAAATCTCGCCAAATGGTTAAAAATGACGTTAAATAAATGAAAATTGCGACTCATTGACGAAAATTCAATATCTTGAAAAGAATATAAGTATCTACTATAAAAATAAGCTATTTTTTTTGCTGTAAAAGTAGTAAATTCATTGCATTATATAAGGAAAGTCATGTGCTGCCCACATCAGATTTTTTCTACTAAATTTTGAGATATTTATGTAAATTTTTGTGGATTGGTAAAATATATTACACTTTTGAATTTATCGTAATTAAGATTATACACATTGAAGACCTTTTGTTTAACCCTGCATTTTACGGATGTTCTATTACTTTCCCTGCAATACATGGTAATGCATAAAGAAAGTATTAGAATCATGCCGAAAATTGGAATCATGTCGAGTTTCCGACGGATCTACACGTTCTGACACCTCTAGAATCCTAAAAAAACATTTTTAGCGTGACGTCTGTCTGTGTGTCTATCTGTGCCATGTATGTAACCACTTTAACTAAAATACTATTTGACTGAATCCCATAAAATTTGGTAGATAAGTCCCTTGTGGGTGACCTTGGTGCTGATTAGAATTTGGCACGATTCGGGGTAACAGATACCACCTTCTTTTGTGAAATGGCTCACAAAAATTCCACTCTAGTTGAAAAACTAACAGACCAAGTTTTACGAAATTTGGTAGATAAGTCACTCGTGGGTTACTCTGGTGCTGATTAGATTTTGGTTCGATTCGAAAAAAAAAATAACCTGCCTTTTTTTTTTTTTGCGAAATGGCCCGTAAAAATCGTCAAACTCTAAAATAAAAGACTACGTACACTCAAATATATCCGTTAAATGCTTGCTTCATACATAATTTTTGACGCTGAAAAGAATAAGATCAAACACGTTACACTAGGACTGACCGTTCTTTAGATATTTTAGTTTTTTCGCATTTTCGCTATGCAACCTTTGAAAATTAGTCCAGTTACCAAATGACAACGAAAATTGAATTGAAAGGGCAAATTCAGTGTCATTTAAAATAATTATGGCTGTTATTTTGTGCAGTTCCACTCAATTTAATGAATTGTTGAAGAAATAAAGAGAACTTAAAGATGAGTCTGCAGTCATGTGCTGCCCACATCAGATTTTTTGTGTAATATATCTAAGTTTTAGGATGATGAGTTTATTCATTCTAGCTTTTCTGCATCTCTACGCTTCACATAAACACGATATAGGAGTGAATCCAAAAATCCCCAAATGGTATTTAGGAGATCTTAAAACGTAATTATCGCCCATTAAAATATCTGATGTGGGCAACACATGACTTTCCTTATATAATGCAATGAATTTACTACGTTTACAGTTTAAAAAAATGTTATTCTTATAGTAGATACTTATATTCTTTCCAAGATATTGAATTTTCTTCAATTAGTTGTCATTTTCATTGATTTGGCGTCATTTTTGTCAATTTGGCGAGATTTTTGTTAATTTGGCAACAAATAAAAATGTCTCCAAGTTGGCGACATTTTGCCAAATTCGTCACCAAATTCTCGCCAAGTGTTATGGACGGCAAAATAAGTTATTTTTACAGCAGATAAATGACTATTGGCGTTCAAATACAAAAGTATTACTCAAAGTATCTTTTTTCATGAATGGAACGAGCTAGATCCACGAGAATGATGTCACTCAATTTATCGCATGGTATTATATATGAAAATTGAACAAGTTTCTCAATAGGAAATATTTTTTTTTATATTTTGACTTTTTGATAATTTTTTTTAAAAATGTACAATATCTCCAGAACGGTTCATGTTAGCGTTCTAAAATTCATGTCAATCGTTCTCTATTGAAAAATTACATAAGAAATGTCTATTTGCGTAACTTTATTAGCTGTTTTGATTTTTTGACGATTTTTTCAAAATTTCACTCGAAAATTTAGGGGGGGTTCTGAACATTCGATTGCGTATAAAAACAATAGACTTCCAGTGTTTACGAATTGTGATTTTTGTACCAAATTTCGTTCGAATCGGTCCATTAGTTCGTCAGTTATCGTCTCCACAGACTCACTGACACACACACATACTTTCACACACACACACACACACATCACTTCAAAAATGTTTGATTCGTGATCAGAGATGCTTGAAACGTGCTCTCCCGTCGGAAACTCGAATTCGAATTTTCGACTCGGTCACAATACTTTCCTTATACATTATGTATATAAGGAAAGTAAAAAATTAGGAAACCAATCATTTTTCGTTATTTAAGTTCGGTTTATCGAACCATAATACTTTAGAATAATTATATATCGAGAGGCGACCCTTTCCTAGTTCTAGTTCAGCGTCTTGAGGAGTCACTTGCTTACCATACGAAGTAAACTAAATGTATAGAGATGTTCATATACGGCTGTTTTTAACGACGAAATTTTGGATGTTGAAATGTTGAACAACAAATTTGGTAAAATATTGCCAGCTTTGTGGAAAATTATAATGAAAACAAAAATCTGATGTGGGCAGCACATGACTTTCTCTGCAGACTCAAATTCATATTTCCTTTATTTCTTTAATAATTCATTAGATTGAGTTTAATTGCACCAAATAACACTAAATTTACATTTTTAATTCAATTTTTGTTTTCATTTGGTAATTGGACGTTTTTCCGAAATTGGCGTAACAAAAATGCAAGAAATCTCAAATATCTTGAGAAGAATGAAATCTCAAATATATCTCAAATATCTTGTAAGTCCTAAAGCATAATGTGCTGTATTCTTTTCCACGTCAAAAATTGCGTATAAAACAAGAATTTAATTAATACATTTGAGCATACGTAGTCTTTTTTTTTTTAATTTAGATTTTGTCAATTTTTGCGGGCCATTTCGTAAACAAGGGCAGTTTGTTTTTTTCCGAATCGTACCAAAATATAATCAGCACCAGAGTATCCCACAAGTAACTTATCTACCAAATTTTGTGAAATGTGGTCAATTAGTATTTTAGCTAGGGTAGATATATTTGATTTTTGCGGGCGATTTCGTAAAAAAAGGCACGTTGTTCTTTTCCAAATCGTACCAAAATTTAATCAGCACCAGAGTATCCTACAAGTAATTTATCTACCAAAATTTCGAAATTTGGTCAATTAGTACTTTAGCATAAGTGGAAACATAAAATTTTTGAGGGCCATTACATAAAAAAAAGGCAGGTTTTCTTTTCCAAATCATATCAAAATCTAATCAGCACCAGAGTATCCTACAAGTAACTTATCTACCAAATTTTGTGAAATATGGTCAATTAGTAATTTCGAGAGAATGAATACATGAAATTTTTGCGGGTTATTTTGCAAAAAAAGGCGGGTTCTGTTTTCACGAATCCTGCCAAAAACTAATCAGCGGGGTCTCACCTAAGTGACTTACCTACCACATTTTATGAAATTCGATCCATTAGTGTTTTAGTTAGAGTGGATACATACATTGCACAGACACACAAGCACACAGACAGACATATAGACACCAGACACACAGACAGACGTCATGCTAAAAATAGTATTTTGTCATTCTAGAGGTCTCGAAACGCGTTGATCCGTCAAAAATTCGAGTTTCGATTTTCTACATGATTCCAATACTTTTCCTATACATTACCATGTATTGCAGGGAAAGTAAAACATTATCAATTCATCTAAAGTGTTATTTCTGTTTTAATAAAGCGCAGGCGTCTATACCATCTGAGCCGTATTTTTATTCCGCAAACTTTCAAACTGATCCGAAAAAATCGAAGCGGCAATATTCCTCCTTCTAGCAGTATGGCTATGGTATTTCAAACGTGGCGAAATAATATTTTCTCTGTCGTTAATCAAAAAGCGAGTTTTAGTGCGTTTTACAATTCTTTTCGTTTAATTTGGAAAATCTTTTTCGCACTTGTTTTCGAGAATTCAACCTCACTAAAGTTATGACGCCGAAACGATAATTTCTCGGAACTGCGTCGGGATGAAATAAAACTGTTTAAGCGTTCTAAAACGGAAATCACGAAGGAGGTAATCTTTCTTTCTAGTTTCTCATTTTTCGTCAAGAAAACATGGTTTTGATGCGAATAGCGTCTATATTCGAGGCATCCGCCCGAAAATGGAGCATAGCAAAAGATGCAAACACGTTGGACGTATATATCTGTTTCACTCTCATCTCTAAATGAATACAGATTTACTGTCAGACTTTTCAGACATTCAAATTTCGTAATCATACAATTGCTTTTCGTAATCATACATATAGCTACTATACATCAATATTAATGTATAACAATTGCAATTGATTTTAATGTAAGCATTAACTAGTAATAAGGCTGTTAATAACTTGTAGAAACATTCTGACAGTTAAAACAATTTAATGCTTAATAATAACTCTTACCTATTTATCAGTTGATTTTGACTCTAATGCATAACAGTGAACCCCACAATACTACAAAAGTATCCTAAATACTATTACCATATATTTTTAAATATTTCTAAAGTAAATATGCAAATAAGTTGATCATTGTTATAATCACACATTCACCTAAATTAAAAAAATCTTTAAAACGAAGTTATTTATATAAAAATCTCAAAGAATTTTTTATGCAAAATTTTAATGACATTTTATATGAAATTTCATATCACTACAAAAACCAGAAAGATCAATCATGCTTAAAGCATTGATTATGAAACACTTTCCAACTTTAATGCAATTTTATTTAAACAAGTCTAAAATGCAATACATTCCTCGGTAGTATTTTAAAACTTGTCACAATACTACATTAATTTATTATATTTGAAAACTTAAACTTTCACCGAAAAAAATGAACTTCATTCAAATGACGGCATTGAAATATAAATTGCCTGGTTTAAACATCTCTAAAATGTTATACATTCCTCGGTAATAATTTTAGAATTATCATAATACTACGATAATTTATAATATTTGAAAACTTCATCGAAAACAACTGAAATTCATTCAAATGACGTCATAGAAAAAATAACACGCCTGGCTCTCTCTATAAAAGCAACATTTCATTCATAAATAATTTCCCATTCATGTCATTCATCACAATACTATAATAATTTATTTTATTTAAAATTTAAGACCATGGAGCTGCAAGTAATTAAACTCTATGCGTAAAACTTCATCGAAAAAAATCGTCCTTTCTCTTTGTAAAATCAATGAATATTGCATTCATATCAGCTATGCAGACTCCATGAACTAAATGATTTTGTGTTAAAGAAATACAGTAATACTAATACAACTCATTCTACATATTTTGCTGTTTACATTTTACATAGGTGAAAAATAGGCTTTGTTGTTGAAATAATCAAATTTGGATGAGCATTTAAACTCAAATATATTGTAATTGCGTTGTTTCAGTATGTAGATCCACAGAATTTATGCAAAAATAAAGTGGTTTTAGAACAACACTCATGTTGTTAGTGGTTTTAGATACAACACTCAATATGAATTAAAAAGAACTTTAAAAATCAGAATTTTGAGACAAGATGGATGCCATTTATCATTTTGAAGTGGGTCACGTGATCTTTTCATATCATGGTCACGTGATCGCTTCATATACGAGGTGTTATTATTATTTTAATTTTTATTTAAAAAACTACTGAATATATTTCACTGAATTTTTTTTTATATATTTTATGGAACAATTTGAATTTACCTAAAATTTTCGAAGCAATTTGTGAATTTTAAATCCGCTTAAAAAATGTTTGAAAAATTAGGTCCCATAGGGCTCAGTGTATTTCATTTTTTCAACCCGGGTTCAATCCAAAACTAATTGGGTGATATTATTCCTTTATATTTCCATAGGTCCTACAGACCGTCTGAACAGCATACTAAAATTTCATTTTGATTAAGTCATTTTTACGGCAGTTATCGCGCTAACGGACACACAGACAGACAGACAGAATGAACAAAGTCATAAACACTTTTCAACTTTGGTGTAAAGTGTTAAAAATGTAATATTTTATCAGGGGGGCTGACTCTTGGAGGGGGCTTAGCCACCTCTGACCCCTATCTGACTACAGCCCTGATACAGACACGGGTTGAGTGTTATCTTCTCTTATATAGAGATAAATGGTAGTGTGAATAACGCTATGTTTATAGGAGGTATTAAACTGGTACTTATTAACAGAAATAGCGGTGAACTGCAACTAACTTATTGGCTCAAGTGACACGGAAAAAAATCATAAGAAAATAAATACACTCATTGTTATCAAGTGGATGAGTTGATAATTACTTTAAACCAAAAATGAAAAAAAAATATTAAACCTTCATATAAAACGGCATAAAACACAAAAGTAACGGTGACAACCGGTTTTGAAGACAAAAACCGAGCTTCTTCGTCGAAACTAGCAAGAAGCGTGATCCATACCCACAGCAGCAAGATCGGCATCTTTCGGTAACCAAACGTAACTGAAGTACTAGCAAGAACAGGAAAAAGAAGTAAAAACCCAGGGAAAAGGAATGAGTAGCGGGATATTATGAATAAATGGCAAGGAGTAATGGAAACGTCTAGCAAAAATATTCAAAGTACCTGTTCAGTGAGTAAAACTATGAACGTAGTTCCCTACTATATAAATTTCTAAAGAAACTAATCGATTTGGGACATGTAACTTCCGAAACCAGGTTAATTTGATTTATAGTAAGGCATTTGTGCTTGTAGTTTTACTCATTCAACTGGTGCCTTGAATCTTTTTGCTGGACGTTCACATTTCTCCACGGTTTTTCTTCCTTTACCTCCCCACGCCATTGGCGACCTTTTCTTACTTCAGCCACGCTTGCTATGACAATCTTGCTCTGGTGAGTGTTGGTCACGTTTCTTGCTAGTCATAGAATACCATATTCAGAAGGTTCACTCCCATAGGAACCTATGGCAACATTGTTAACATAGGATTTCGCATAGACACTAACGTTCGAGGAGCCAACCATCGCAGCTATGACGTAAAAAGAGCTCGACTGCTAGATTTGGCGACTATCGCTCAATTGGCGATTTTATACTAATGCAGCCAAAAGAAAAAAAAATTACGTAACTGTACTTTTATAATTTTTTTGAACTATAAACATGATAAGCATTTAAAAATCCTTTTTCTATAATATGTGTAAATTTAAGTAAATATACATAGATATATATTTAACTAGCAGCATACCCGTTCTTCGTACGGAATATATAATATAAAGAAACTTATAATTCACAATCATGTGCAAATTCCGTTAAAATATTAAATTTATTGCTCCTAAAGAGAAGTTTAAAAATATCTGTTCTCACTATGCAAAATTATATTCACGGGCAGATCTGAAGAATAAAACATCCTGGCCCCTTTTGTAAGCAAATTTACAAAAAAAAAGGAATGGAATCAATATATGTAACCTCGTACTACTTATATTGTCGCAGATTAGGAAATATGCCAGGGTGTTGGTAGAAGATTACCCGTATTACAATATGAGTCTCAAAAATATTTGCCAAAATAAAAGAGATGACGTAATAAATTGAAAATATCTCTAATCCCCGTAATCTTTATACCAGAAGGTCGTAATTGATTCCAATATATGCCAATATATATCAAAATATATGCCAATATACCTGTACTACTTATAATCTCGTAGATTAGAAGATATATCCGTGCATTTGTAGATTACTCGTACAACGTACTATATAGGAGTTTCATCAATTTTCGTCATAAATAAACAATGACATAATAACTTGACAATATCAATAATCCCGGAATCAACAGTCCCCGAAAATATCAATGATAATAATGTTTAAACCTGAAGACCGTAATTGATGTTATCCAGTCAAAAATGCAATGTCAATGAAATTTATCTTATATACATATCTTTATTATTCAAATCGGAAAAGATTTAATAAAAATCGTATAGCACATAACGCATTGGATCTGTTGCTAAGCGACATGATATCATTTGCTTAAAATAAATTGATGGAAATCGTATATCGTCTGAATAATGCTATCTCCATGGAAGGTTTGGCGACATTTTTGTCAATTTAGCGATAACTTAAAAAATCGCCAAATTTATCGCCAAGTGGGACTGTAGAACTGATAATCCCATTTTGCGACAAATTGACGGAACATCATCACAATACTATCCCCTAACAAAACGTAATTAATTTCATTTATTAAGCGTAATTTTATCAATTCCATGATATTTTTATGGATGTACAAATATTTTTATCAATTTGGTGATATTAAAAAATTCGTTAAATGTGTTACTAAGTAGGATGGATGAACTGACCGACAAATGTTACCGAAACACCATTTCAATACTCTATTCTAAAAAAACAAATCATTGATTTGCGTCATTTTTATAAATTTGGAAACATTTCCGCTAATTTTGTAAAGTTTAAGAAAAGTTACCAAGTTATTTAGAGATATTCCGCTAAACTCGTAGCTCTAAATTTGCAGATCTGAAGAATAAAATATCCTGATCCCGTTTGTATATACTAAATGAAAACACTAAAATTGTATTATAAGATACAGCCATTTTACTCTTTTTCTGCTTCAACAATCGGCTAAATAAATTTATTGGGTAAACACAATATATGAGTTTATTAGCTAAACACAATATATGAGCTGGAAACCTCTTTGCTAAAATAAATGAAGGTGATGTACGCAGTCCGCAATTTATATAATTAAAAGAACAACCAAACCTTTCATTTAAAAAATATATTTTTATATCCATTTATTTATTATTCAAATAGAACTAAACACAATATATGAGCTGGAAACCTCTTTGCTAAAATAAATGAAGGTGATGTACGCAGTCCGCAATTTATATAATTAAAAGAACAACCAAACCTTTCATTTAAAAAATATATTTTTATATCCATTTATTTATTATTCAAATAGAAAAAATAATAATAAATAATAACAACACACTTAATTTCATTCCGTTGCCGAGCAACATGATATAAGATAGAATCTTCCTCATAAAATGCGAAATTAAATAGCCATTTTGTTTTCTTTATACTTTTCATCGTTGAGTAATAGCTTGTGAAAGATAACCATGGAGGCAGATTTTTCCATTTAAATTCATGTTTCAAACAATTCGTGTTTTCCGATAGTGACTATTTAATGCAAAAATCCCGCACCAAACTTGGAAATAAAGTTTTATTTCATTTCGCCGTTTTAAACAAACGATTTTGATCCTTTCCGTTTGAATAAACCACGGAGTTGGAGAGTATAACTCATAGGAAAAAGTTCCGTTTTTCATTAATATCTCGACAACCCCTGGTCTTAGAAACTCGAAACTTGGACTAAATTTATGGGGGGCTATTTCAAGGCTATCCACAAAATTTCATTAAATTCGGTTCAGCCGTTTTTCTGTGATGATGAGACAAACGAAAATTTCGTTTTTTACTAATATCTCGAGAACCACTGGTCGTAGAAACTCCAAACATGGACTAAATTTTAAGTGGGGCTATTTCTAGGCTACCCAGCAAATTTCATCAAATTCGGTTCAGCCGTTCTCCCGTGATGATGGGACAAACAGACAGACAGACAGACAGACAGATTTTCAATTTTATTTATATAGATTCATGTAATCATAAATTGAATAAAAAATTGACGCATTACATCACTGTAAATCATTATACACCAAAAATTACAAGCTAACATACCTAAAAGACTGAAATATTATATAATATTTTCAGCCTAAAAAGTATACTAGCGTGTTGTTAAATTACTGAGTTCTTAATTTATTCTGGGATGCTGTTAATATAATTTTTTTAAATGCGCTTATATTCTTATAATAAATAACAAATTTACATAAATGCATTATCAAAGGTATCGAATTTCAATATCAATATCAATTTTTATACATTTTATATAAATGCGGAAAAGATTTTTTAATTAATAATGTCACTGCGTCTTGATAAAACTGTACCATTTTCTTATGATGAACACGTGCATAGGATGAAATATGGGATGCAAAGCAAATAATCTTTTATTTAAATAAAAATAAATTACATACCTTGTAAGCGTAATCCCTCTTCTTTTAGTAATCCATAAAAGATAAAATAATTGATTATAAAATACGAAATAGAAGAGAAATGATTTAGACGTATAAACATGCGATCGATGATAGAACAAAATTATTCCAAGTGTTTCGTTTAGTGCCAAATAGGGTTATATTAGCAGAACGTCTTAGCGAAAACCGCCACAGACCATCGCCAAGCGTGCCAATCTTGATATTTTATTTAACTTTGGTTGGCGGTTGAGGGCGCTGGGGTAGCAGTAAAACATCTGTATATATTAATCTGTGTTGCTAGTCTTAACGAAAGAGGCTGATCTTTGCCTTCGAAACCAATTGACACTATTATTTGTGTGCTTCATGTTGTTCTAAAACAAAATTTATATTCACTTACGCGGAGTACGATCACGTTAAACATGTGGATCCGTAAGTCCTTCCGAGAGGTTGGTGGTAGGGGGAAGGAGGGTACGGTCCCTGTAGATGTCTCCCCCACTGGGTTCCGGTCTAAATTAGGTGGCGCTTCCCGACCGTCCAAACTGTTACCTTACACCTTTCTGGTACGTCGGACGGTCTGGGTCTCAGCAACAACAAACATCCCATTGATTTTTAGATCTAATTCTAATGTGTGTTATTGTTTTTCACAATATTGAAATATGTGAATGCGTAAGGAAAATTGTGTTGAACACGTCAGCTTTTTTTAAAAACGCCAATTTTTTGTAAAAATAACTGAATTGTTTTCATTTTTGTGCCTGGCCAATGATGCTCTTGCGATCGAAATTCACAAAATATGGACATAAATTTTACATTTAAATTGTAAAATTTTCACTTACAATTCAAAAGTTAAAATGAAATAAAATATTTAAATATAAAATTCATCACACACATTTCTATTTATAAAAAAAGTTTTTATTCGCATTACAAAAATTTTAAATTAGTATTGAAACACTGAAATTTACGAATTTCCATTTTTGTTTGGAATTTTAAAAATGCGTAAAAAATAAGTATTTTAATTTAAACTGGTTTGTTAATTTTAAGTTTTATTTTAAATATTTGCAAATGAAAATAAAAATTAAAACATTTAAATTTAAAATAATTTGTTTATGTTTAGAACTCCATGAACAATGTTAATGATTTAAATAATTTGAAACAAACTTCAAACTATAAACAGTAAGCAATCTTATACATACTTAAAAATTTAAACACTGAAGCTACAAAATGACCTGTTCACTTTTAAATAATTCGAAAAATTGATTCTAAACTTGTCAAATTAGTGAAGGCTTATATCTGCTTTAAGCGAAGTAATTAAGGTATTGCTTGATGTTCGCATCATTTTCTTTCTTGTGGTGTCAAAAATCTAAATATTTTTCTCAGATACTTGAGAAAAAAATTGACGAATATGCTTTGTTCTGCTAAGTGGTGTGGCAGGATCTACTGCAAGTTTCGTAAAATGTGATTCAGCACGTCCCATGCCGTATTGAGAGGGTTGTTGTTGTTGAGACCCAGACCGTCCGACCTACCAGAAAGGTGTAAGGTAACCGTTTGAACGGCCGGGAAGTACCATCCAATTTAGACCGGAACCCAGTGGGGGAGGCATCCACAGGGACCGTACCCTCCTTCCTCTACCACCAACCTCTCGGAAGGACTTACGGACCCACATGTTTAACGTGATCGTACTCCGCATGAACACGGCGGCAGTTGTGGCAGTGTACAAATCCAGCACGCAAACCACCGGGCTACCGCGCCCGAAATGGGCCAACAGCACGAGGTGTTCCCAGGTGGTCACCCACCCAAGTTCTAAACGCGCCCGATGACTACTTGACTTCGGTGATCTAACGAGAACCGGTGTTTTCAGCACGGTAGGGCCGTGGGCTCGTATTGAGAGGGTGGATTTCTTTAGTTGATAGGCATATTTTCTTCACCATGCTTTCAATTGCCAAGCAGCCCTGGACAATCAGATGAAGTTCCTTAGTTGCCAGACATATTGTCTTCACCATGCCTTCCTCTACCGAGCAGCCCTTGACAATCGTAACATCAGTCGCATTTCGAAATGTTTACGTAGCAAACAATAGGCATGTATGCTTTTATGCTTTTTTTTTTCACTTTATTTCTAAAACATTTATGTTCTCGAAATGGTAAGCAAAGAAAATTATCTCGTGGTGTCAAAACTCAGATTTAGAGTGAAAATAGAGAAAAAATTACGCAAAAATTTTAAAACAGCTAATAACATAATTAAAATGAAAGCCATTAGGAATCAAAGAGTTTTCTCTTCCGAAAACCAAAACAATGTCCGTTTATAATAAATGAAACTGTCCTGCTTGTGAGCATACAACGTCATAGTGCTTCTTTGAAGAAAGCAGGCATCATAAAATTAGGTGGTTTCAATTATTAGAGAGCTATGAACCTTTTCCCTAAGGTCAGGAACAATGTGCTCTTAACAAATGGCAAGATACAACTGCCTAAGCTGTATGTTAGCGCTGTATCTTATTGCTTTTTAAAAGCACACTGTTCCTAACCTGTGGAAGATGGATCATAACGCTCTCTAAATAATTGACGTCGCCTAATTTTTTTATGTTAGCTGCCCGCTTTCTTAAAAGTCAACCATCCCATGCAATATAACAGCAAATAAATGCTTCGCAAACAAGAAGATCGTATTCTCAAAATTCTTGACCAATCGCTTCGATTATCAAAATTTCCAAAACTCGTCAAATGCGTCATCGAGATCAGGCCATCCGGGTTTTTAACACTTTACAACAAAGTTGAAAAGTGTTTATGACTTTGTTCATTCTGTCTGTCTGTCTGTCTGTCTGTCTGTCTGTCTGTCCGTTAGCACGACAACTGCCGTAAAAATGAGTTTATCAAAATGAAATTTTAGTATGTTGTTCAGACGGTCTGTAGGACCTATGGGAATATAAATAAATAATATCACCCAATTAGTTTTTTATTGAACCCGGGTTGAAAAAATGAAATACATTGAAACCTATGGGACATAATTTTTCAAACATTTTTTAAGTAAATTTAAAATTAACGAATTGCTTCGAAATTTTTAGGAAATATTCACATTATCCCATAGAATATATAAAAAAAAATTCAGTAAAATATGTTAAGTAGTTTTTTAATTAAAAAAATTATTTAATATAGGGAAAAAAACAAATTCAATTAAATTCTGACTTTGGGATATCTTCCAGAAAGAAAAGAGAGAGATATTATATAATAAATATCTCTCCATTTGTTTAAACGTTTTGCATATGGGAGTGGCTTCATATTTTAAAATAAATTTGGTAGATAACAATTTTTCATTTTTTTTAAATTTTATATAACTCTTCTTGATAAATTTAATTGATGGCATTTTAAATGCACTTTCCTACGTCCTAGAGAGTTAAAATTTGGTACACAGCTTAAATTTGTTGAACATTTTATTCGACAAAAATTTGATGGATCTTTAAATATAGATCATACATTTTTTTCGAAATGGCCTGAAAATAATCCCCGTTCACTTCTATAAATCATTGGTGTAATATTGTTAAAAATTCTGATGTGGACAGCACATGTCTTTCTCTGCAGACTCATATTCGTTCTCTTTATTTATTCAAGGATAATTTGAGTCTATCTGCACAACATAAGTATTTTAAATGACATTGAATTTACACGTTAAACTTAAATTTGGTTCTCATTTGATAGCTGGACTTATTGTCAAAGGTGGCGTAGCGAAAACGCGAAAAAACTAGAATATCTCAAGAACGGCTAGTCCTAGAGTAATGGGGTTAGTCTTATTCTTTTTGTTGTCAAAAATCACATATAAAATAGGAATTTAATTGATATAATTGAGCACACGTAGTCTTTTATTTTTATATATAACGATTTTTGCTGGCCATTTCGCAAAAATAGCCCGTTCCTTTTTCCCGAATCGTAGTAGAATAACCTACAAATGATTTATATACAAAATTGTGTTAAATTTGGTATATAAATCACTTGTAGGTTATTGAAATATTATACTCCAAATTTTGTTAAATTTGGTTCATTAGTTTTTAGCTAGAGTGGATAAAGGCAATTTCTACGGCCATTTCACAAAGAAGGCAGATTCTTTTATTGCGAATCGTACTATAATCTAATGAACATCAGGATTTCCCACAAAAAACATACCTACCAAATTGTATGAAATTCGGTCCATTAGTTTTTCAATTAGAGTGGATGTAATATCCACACAGACACACAGAAACATACACAGATACACCCTTACACACACAGACGTCTTCCTAAAAGTAGTTTTTTCGTGTTCTAGAAGTCCCAAAACGTGTTGATCCTTTGAAAATTCGAGTTCCGATCTTCGGCACGATTCCAATACTTTGAGTACATACACATACACATATATATTATCTGTGTATCTAAATTCCGTGCCTATGCAATTACAATAGTTGTGATTTTAAATGATCCCTAAACTTTTATTATTTCTTCAAGGAAGCCTAATTTTAACATATGCAGAATGCAAATATCTCAAGCGATTGTAAGATGAATTACATAAGAATTGCTGAATTTTTTTCACACAAAATTATTTAGCTCTGGAGTCTGAAATACAAGTTATATGAATGAAATATTCATTGATTTTGCATAAAGAATCAGATGATTTATATTTCGATACAGTTTTAAATATTTAAGTATAATAAATTACTGTAGTACTGTGATAATGTAAAAGATATTACCACTGAATGAATCACATTTTAGAACTTTTTAAATGAAATTACATTTCAGTTGGAAAGTGTTTCATAATCAATGCTTATGCATGATTGATCTTTCTTGTTTAATAATGATTATGAGTTACTGCAAATGTTGTTTTCCAGATCAGGGACTGTTAAGACAGAGTAAGAGATGAGGTAATTGTAACTCTAATTTTATACAGGGTGATTAAAAAAAAGATGGGCCAAAATTTACGAGGTGGTAGTATACGCCAAACCAAGTATTTTTCATCATAGTTTATCAGGTCGAAAATAAAACGTAAAAGTCATTAAAGGGTGCTAAATTGCACGAGGTGGTCCCATAGCCTGTTCCACACAATCACCCGATCTGTCATGTTTTGACTTTTTGTGGGGATATCTTAAGAGTTTCGTCTATGACACTCACTTCCAATCTGAAGAGGAACTCGTCGCCAGAATTTCGTCCGCTGCTGCCGAAGTGCGCGACATGCCTGGTCTGGTCGAGAGAATTCACCAATCCCTCCATCGCCGCTATGAGACTTGCATTCAGATTGGCTGTCGCTTTTTTGAGCCATTACTGTAATTATTGTTTATTAAATACTATTTTATAACTTCAAAGTTATTCTTGTGTTTTCGCCTCACCTTATCGATTTCACCATTAAGCTCCCACTGGCGCCTTTACGTTTCGTTTCCGACCTGGTAAAGTATGGCAAAAAATGCTTGGTTCGGTGTGTACTACCACCTCGTAAAGTTTGGCCCATCTTATGAATCACCCTGTATACGGTTTAAATTTACGAATTTATTTCATGTAAGTCAGCTTCTGCAATCACGTATCCTAGCCTACTTCCTGATCCATTTAGGAAACGAACGTCTACAATATTTCTGCGTCAAACTTTCTTGCAACTTCTCACATAAATGCCGCTCATAATACTTTCCGAGAACTAGATCGGTTTCCTAATTTGAACCGTAGCCTCCCGAGGCGCCTCTTCATCCCGATCTCCCATTAATCGAATTAAGCAAGGGCGTCGGCCGTCGGAGAATGCTCAAGACAACGGGCACGACACTCCAAAACATTCTATTAGAAATAAAAAGAGCGATAAATAAATAAGAATGAAACGGAGTAGTGTGGGCCATTTCGGAAGTTATTATGAGACACCCGCCAGAAGCAGCAGCAGCATCAGCCATGCTTCCTGCGATAAGTGACTCACGGCGATGACATAATGCATTGCGCGATGACAGTGAACCCGGGGAAGACAAAAATGGGCGAGGACAGTTCAGGTTTTACTTCTCTAAGTAACAATATTTGATAAAAAAGATTATCCCTCTCATAATGTTGTATGCCTTATCGATATCGGGATATGTCTGTAAAACCCGATTTGATACCCTAGACCAGTGCTTTGAAATGTTTATAGTACGGCCTCCAAAATTTAAAAAGATATCAGAGGCTCCCTAAATTGTTTAATGACTAACGGTGTAGAATAGGTGCATTTTTATTAAAAAAAAAATATTAATAGAACACTTTTTACTTGTTTATAAAGCAAAAATTATAAAAATGAAAATTTCAAGTTTACTGCTCTTGCAGTCTATACAAAACGACTTAATGAGAGGGATGTGATTTTATATTTATGTGTAATAAATCAATATCCGGTACAATGTTGGACACGCTAATTCATGGAGATTTCTCCGAATTCTCCATTGAAAAGGCACGATCTACGTTTATTTTCCATTTCTAGTAATGATAAAAATGTTGTTTCGCTTAGGTACAGTGTCGCTATAGGCAGCATACCTCGGGGGGGGGGGGGGGGGATAATCTAGTTGGTGTTATAAGCTCCTCCCCCTCCATTTGCCAAATGTATAAAGGGAAGATATTTTCTTATGGCTACGCTGATTTCTTCAAATATGGAATAGCGCTTTCTGTTCAAATACTTCCATCTCTCTCTCTCTCTCTATATATATATATATATATATATTAGAAATATGTAATAATAAAAAAATAAATATATATATATATATATATATATATATATATATATAAAATAAAAGTTTGAAAGTCCAATGAAAGAAAAGTGAGAAGCTGTAACTCAAAAAACCCAACTTTCTAAAATCAGCAAATCTTCAAGCAAATGGAAAAAAAATACAAATTTTGAATCATATATATTTATATATATATATATCGTATTTTCAAATTTTTTACTAATTTATTGTGGGTGGCGTTCACCCATGCTTATCCCGTATCTCCGCCTATGATTGTCACTAAAGGCACTATGATTACCAATTCTGCTTTTACGATTGACAAATATTCTTGCTGAGCGGTTTAGCCCCTAGTGGTTGAGGAACAGAGATCGCACTCAAAGGATCCGAGTTCAATACCCGGCGCTACCCAAATTATCTCCGCCTCTATGGGAATTCTATTCTTCCAGATAGAATTGTTCGAATTTTTCTATTTTATGAAGAGTTCTTGGAAAGTTGATAAACCAGAAGAAAGTTCTACAGTGTAAAGTCTATATCGGGTAATAATAGGCATTTCTTTGAACGATCCATTACAATGTCTAATTTGAGTTTCTGTCTCATCAGAAGATTATTTATTTGAATTTATGTTAAAACTAGCAATATACCCTTTCTTTGTTCGGAATATGCACAATATAATGAACCTTAAAATCCATAATCATTTACAAATTCCTATAGTATTTTAAATGACATTGTTATTCAAAATATTCTATTAAAATATTTAAATTAATTCTTCTAAAAAAAAGGTATAAGAATCTTAAAGCACTCAAAAAATTTCATTACCCCAAAAAAATTCAGTATTTTCAAAATAAATGTTTAATACAGCGTAATAAACCTGACTGTTGTAGCCTGTTTTAAGTGCATTGACCAAAATTTCAAATACTCAAATTTACCATTTCACTTTAAATTAAGAGAATTTTTTCCCAAACAGAAATGTAAAAATCTGATGTGGGCAACACATGACTTTCCTTATATAATGTAATGAATTTACTACTTTTACAATTAAAAAAATAGGTTTTTCTTATAGTAGATACTTATATTCTTTCAAAGATAATGAATTTTCGACAATTAGTCGTCATTTTCATTGATTCAGCGTCATTTTTATTCATTTGGCGAGATTTTCGTTAATTCTGTTAAATTCGTCGCCAAAATCTCGCCAAGCGTTATGGACGAAGAAATCAGTTATTCTTACAGCAGATAAATGACTATTGGCTTTCAAATACAAAAGTATTACTCAAAGTATTTTTTTTCATGAATGGAACGAGCTAGATCCACGAGAATGATGTCACCCAATTTATAGCATGGTATTACATATGAAAAGGGAACATGTTTCTCAATAGGAATTTTTTTTTTCTATATGACTTTTTGATAATTTTTTTGAAAAATGTGCAATATCTCGAGAACGGTTCACGTTAGCGTTCTAAAATTTATGTCAATCGTTTTCTAATGAAAAATTACATAAGAAATGTCTATTTGCGTAACTTTATTAGCGATTTTGGTTTTTTGACGATTTTTTCAAAATTTCACGCTAAAATTTAGGGGGGTTCTAAACATTCGACTGCATATAAAAACAATAGGCTTCCAGTGTTTACGGATTGTGATTTTTGTACCAAATTTTGTTCGAATCGATCCATTCGTTCGTTAGTTATCGTCTCCACAGTCTTACTGACACACACACACACACACAGAGAGAGAGAGAGAGACATCACTTCAAAAATGTTAGATTCGTGATCAGGGATGCTTGAAACGTGCTCTCCCGTCGAAAACTCGAATTCGAATTTTCTTAACTCATCTCGAACTTAAGCATTATTTAAACTAAACTAGAACTTACATAGACTGCTTTGCCATTCGCATAGCTGGATTTCAAATTACTCAGATCAATTTTGAATAGTATTAACTGGGATCTCAATTTAATGACAATTCCTGAGACAATAGTACAAGTATTGTTACAATTTTATCCTCTAGACTTGTGGGCCCATTCTCACACAGGGATGACTCTTGGACTTTCTTTAAAGCAACAATAAGCCTAAACAGGCTCTCTAGGCACACACCCAAAACACTTCCGAAGAAGAGTTTAAAAGCGTAAACACCAAGGATTTGCCGTCAACATCTGGGCAGGTATTCTTGGTGATCGGTTGGTAAGACCTTACCTTTTGCCAGAACGCCTAACGGGCGCCGTGTACAATGTATTCCTGGAGCATGTGTTATCCGTTCTGTTGCAGGGTGTTCCGCTCACCACGCAACGTGACATGTGGTTATGCATGATAGGGTCCAGAAACACTTTTCCACCGCCGTCGGACACTTTCTAAACCTCCTAGCAGTAGATTAACCATGCTGGACCTGTGGCTTGGCCTCCCCGCTCCCCGGACCTGAATCCACTGGATTTCTTCTTCTGAGGACACATGAAATAGTTGATGTATGAGACACTTGTGGACTCAGTCATCGTTCAAATCTCTGTTGCTGCGGATAAGATCAACACCACACTAGGGGTCTTTGAAAGTGTGCAAGAATCCTTCCTTCGCCGGTATGTGTAACGAAGTCCAAGGACGCCATAATGAAGAGCCACATTAAGCAATTCTCTAGTTCGAATGGCATTGTGCCATATATCTGTTACTTGAGTCTATTTTCTTTCTCTAATAAAGGATCCACGTGAACGAATCACCTTTCATTTTTCTGCTACTATGAATGGATTACGACCCTAGGTTCAATGACAAATGTTGTTCGTCTTGCTCTGTACTATCACCCTTCTTTTTTTGTTGCAGGAGTTCACGGACACCCTGTATACAGGGTGTTTCACAAAAAGTAAACAGTTGAAGTTTTTTTGAAACCCTTGGTTGTAGTTTAACGCCTTGTTCCAATTGCAAAAATGCTTTAAATACGGTATAGAAATTTATTAAATAGTCATTTAAATAATATGCGCAATATTTCTGTAAAAAAGTTAACTTTTTATACATCTACTCCAGCGAAAAATATCTAATTACAAAAAATGTTACCCACACCGTATTTACAAAAGCTGGCAAAAATTGGGCTGTAATACGGATCAAATTTGACATAATTATCATTGATTAAAATTTTCATTGGGAAAGTAACGGGCCATCCATAAATCAATTTCGGAAAATAAATTAATAAAATTCGTCTGCTTATAAATACATTTGATTTAATTGCGTTGCTGCGCAACATGATATAAGAAAGAATCTTCCTCATACAATGCTCATAATTAAATAAATATTTTGATGGCGTCATATTTTTCATTGCTGGATAAGAACCTGTGGAAAATAAATCATGGAGATAAAGTTTGAATTTACTCCATGTTTTAAACAAGCAATTTCCACTATCGACTGGTACTCGCAGTAAACTCCCGCCAAACTTAAAGGGGCTATCCACAAAATTTCATGAAATTCGCTGCAACCATTCTCCCGCGATCATGAGACAAACACGCAGACAGATTTTAAATTTTTATTAACACTTTACAACAAAGTTGAAAAGTGTTTATGACTTTGTTCATACTGTCTGTCTGTCTGTCCGTTAGCACGATAACTGCCGTAAAAATGACTTAATCAAAATGAAATTTTAGTATGTTGTTCAGACAGTCTGTAGGACCTATAGGAATATAAATGAATAATATCGCCCAATTAGTTTTGGATTGAACCCGGGTTGAAAAAATGAAATACATTGAGCCCTATGGGACCTAATTTTTCAAGCATTTTTTAAGTGGATTTAAAATTCACAAATTGCTTCGAAAATTTTAGGCAATATTCAAATTATTCCATAAAATATATAAAAAAAAATTCAGCAAAATATATTCAAAATATATTAGTTTTTTAAATAAAAATTAAAATAATAATTACACCTCTTATATGAACCGGCCGTCCAAATAGGTGCTCTTAGTCCCCTGGACGAGTCGGACGGTCTGGGTCTTCTACCTCTTATATGAAGCGATCACGTGACCATGATATGAAAAGATCACGTGACCCACTTCAAAATGAAATATGGCATCCAAATTGTCTCAAAATCGTGATTTTTAAAGTTCTTTTTAATTCATATTGAGTGTTGTTTTCGTTCTAAAACCGCTTTATTTTTGCTTAAATTCTGTGCATCTACATACTGAAACAACGCAATTACAATATATTTGAGTTTAAATGATCATTCCAAATTTGATTATTTCTACAACGAAGCCTATTTTTCACTTATGTAGAATGTGAATAGCAAAATATGTAGAATGAGTTGTATAAGAATTGCTGTATTTCTTTAACGCAAAATTATTTAACTCATGGAGTCTGCATAGCTGATATGAATTAAATATTCATTGATTTTACAGAGAGAAGGACGATTTTTTTCGATGAAGTTTTAAGCATAGAGTTTAATTACTTGTAGCTCCATGGTCTTAAGTTTTTAAATAAAATACATTATTATAGTATTGTGATGAATGAAATGAATGGGAAATTGTTTATGAATGAAATGCCGATTTTATAGAGAGAGCCAGGCGTGCTATTTTTTCTATGACGTCATTTGAATGAATTTCAGTTGTTTTCGATGAAGTTTTCAAATATAATAAATTATCGTAGTATTATGATAATTCTAAAATTATTACCGAGGAATGTATCGCATTTTAGAGATGTTTAAACCAGGCAATTTATATTTCAATGCCGCCAATTGAATGAAGTTCATTTTTGTCGATGAAGGTTTAAGTTTTCAAATATAATAAATAAATGTAGTATTGTGATAAGTTTTAAACTATTACCGAGAAATGTATTGCATTTTAGACTTGTTTAAATAAAACTGCATTGAAGTTGGAAAGTGTTTCATAATCAATGCTTTAAGCATGATCGATCTTTCTTGTTTATATAGATTTCAGGATAAAGTTTGTATAAATGCCGGGTATCCACTGGACTAGTGGGGCAACTCTCTCAGGGCAACGGATGATTGTCATCAGGCAGCGGACATGGATAAAACCTACGCCAATGCCGTGTGCAATGTTGGCGTTCCACCTGCGGCGTTCTAAACGAATTAAAATATATGAAAATATGGACTCTATTGGTTATTGCTGATGCTTTCAATGTTGATAATTGTCAAGTTAGAATTACGCGAAATATAAATACATTCGGATATAGTCCTAGATGTTGTGATAGTTTTAGATGTTGTAATTGTTTTAGATGTTGTCATCCAGAAAAACTGCCAAATGTTCAATTCAACGTTACATTGTGCGGTGGATCTCGTACATCATTTTTTCGCCGTAAAAAAAGTAAATTCATTAAATTATGTAGAGAAAGTTATATACTGGTCTCATCAGCTTTTTTGTAGAATGGTGCACGATTGGAAAAAAGTTGCTACTGTCTCCCTTCGCTTTGCTATACTGCTTCTCCAGTTTTCCGCTTAGGGCGCTCTAATCCCTTTTATTCGGTCAGCCTAGTCACTTTTCTGTAGAGACTTAAAGTGTACACACAGGTACTTTTTATTCCGGAGTTGTTTGGATGCTTAAAGAGACGGTGGACGTTGAAATTTTCTTTATTTATTTATTGACTTAGAAACATGAAAATTTGTATGAATATTCTTCTTGACATTTCTATATAAAATACCATTCAAATTTTCTCAATTTTGTTACAATTTTGTATTTTTTTTTTAAATTTAATTTTTTTAACGAAAATTTGAAAACGCTCCTTGCGTGCCATTTGTTCACATTTTTGATTAATTTTACATTAGGATCCCTCAAAAACACATTATAAACAAATTTGGGTATTCATTTTTAAATCCCTTAGAAAGTTAATTTTTTAAAAATATTTTTTCTGCATTAAAACTTAATTTTCATCATTTAATTGGGTTATTATTCACTTTTAATTACCTTAATAAAGTTCAATTATGAAATTCATACCCAGTTTCATTAAAAAGTATGAAAGGTGTCTTCTTACCAAATGTCATGCATCTCAAACAAAAATTAAGACTCATGGAGCATTTTAAAAATGTAAAACCTTTGAAAATTCCGTTTCGAAAAAAATGCATTTAACCTTTTGCTTACGGGTGGGACAGCGTCCATCCCAAACTAAGAATCTCCCAAAAAGACAGGTATTTGACATACCCTATCCCAACCAGTTCGACCCCCCTTTGCAGGCATTGGCGTCCATGGAAATCGCTGACAGGAACATTGCACCTGTTGCAGCAGGTGCAAAGTCACAAAACAAATGTCATGTACAATGAAACAAGTAGTACCTGCTGCAGCGGGTGCAATGCTTCTGCCGGTGATTTCCATGGACGCCAATGTCTGCAAAGGGGGTCGAGCTGTTTGGGATAAGGTATGTCAAATACCTGTTTCTTCGGGAGGTTCTTCGTTTGGGATGGACGCTGTCCCACCCGTAAGCAAAATGTTAAATGTGCAAAACAATGTTATATATTAAAAAAAAACTTTTTTTAGTCGATTTTTGCTCATTTCAACGTCCACCGTCCCCTTAAAGAACCTTGTACTCAACGCTTGTGGGCATTCGGTAGCCAAATAAACGCTGATGTTTCTGTAGAGCAACTCTTTCCTTGGTTTTTATAATTAAAAAGGAATTCGTGTCGAAAGTCGACTCCATTTAATCTACCCTTCGATTATTGGACCATTTCCTAATATCCTCGCAGCGCCCGACGTAGTGGCTGGCAAGTGATAGCAATGCGATCCTGTTACTCCCATTTACTGACAAGAATGCAATAATACGCCTCGGGGAATGGGCTATAAAAATGATAAATAAATCTTTATTCTCTAAAATGGGTTTAAAAATGTTTTCCTTCCGACGAATTGCAATAAACGAGCGACACAGTAATGTCAATAGTCATGGAAAGCGTATACAGTAGAACCCGTAGTATTAAACACATATTTATTTTATTCCTAATTTATATAAATAAAATTGAAAATCTGTCTGTCTGTCTGTCTTTATGTATGTATGTTTGTCTCATCATCACGAGAGGACGACTGAACCGAATTGGATGAAATTTTGTGGATAGCCTTGAAATAGTTCCACTTAAAATTTAGTCTATGTTTCGAGCTTCTACGACCAGTGGTTCTCGAGATATTAGTGAAAAACGAAACTTTCATTTGTCTCATCATCACGGAAGAACGGCTTAACCGAATTTAATGAAATTTTGTGAGTAGCATTGAAAGATCCCCCCTTAAAAGTACTCCAAGTTTCGAGTTTCTAAGATCAGGGGGTTATCGAGATATTAATTTAAAACGAAACCTTTCATAGGAGTTCTCCTCTATAACTTCCTGGTTCCTCCAAACGGAAAAAGTTGGAAATCGCTGGTTTGAAACGTAAAAATGAATTAAAACTTAGTTGGGTGGGAGATTTTTGCGCTTATTAGTCACTTCTTGAAAATCGCAGGTTTGAAACATGGATTTAAATGGAAACCCTATCACCATGGTTTATTTTTCACAGGCTCTTACTCAACAATGAAAAGTATTCAGAAATCAAAATGGTTATTTATTTATCAACATTTTATGAGGAAGAATCTTATATCATATTGCTCAGCAACGCAATTAAATCAAATGTGTTTGTTAATTTTTATTATCTTTTCGATTTGAATAACAAAAAATCTGATGTGGGCAACACATGACTTTTCTTATATAATGCAATGAATTTATTACTTTTACAGCAAAAAAATAGCTTATTCTTATAATAGATATTTATATTATTTTCAAGATATTGAATTTTCGTCAATTAGTCGTCATTTTCATTGATTTAGCGCCATTTTTAACCATTTCGCGAGATCTTCGTTAATTTAGCAATATTTTAAAAAGTCGCGAAGTTGGCGACATTCCGCTAAATTCGTTGGCAAAATCTCGCCAAGCGTTATGGAAGGAGAAATGAGTTATTCTTATAGCAAATAAATGACTATTGGCGTTCAAATACAAAAGTATTATTCAAAGTATCTTTTCTCGTGAATGGAACAAGCTAGATCCACGAAAATGATGTCACCAAATTTATCGCATGATATTACGTATGAAAAGTGAACATGTTTCTCAACAGTTAATATATTTTTTTAATTTATGGGATTTTTTGATAAATTTACTTAAAAAATGTACAATATCTCGAGAACGGTTCATGCTAGCGTTCTAAAGTTTATGTCAATCGTTTTCTAAGGAAAAATTACATAAGAGATATTTATTTGCGTAATTAAATTAAAGGTTTTGATTTTTTGATGATTTTTTCAAAATTTCACTCGAAAATTTAGGGGGTTCTGAACGTTCGATTGCGTTTAAAAACAATAGACTTCCAGTATTCACGGATTATGATTTTTGTACTAAATTTCATTCAAATCGCTCCATTCGTTCGTGAGATATCGTCTCCACAGACTCACTGCCACACACACACACACACACGCATACTTTCATACACACACACACATACTTTCACACACACACACACACAGACATCACCTCAAACGGATAGCAAACGCTTAGCAACGGATTTAAATCCAATGTGTTTATGCAGCAGACAGTTTTTATTAAATCTTTTATGATTTAAATAACAAAGATATGTATATCAAATAAGTTCCACCGGTATTGTTCTTTTGACTAGATTAGGCTTAAACATGATTATTATTGATATTTTCGGTAATTATTGATGCGAAGATGATTGATATTTTCAATTTATTACGTCATTGTTTTATTTTGGCAAAAGTTGTTGAAACTCATATATTGCACATAGTACGGGTAATCTTCTAGTAGCACACTGGCATATTTTTTAATCTGCGACAATATAAGTAGTACGGGTCCATGCAATTTTAGCTCTTCCCATCCAATTTTAGCTCTTTCATTTTGGCATATATTGAATTAATTACGGCCCTATAGATTTAAAGGTTATGGGATTATTGATATTTTCAATTTATTGCGTTATCTGTTTCATTTTGGCCAAGATTTTAGAAACTCATATGTTGTAGTACGTGTAATCTTCTACTAATACACGGGTATTTCTTCTAATATTCGGGAATATAAGTAGTACGGGTCCCATACAATTGTAGCACTTTTATTTTGCATCTATTGATTTAATTTCATATTTTTTGTACATTTGTTTACAACCAGGACCAGGATGTTTCATTCTTCAGATCTGTCCGTGAATATAATTTTGTATAGCAAGAACAAATATTCTTAAACTCCTTTTTGGAGCATTAAATAAAATATTTTAATAAAATACTTTGATTAACAATGTCATTTAGTATACTATAGGAATTTGCACATGATGGTGAATTTTAAGTTTCTTTATATTATATACTCCGTACGAAGAACAGGTATGCTGCTTGTTATTTATAAATTAAAATGATAAATTATTTAGCATTTAAACATTATAAATTAGAGGAGAAAAGAGATAAATTAATTCTTATAATATTTTCTATTAATATAGATGAATACGAATGAAATCACTGAAGTAATAGGCTCTCAAGGTGATAGGTGACGTGTTGGTCATGCAGGGCCGCCCATGTGAAATGTGGGTCCTCCTACAAACATTTATCACGCTGCCCTCCATATTTGATTTTCTCCTCTTTGTAAATTTTTCATGTACTTTCCATCCTCTTAAATATTTAATAGCGATCCTGGCCTTCTATATGGAGCCGCTCTCTACTCGAGTGGTGTCCGCACTGCCTATGAGAGTTACTGGATCACATCTGCTATATTTGAATAAAATCTACAGATTAAATTCACTACGAACATATCTGCGTTTTAAGGACTCTCCCTCTACCCCTACTACCAAGGAGTCGAATTCACTTATGGATTTGACCGTTTGACCACGCAAACCGTTTGATTCCATGTAGGTCTTGCAACTAGGTTTCTTAAAATCTACTATGTGTGCATTGTTACGACGTACTCTCTCAAATCATGTGGTGTACTCCAAGGATACAACAATGGGTCCGAATTTCTGGATAATTAACCTTTTTATTTAAAAGTACTAGGCGTAAACAGGAACAATTTACAGTTAATAACACTATAGCTGTCTTACAACAAAATGGCTTAACTGACTTACAATATAGTATAATCTGTTCTCAAAACGCTGACGTATCTCACAATTCAATTTGGCTGGTGCTACGTCCACTCTGTTCGAATGAATGATGATTTCTTTATATACTCTCAATGGAAGTGTGTAGACCAAATGTGGTACCATCGAAACGAGTGGATGTTTCTAAAATTTTTCCCCGAATTCGGAAACTCGACGAAAGTCGTCGGGTTGGGATTATTTCACCAAATCTGGTACACAGATTACGAAAAAGTCGTCAATGTCCGTTTTTCATATAATAGCCATGTTTTCCTGTAAAGGTTATTATTATTTATTTTTAACACTTTATAACAAAGTTGAAAAGTGTTTATGACTTTGTTCATTCTGTCTGTCTGTCTGTCTGTCTGTCCGTTAGCACGATAACTGCCGTAAAAATGACTTAATCAAAATGAAATTTTAGTATGTTGTTCAGACGGTCTGTAGGATCTATGGGAATATAAATGAATAATATCACCCAATTAGTTTTGGATTGAACCCGGGTTGAAAAAATGAAATGCATTGAGCCCTATGGGACCTAATTTTTTAAACATTTTTAAGCGGATTTCAAATTCACAAATTGCTTCGAAAATTTTAGGTAATATTCAAATTGTTCCATAAAATATATAAAAAAAAATTCAACGAAATATATTCAGTACTTTTTTAAATATAAGTTAAAATAATAATAACACCTCTTATATGAAGCGATCACGTGACCATGATATAAAAAGGTCACGTGACCCACTTCAAGATGATATATGACATCCATCTTGTCTCAAAATCGTGATTTTTAAAGTTCTTTTTAATTCATATTGAGTGTTGTATCCGTCCTAAAACTACTTTATTTTTGCTTAAATTCTGTGCATCTACATACTGAAACAACGGAATTACAATATATTTACGTTTAAATGCTCATCCAAATTTGATTATTTCTACAACGAAGCCTATTTTTCACCTATGTAAAATGTAAACAGCAAAATATGTAGAATGAGTTGTATTAGAGTTGCTGTATTTCTTTAACACAAAATCATTTAGTTCATGGAGTCTGCGTAGCTGATATGAATGAAATATTCATTAATTTTATAAAGAGAAGGACGATTTTTTTCGATGAAGTTTTACGCATAGAGTTTAATTACTTGTAGCTCCATGGTCTTAATTTTTAAATAAAATAAATTATTATAGTATTGTGAAGAATGACATGAATGGGAAATTATTTATAAATGAAATGCTGCTTTTATAGCGAGAGCCAGGCGTGTTATTTATTTTTCTATGACGTCATTTGAATGAATTTCAGTTGTTTTCGATGAAGTTTTCAAATATAATAAATTATCGTAGTATTATGATAATTCTAAAATTATTACCGAGGAATGTATCACATTTTAGAGATGTTTAAACTAGGCAATTTATGTTTCAATGCCGTCATTTGAATGAAGTTCATTCATTTCGATGAAGGTTTAAGTTTTCAAATATAATAAATTAATGTAGTATTGTGATAAGTTTTAAAATATTACCGAGGAATGTATTGCATTTTAGACATGTTTAAATAAAATTGCATTGAAGTTGGAAAGTGTTTCATAATCAATGCTTTAAGCATGATTGATCTTTCTTGTTTTACCTTGGAGACGGGCAATAAATGATTTTATATATTCTTAACACTTATGTTTTAGGATGATTTGGGGTTTGCGAGGTTTGTTTTCCTGAGGAGAAAGCAGGAACTTATTATATATAATAAAGAAATCTCCAGGAAATAAAGAATGTATGCTACTGGATCGGTTACTTACTACTTTCTTATTAAACTGGATAAGACTGTTTTCGCGCTCTACGCTTCTTTATTTACACGAGGGCTACTTCGACCAGGATCTGTATTTTTAAGGCAATTCCAAACCATAAGTAGAATGTCTGCTTTTGCGACTGTAGAAAATTTGTAGTTAAGGTGTTTGGGGGGTTTTAAATGTTTAAAACTTTTTTTTTTTTAATAAATAAATCTCAAGGAAGTTTTTACATCGTATTATGAATAAAATCTTTTTCGCGAAAGGATCACTCGATTTCGTATAAATTTATTCGTATAAATTTCTTTCTGAAGTTGGCAACAGTTTAGAAACGCTGATGGATGTATTTTGCCTATCTGGGTTAACTTAACTATTTTATACCATTAACATCTATGGTTGAATTTAAATTCAATTTCTCCTATATACTATGTACTACCAACCTTAGTTCGGTAATTCTCATTATTTTCTTTCATGAATGTTATTTGCTAATGGTCAGGAACTTGATACATTCAATCATTCGCCTATACATCTCAAAATATTGCTCCGATGCACCAGTGGGGGCTGAACACACTGCCCAACAGCACAACTTCCATGCCCACTCAAACACACTACCCGGCAGCCTAGAGAGCACCTGGAAACGCTTGTCTTGACCGCTCAGCCACCGCGTCGGCTTCTTTTATAAATAATGTCAAGAAAATCTTTGAAGTTTGAATAACTCGCGTTCTAATCATAGCAATTACTAATTCTACTTTTCCACATATATATATATATATATATACCTATAAATAAAATTGGATAGTGGTAGGTGCTACATTTGTTCTTGAATTTTCACTATTCACACACACTCAGACCCACCAAGAGCTATTTTCAGACAGACGGACATTTTTCTAAACGTCCAGGAGATTAAAATGTGTTTTCCTGTCTGAATCTCGAATTCACAAATCTTTCGAGAAAACAATACTTTTTCTTCACACAATAATATGAGAAAGTTAAAATGACATGGAAACAAAAAAAAATTAGAAACAATCGAAATGATCGGTAAAGGGGGGGGGGGGATTCTTCTTCTATTTACTTTCCCTGCAATACATGGTAATGTATAGGGAAAGTATTGGAATCATGCCGAAAATCGCAACTCGAGTTTTCGACGGATCTACACGTTTCAAGACATCTAGAATACGAAAAAACTATTTTTAGCGCACCGTCTGTGTGTGGGTGTGTCTGTCTGCCTGTGCAGATTTTGTATCCATTATAACTAAAAAACTAATTGACCGAATTTCATAAAATTTGGTAGGTAAGTCACTTCTGGGCGAATCTGGTGCTGATTGGTTTTGGGTACGATTCGGGAGAAAAGAATCCTCCCTTTTTTTGCGAAATGGCCCTCAAAAGACTGTATCCACTCTCGCTGAAAAACTAATGGATCGAATTTCACAAACTTCGGTAGATAAGTTGCTTGTGGGTCACCCTGGTGCTGATTAGATTTTGGTGCAATTCGAAAAAAAATAACTTGCCTTTTTTTGCAAAATGACCCGCAAAAATTGTCAAAATCTAAAATAAAAAACTACGTATGCTCAAATATAAATATTAAATGATTGCTTTATACGTAATTTTTAACGAAAAAAAGGATAAGACCAACCTCATTACTCTAGGACTAGCCGTTCTCGAGATATTCTAGTTTTTCGTATTTTCTCTACTCCACCTTTGAAAAAAATCTGATGTGGACAACACATGACTTTCCTTATATAATGCAATGAATTTACTACTTTTATAGTTAAAAAAAATGTTATTCTTATAGTAGATATTCATATTATTTTCAAGATATTGAATTTTCTTCAATGAGTCGCCATTTTCATTGATTTAGCGTCATTCTTATCCATTTGGCGAAATTTTTGTTAATTTGGCAACAATTTAAAATGTCGCCAAGTTGGCGACATTCCGCCAAATTCGTCGCCAAAATCTCGCCAATCGTTATGGACGGAGAAATAAGTTATTCTTACAACAAATAAATGACTATTGGCGTTCATATACAAAAGTTTTATTCAAAGTATCTTTTTTCATGTGGAACGAGCTAGTTCCACGAGAATGATGTGACCCAATTTATTGCATGGTATTACATATGAAAAGTAAACATGTTCCTCAATAGGATTTTTTTTTTTTTTAGACTTATTGATAATTTTTTTTAAAATGTGCAATATCTCAAGAACGGGTCATGTTAGCGTTCTAAAATTTATGTCAATCGTTTTCTAATGAAAAAATACATAAAAAATGTCTATTTGCATAACTTTATTAGCGGTTTTGATTTTTTGACGATTTTTTCAAAATTTCACTCGAAAATTTAGGGGCGTTCTGAACATTCGATTGCGTATAAAAACAATGGGCTTCCAGTGTTTACGGATTGTGATTTTTGTACCAAATTTGGTTCGAATCGGTCCATTCGTTCGTCAGTTATCGTCTCCACAGACTCACTGACACACACACACACATACACACATACTTTCACACACACACACACACACACACACACACACACAGACATTACTTCAAAAATGTTCGATTCGTGATCAGGGATGCTTGAAACGTGCTCTCCCGTCGAAAACTCGAATTCGAATTTTCGACCCCGTCACAATACTTTCCTTATACATTATGTATATAAGGAAAGTAATAACGAGAACGTGGATATAAGTCAGCAGGGAAAGTCATGTGCTGCCCACATCAGATTTTTTTTTCTTTTAACTCTTCCATAATATTCTTCTCAACCCGAGTCTGGTGTGCAACTAAAGAAGAAAACTTTGAATGAGTGATCGGTCGGTCGTTTCACGTCTCCGTCCGCCATTACGCATGATTCAGACGTCCGCCATCTTTGGGACGCGGAACTCTCTCTCCATTCAACTTTGTCTCTCCGTGAGAGATATTAAAAGTTCGAAGGACACATTCCACATGCACAGTACCCTCCCGAAAACTTTATAGATGGAGTGTTGACGTGACGGATCGGTCTGCGGTATTGGCCGAAGAGGTGTCACCCCCATGGGACATACATCATCTTTCGTCGGGGCAGAAAAGTTGGTGCAGAAAACTTTCAAATAAAAAGTGGAAAGGGGGCGGGGGGGTATTAAAAACGTTCCGGAGACGAGACGGTCGCATGGTCGTCTGGCCCGTGGAATGTGAGTCTATGCGGACATTACAGAAAAGTAGGTCAATTTTGAAAAGGCATCCTATTGGAATATCTAGTTAAAGTATAATTCGGAAAGTTAGTTTTGCATTAAAATGATTATGATGTATTCGATAGTGAGCAGTAAAATGTGCTGAAAGCAAGAAAAAAGTAAGCCAGTGCATGACTTTCTCTGCAGACTCTCATTAATGTCGTTATCTATATTACTTTCCTTTTATACAATAATGTATAAGGAAAGTATTGTGACGGGGTCGAAAATTCGAATTCGAGTTTTCGACGGGAGAGCACGTTTCAAGCATCCCTGATCACGAATCGAACATTTTTGAGGTGATGTCTGTGCGTGTGTGTGTGTATCTGTGTGTGTGTTAGTGAGTCTGTGGAGACGATATCTCACGAACGAAGCTATTCAATTGCAATTTGGTACAAAAATCACAATCCGTGAATACTGGAAGCCTATTGTTTTTAAACACAATCGAATGTTCAGAACCCCCTAAATTTTCGAGTGAAATTTTGAAAAAAATCCTCAAAAAATCAAAACTTTTAATAAAGTTACTCAAATAGACATTTCTTATGTAATTTTTCCTCAGAAAACGATTGACATAAAATTTAGAATGCTAGCATGACCCGTTCTCGAGATATTGCCCATTTTTCAAATAAATTTATCAAAAAATCCCATAAATTAAAAAATATATATATATTAACTGTTCATAAACATATTCACTTTTCATATGTAATATCATGCAATAAATTGGATGACATCATTCTCGTGGATCTAACTCATTCCATTCATGAGAAAAGATACTTTAACTAATACTTTTGCATTTGAACGCCAATAGTCATTTATCTGTTATAAGAATAACTTAATTCTTCGTCCATAACGCTTGGCGATGAATTTGGCGGAATATCGCCAACTTAGCGACTTTTTTAAATGTTGCCAAATTAACGAAAATCTCGCCAAATGGGTAAAAATGACGCTAAATCAATGAAAATGACGACTCATTGATGAAATTTCAATATGTTGGAAATAATATAAGTATCTACTATAAGAATAACCTATTTTTTTACTGTAAAAGTAGTAAATTCATAGCATTCATATCATGTTCATATCATATAAGGAAATCATGTGCTGTCCACATCAGATTTTTTTTTTAGTGAGTTTTATCGTACAAAATGAATATGGAATGGATTTATATTTTTGAATTGCATGAAATTTGCTATTTTAAAAGTACATATCTTTCTATTTGAGCAAATTGGTACAGTTTAATTAGCTTCATCTCGTCAAAGTTTTAAGCGAAAGCTAAAAATATTGAGAACGGTTCATTCTAGCTCTTGCGTGTAGTTTCGCTTTGTCAAAACAATACATCAAAATCATTTCCTTAAAAAAATAAGCATATTTCTTTCATTTCACATTTTACGACTTCTGCGGTTCATTTTTTTTTTTATTTTATTTTATTTCATGTGTTTATTTCATCAAAATCTTTTAACGTTTGACTTACCTAAATGCTGAATTAGATGGAAGTCGGAATGATAGTTTTGACTGTCATTATGTAATTATCACGGCAGATATTATGTGCTGATGGAATAATCACGAAGACGTTCGTAACTTGAGCGCAATTGTATAGCAGAAATATCTAACTACAAAATATTATAATAATCTTGCCAATTAATATTTCATTTCAAAAAACTTAAACCGAATCGCGTTGCTATAATTTATTCTTTAAGGCATAGTGGCTGGAATAAATTATGGCTTCGATCATTTAATTTCGTTGGTAGGTAATGATTATATTAATATTCATTGCACTTATCACGTGTTAATATTGATGCTTAGTAGCTATATGGATTTTCGCAGTCAACTATTAGGTTACAAACATAGCTGCACTATTAACTAGTTGTAAAAATTTATACTAGTAATTTACATGGATTGGAATACTAAGGAGTCGCCGCGGTGGTCGAACGGTCAAGGCAAGCGTTTCCTAGCGATCGTTCGGCTTCCGGGTTGTGCGTTCGAGTCCCACCTTCAGGCATGGATGTTGTGTCGTTGGGCGACCCCCACTGGTGCGCCCGGGCAACGTATTGTGACGGCTAAAAGGTTCACGGTTCTGGGTGGTGTATAGGCGAATGATGAAATATCAAATGCCTAACCATTGAAAAAAAAATACTAATGACAAATTGTTTACAGATGTTAAGGATAATTTGGCTTTGTAACATATAAACTTTGACACAATAACACATTCCCAATACTCTATATAAGTATCCTGTATTTAGTTATAATTAAAATAATTTTATAGATTATTTTTACCCAGTGAAAAAAAAGTTCATAGTTAGTCCCTCCTTCAGCAATGTTGAACTCCTCTTAAATTTCTTTTCTTACTATGGCCCCCGTTTTTGCGTTTATTATTTACTTGTCAGCATAGAATAGCCGATTATATCCACATTGGCTGCAAGAGAACATGCTATAATCTTTAATTATGTTAACTCCTGTGTGAAGCGAACTCTCTCACCACATGCCTATGGGAAGGGACGTTCTACTTTGGGAACGCCCACATATAGAAGGGTTCTGTAACTATGATTATGAACTCTGCTCATATATAAACTTCAAAGTAAGGAAATAATGAAGAAATCACGCAGGGCTCTTGCATAGTCCTGTGTCCTATTTAAGAAGAATTCAAGAAGTAAACCGCGTATCATATTGAACATTTAACACGAAGTTCCCGTTTCTTTCGCTTTAAATCGTCTGAGCGCCTTGCATTCCAGGCACCCCTGACCATTTTTGGTGCATACTGTCTCTCTTTCACCAGCTGTTCTCGTCGGTTGTCTTCCTTTACGATTTCGACCTCCCCATCCATCAAGGCCGCGTGTAATTACGATATTTACTTCGTATAAGTACGATGTAACTGTCGTTCTCTATCGAGAACCCGACGTATGTCCGAAATGTCGAGCGGACACTCATCCATCACTCGTCGGCTGGATGTCGGGCAAATTGCCCCTGCAAAGAAGCCCTGCAAGAATGCCTCTAGATTTGGAATTTCTATTTTGTTTCGCATTCGATTTGAATTGTAACTTCTTCTACTTCGGTGTATGCTTTTTAAGGTGGTCGGTAAAAACAGATGTATAAATAACTATGATCGGGGTGGGAAAAGGTGATTACGATTCGTTGGGTTCGTGATGGAACTTCGAAATCCTTCCGTTCTTAGAATTTTTTGCATAAGCGTTGCTCTTTTTGAATTTTTTTAAGGCTACTGCAACCCGAATGGTGAGTGAACTCTTCACTGTTGTTGGCTCCGATAGAACGTGCGTGAGCAGACAAAGCAGGGGCCAGAGGGGGCTCAAACCCTCCTGATAAAAACATTAAATTTTTGGTAGTGATATGAAATTTCATCCAACATGTGAACCAAATTTTGCATATAAAATTTCTGAGATTTTTTTTTTATAAATCACTTTGTTTTAAAAACTTTTTTTATTTAGCTGAATTTGTAGTTATACAGATGATCCATTTATTTATATATTTAATTTAAAAATCTATTTAAAAATTAAGACAGTATTTAGATACTTTTGTGTTATTGCTGGGTTCAGTGATATGCATTATAGAGTCAAAATCAACCGATAAGTAGGTAAGAGTTAATATTAAGTTAATTAGAAATAGTTAATATTAGAAATTTTCTTTGATCAATTAACAGCTTTGTTACTAGTTAATTCTTATATTAAAATCAATTATAATTTTTATATATTAATGTTGATGTGTAGTAGCTATATGGATTTTCTTAATCAACTCTTAGCTTATAAATATGCAATTACTTGTTAATAATTTATATGGCTTGACATATATAACAGTATCTATCATGGTTAATAAATGATAATGATTAATTGTGTTTTTGGTGAGTCCCTCCTTGAAGACGGTTGAGCCCCTCCCCCCCCCCCCCCTTGAATTTCACTCCAGCCCCTCTTGAATTTCATCTCTGGCTACGGTCCTCAGCTCGAGTCACCTCAGGAGCAATGTGGCAGTAAATACACAATTTGCTTTAATAATAATTTATATCTTGCAATATTTGAATACGTATAATTATAAGATCTGGCGTTAATATATAAGATCTGATATATTTCCGACTGGCAAGCAGTAAAGCAATTTTTCTGAAAAAAATTGGCAGGTTTTTTTTTAATGTTAAATATTCTTAACAAACGAAATATCTATAAATTTGCTTTGAAAAATGAGATTGCTTTGGCATTTAATCCTAATAAAACAATTTTAACAGAAAAATACTGATCGTAAACCAGATTTGACAAAATAAAAAATGTTTTCGGTTGGACAGCGCTGATCTAAAAAAAAAACTATTTTCCTTCAACACTACCTTTTTTGTTCTTAAGAAACAAAATGATATCTAGAAATATTACTAAATTTTGTTTCTGTTCTATTGAAGTTTAATCTCATCATCTTGAAATCTCACAAGGAGAAAGTTAGAAAATGGAGAAGGGGATACGGCATCTTTGGAATATAAATTTCACTAGAACTAAATACACACCTAAAGGAAATAAATTTAGTCACATATAGGTAGCAAATTGCAAGACTCGGGTCTTTTTCTTCGGTGGTGGTGGTGTGTGTGTGTGTGTGTGTGTGGGGGGGGGGGGGTACATTTTTGCTGATTCGCGGAGTGCCTTGCTTTGCTTCAAACAAGTTTATAAATATTCTGCTGTTCTATTGCAAACTTGTAGCCGGTAAATGGTTTAAAGAGGGCATCCCCTCTTTATCGATAATAATATATTTTAGTTCCTCCTAAATTTTCCTGATTCAAAAATTTATATATACAAGTATTTAAAATTATTAAAGTCTTGAATAAAATACATTATGTGTAGAGTGCTGTAAGCGTTCCTAAATAGGATATACCCATTTTATCCTCTTTTTCGGTTGCTGTTTATTGTTTTTCTTTTTACAACTAAGGAAAAGAAACGAAACCCTATTATAGTTTTAAAACCTCGATGACTCTTAGTTCTCGCTTCGGGGACTTCATAAATGGGATTTAGTACTTATCGTTTTGTCTCCGTGCGCCCGATTTGCTGATATTCCACTCAAACATTTTGAGTACATTTAAATTTTAACCCAATTCCCCCAAATGCTTGAAAACATCTTTTCCAAATCAATTTGAAAGCATTTGAATTAATATAGCTTTCCTGTATTTGGGAATAATGTATTTCTGAAAAAATTTATAACTGTTTATTTCTTACCACGACTAAGAAAGAAAGTGTATTTTATTATCGGCTCAAAACACAGATCAACAGTCTTTTCTTTTCAACAATATTTTGTTTTTTTTCGCCCCCCCCCCCCCCCCTTGTAATTGTAAAAATGGAAAGATTTTTTTTCCTTATTGTAGTTTTGATACTCCCACATTTCATTTCTCATTTCGTATTCTTTTGAACTTGAAGCGGCTCACGCCACCCTCCACACCCCATTTTATTTATATTTGAGTTATCATAATGTATCTTATTATCATTTCAGATTTTTTTTTCATAACTATTTCCAAAATTACGAACATAAACTTCGGAGTTTCTTCCCCTTTTCCCCTTTCCTCATGACGTAAAAAATGTAAAAAAAAAAAAAAAAATGGTACTTTTCTTTTAAGTCTTGTGGCGTCTTTTCGTTTAATATTTGACAACATTTGTTTAAAGGTATTTTATGTTTTCTGAACGATTTCTCTTTCCTCCTCTCCAGGAATTTAAAATTTTTATATTTATATACATTTAAATAAAGTACTGTTACTGGAATCTGCATCTGCATGCCAAATTTCAAGGTTGACGATTGAACTGATCAGAATTAAGAGAGGAGGGGATGGACGGACTTCTAAAACGGACTACGAAATTCTAAAACGGAAGAAAATTGCCGGTATTAAACCAGTTATAAAAATCGACATGGATTCTTATGCTCGCCAACAATACTTCGTTTAGAGCTCAAATTTCATTTTACGACGAAATTAGAACCCATTACCGAAACGATCAACAAATCTCTTTCGTTTCGTTACCTAGAGTGTGGTATACCTGTCGAATCGCTGAAAAAGTCTCGTTCGCCAACGATAACGAGAATCTACATGATAGCTTCCGAACCACGTCTTTGGTATTAAATATTATTTGAATGAATTAAAATATTAGATGTGAAATAATTTTATACTGATATTATAGTGTCCGAAATATTTAGTGTATTTTTAAAGCAAAATTAACGATATTGAAACAATATGTGCGTCATGTATCATGAGCGTTCTATGAGACGGAGAAAAAGTGCTTAAATTGGTCAACAGATGGCGTTAAACTAACTAAAAATGTAGTATAAATATATAAAATATAAAAATTCCCCAAACTGCTGTCTTAAATAATTTGAAAATAAAAATACTTTGTTAGTGGCATGTATAAGAGAGTAATAATAATAGTAATAATACTATAAAGGGCGTTTCCAAAGTTTGAATCACGCTCCCACTGCAGTCAACAGCATGCATGTACAGTTATCACATTAATTTTGCGATTTATGTTTATTAATTTATTTATGTTTATTTAATAATTTTATTTTTATTGATGTTCTTGTTTTATATTATTTATTTATGTAATTAGTTTCCGCGATTTAATCTATTAGGAAAGTACTTAATCTTCAATCTTCAATATTATTTATGACATGGCAAGTTTTTATATTCCATGTCGTAAAAAATATTTAAAAGCGTGAAATTGTAATACATAGGAATGTTTCATACTGTCACTATAGGTATCTACGATTGTGTGTTGACGAGTGTATAAAGAGGGCAAAACCGACCCATGGATGTTGTTATCTGCAATGAGAGAGTTGATTAATTACTTTTTATCTGTATAATGTTTGCTTTAATTGAATATATAAAATATTTAATTACCTTTTTTATACTTTTTTAAATAAATTGGTTAAATTTATAATTATTACCAGTACAATAAAAGAATGTATCATTTTCGGATTCCATACCCAACTTATGCTTTAAAAATATTTCGTAAATTATTTTAAATCTTTCGTTTCTCAAATTGGTAACAGCTTATTGAAGCTGATGGCTGCATTTGAATTATCCGTATTTAAATATACTATTTTGAGATACCATTAACATCCATCTAATTATCATTGTTTTGGGAATTATTACTGTTTGGGGGGAATTATCATTGTTTTGTGGGGAATTATCATTGTGCTCTTTGGTAAATAAGAAAATTTTAAAAGTCGAGTCATTCCAGTTCTAATGATAAGAGTTACTAAACATTCTATCTTATTCCAGTTTTTAAATCACTATCTGTACATGAAATTTGCTGTCAGTAGGTGCATTCGTTCTTGAGTTATCATACGCACACACACGGACATTTTTTCAAAAATGATTGAAATTAGTTTAGGAAGAGTTGAAGCATACTTATCTGTCAAAATTTAGAACTAAAAAATTTTCATAAAAACAGCATTTTCAATATCCATATAATAGTATGAGAGAGCAAACATTTAACTTGTTTTGTTAAAATTTAGCGTCCATGATTATGTTCAACGACTGCTGTCTATGAAAATCCGTCCAAGAATGGACAAATTACATTTAATTTTCCGAAAACTGCATTCAAGAATCGAGATCTGTAACCATATCTATAAATTTTCCCCCTTAATGACCAAGAGGTAGTCCATGATTTCACTCAATGTTTAGATCCTAGATTTGTATTTATTCGTCCTAAAATGGACAAATTACATTTAATTTTCCGAAAACTGCATTCAAGAATCGAGATCTGTAACCATATCTATAAATTTCCCCCCTTAATGACCAAGATGTAGTCCATAATTTTACTCAATGTTTAGATCCTAGATTTGTATTTATTCGTCCTAAAATGGACAAATTACATTTAATTTTCTGAAAACTGCATTCAAGAATCGAGATCTGTAACCATATCTATAAATTTCCCCCCTTAATGACCAAGAGGTAGTCCATGATTTCACTCAATGTTTAGATCCTAGATTTGTATTTATTCGTCCTAAAATGGACAAATTACATTTAATTTTCCGAAAACTGCTTTCAGGAATCGAGATCTGTAACCATATCTATAAATTTTCCCCCTTAATGACCAAGAGGTAGTCCATGATTTCACTCAATGTTTAGATCCTAGATTTGTATTTATTCGTCCTAAAATGGACAAATTACATTTAATATTCCGAAAACTGCATTCAAGAATCGAGATCTGTAACCATATCTATAAATTTTCCCCCTTAATGACCAAGAGGTAGTCCATGATTTCACTCAATGTTTAGATCCTAGATTTGTATTTATTCGTCCTAAAATGGACAAATTACATTTAATTTTCCGAAAACTGCATTCAAGAATCGAGATCTGTAACCATATCTATAAATTTCCCCCCTTAATGACCAAGAGGTAGTCCATGATTTCACTCAATGTTTAGATCACTGTGTCAATGTTTATACGTTATTAATTAGTTTTTAATACTTTACAACATCGTTTAAAAGTGTTTATGACTTTGTCTGTCTGTCTATCCGTTAACACGATAACTACCGTAAGAATGACTTTATCAAAAAGAAATTTTAGTATGTTGTTGAGACGGTCTGTGGGACATATGGGACTGTAAATGAATAATATCACTCAATTAGTTTTGGATTTAATCCGGGTTGAAAAAATGAAATATATTGAAACCTATGTGACCTAATTTTTCAAACATTTTTTAAGCGGATTTAAAATTCACAAATTGCTTCGAAAGTTTTAAGAAATATTCAAATTATCCCATAAAATATATAAAAGACATTTCAGCAAAATATATTCAGTAGTTTTTTAAATAAAAATTAAAATAATAATTACACCTTTTATATCAAGAGATTACGTGACCATTATATGAAGAGATCACGTGACCTACTTCAAAATAAAATATGGCATCCATCTTGTGTCAAAATCGTGATTTTTAAAGTTCTTTTTAATTTATATTTAGTGTTGTAACCGTTCTACAACCGCTTTAACATTGTTTAAATTCTGTGCATCTACATACTGAAACAATACAATTGCAATATATTTCAGTTTAAATGATCATCAAACTTTGATTATTTCTACAACGAAGCCTAATTGATCGATGAAGTTTTCAAATATAATGAATTATTGTAGTACAGAAGGAGTTCACACATTTTTGTAACGATTTTGACTTTCTCCATGAATTAAATTTAAATAAGTAGAAAAAAAACTGACTCGCATCAAGTCGTAATAGGGTTTAATTATCGTCTGCATCATTAAAAATATTCTTTGCTTTAAAATGTCGCTAGAAAATAAACATTGGATCGAAGGCTATACTCTTTCTCTTTCCGAATAGAAATACTCTTATTAAATTATAATACTCTTATTCGATTATTAAAAAAAAAAGATGTGACAAGCATGGTTTTAATATTTCTACACGTAAAGTAAGTCACATAATTAATAAAAAAAACAAAAGAAACGTCAAAGCTTATACTATTTGACTGGGAAAAAGGTAGAAATTGCATACCTAACAAAGGTTGGTTCAGCGAAAACAAAGGAAAGTTTTGCTAAAGATTTTATTGTTATTGCTGGATTCTCTTATAACGGAAAACTTAAAATAAAGAAAGTAGAAAAAATGTCAAAATTAATTCGGATTACTATCAGAAATATGTTTTAACACCTGAGACGTTTCATCACTTTACCCAAACAATCTTCACTGTGTTAAGTTCCATCAGGATAAGGCTACCAGCCATACCTCTAAATCTACTGCTATATTTTTTGAAAAAATGAGAAATGAAACCGGAATTGAGGCTATTCCATTTAAAAGCATCTCACCCAAGTCCCCTGACCTGTTTCCTATGGATTACTGTGCATTTGGACTTTTAAAACAAGCTCTTTATGAGCAGCATCCCAAAACATTGGGTGAACTCTGGAAGATTGTGGTGGAGGAATGGAACAAAACCAACCTTGATATTTTAATAAAAGCTCTTTTATCTTGGAAATCAAGATGTAATGTGATAGTTCAACAAAAGGTCTATCAGACTAAACATATTAGAAAATAAAATTCTTATCTTTCTTTATATATATATTTTTTTTTTTCAAAATCGTTACAAAAATGTGTGAACACCCTCTGTAGGGTGATAATTTAAAAAATATTAACGCTGAATGTATCACATTTTGGAGGTGTTTAAATAAAATTGCATTGCAGTTGGAAAATGTTTCATAATCAATGCTTTATGCATGATTGATCTCTCTTTTTTTTTTTTTTTTTTTTTGCATTCCGAATGTTCCCAGGTTTCGACTTAAGAAACATTGCTTTAACTCACTGTTAAACAACAGCTCCCTTTTCAATCACTCAATTTAAATGGCAAAGTCATTTTCCCTTTAAAATTTTCAATGTCCTTGCGGATAGCTCTACCTGACCTGACATGCTACATACGCCTGTCCCGTTATTTAAATCCTTGTCTCCTCCCCCAACACCTCCCTTCAGAAAGCACATCCAAACAATCGATTATTTGACAGTCGTGGTTCTCTCGTGCGTAAAGAAACTGTATCATCTCTTGTTAACTTTTGGGGACTAATTGTTGGGGAATTAAACCACCGAAATGATCCCATGGAAGTGGATTGGATGCCGCCTTTGATTTTGGAAAGATGTTTGGCTAGTCCGGAGATGTTCTGTTGTATTCAAGGTAAGAAGAGATAGGAGGGCGAAAAATCTTGCAACTTATCTTAGATTTTGCTTTATAGACGATAAAGCAAGCTCATTCTTGCTCCTTTCCTGTATGAGCAGGACAAGTAGACAAGGATCTGGTCCTTGGAGCAGGACTATAAGGTTCAGTAAAGATCACTCGCCTGCAAATAAAAAAAAAATGGGCGCTCCCTTACTAATACGCATAGTCCTAAATAATAAATAAATCGCGTACAAGTGTGTGTGTTTTCTTGTAAATTAGGTTTTGTTAATAATTCAAAGCACATTCCTTTTAAAAATCAGTATGACCCTTTTTTTTTAGTTTTTTCCTTTTAACACTTTATAACATATTTGAAAAGTGTTTATGACTTTGTTCATTCTGTCTGTCTGTCCGTTCGCATTATAACTGCCGTAAAAATGACTTTATCAAAAAGAAATTTTATTATGTTGTTCAAACGGGACATATGGGAATATAAATGAATAATATCATCCAATTAGTTTTGGATTGAACCCGGATTGAAGAAATGAAATACATTGAACCTTATGGTACCTAATTTTTCAAACATTTTTTAAGCAAATTTAAAATTCACAAATTGCTTCGAAAATTTTAGAAAATATTCAAATTATCCCATAAAATATATAAAAAAAATTTCAGCAAAATATATTCAGTAGTTTTTTAAATAAAAATGAAAATAATATTTACACCTTCTATACGAAGAGATTACGTGACCATTATATGAAGAGATCACGTGACCCACTTCAAAATAAAATATGGCATCCATCTTGTGTCAAAATAGTGATTTTTAAAGTTCCTTTTCATTCATATTTAATGTTGTAACCGTTCTACAACCGCTTTAATTTTGTTTAAATTCTGTGCATTTACATACTGAAACAATGCGATTGCAATATATTTCAGTTTAAATGATCATCAAACTTTGATTATTTCTACAACGAAGCCTAATTGATCGATGAAGTTTTCAAATATAATGAATTATTGTAGTACAGAGGGTGTTCACACATTTTTGTAACGATTGTGACTTTCTCCATGAATTAAATTTAAATAAATAAATAAAAACTGACTCGCATCAAGTCATAATAATGTTTAATTATCGTCTGCAGCATTAAAAATATTCTTTGCTTTAAAATGTCGCTGGGAAATAAACAATGGATCGAAGGCTATATTTTTTCGCTTTCCGAATAGAAATACTCTTATTAAATTATAATACTCTTATTCGATTATTAAAAAAAATGTGACAAGCGTGGTTTTAATATTTCTACACGTAAAGTAAGTGACATAATTAATGAAAAAGGAAAGAAACGTCAAAGTTTATACTATTTAAATGGGGAAAAGGTAGAAAATGCATGCCTGACAAAGGTTGGTTCAGAGAAAACAAGGAAAGTTTTGCTAAAGATTTTATGGTTATTGCTGGATTCTCTTATAACGGAAAACTTAAAATAAAGAAAGTAGAAAAAATGTCAAAATTAATTCGGATTACTATCAGAAATATGTTTTAACACCTGTTTTCGAAGAAGACATTCCATCACTTTACCCAAACAATCTTCACTGTGTTAAGTTCCATCAGGATAAGGCTACCAGCTATAGCTCTAAATCTACTGCTATATTTTTTGAAAAAATGAGAAATGAAACCGGAATTGGGGCTATTCCATTTAAAAGCATCTCACCCAAGTCCCCTGACCTGTTTCCTATGGATTACTGTGCATTTGGACTTTTAAAACAAGCTCTTTATGAGCAGCATCCCAAAACATTGGATGAACTCTGGGAGATTGTGGTGGAGGATTGGAACAAAATCAACCTTGATATTTTAATAAACGCTCTTTTATCTTGGAAATCAAGATGTAATGTGATAGTTCAACAAAAGGGCTATCAGACTAAACATATTAGAAAATAAAATTCTTATCTTTCTTTATATATATATATTTTTTTTTTCAAAATCGTTACAAAAATGTGTGAACACCCTCTGTAGGGTGATAATTTAAAAAATATTAACGCTGAATGTATCACATTTTGGAGGTGTTTAAATAAAATTGCATTGCAGTTGGAAAATGTTTCATAATCAATGCTTTATGCATGATTGATCTCTCTTTTTTTTTTTTTTTTTTTTTTTGCATTCCGAATGTTCCCAGGTTTCGACTTAAGAAACATTGCTTTAACTCATTGTTAAACAACAGCTCCCTTTTCAATCACTCAATTTAAATGGCAAAGTCATTTTCCCTTTAAAATTTTCAATGTCCTTGCGGATAGCTCTACCTGACCTGACATGCTACATACGCCTGTCCCGTTATTTAAATCCTTGTCTCCTCCCCCAACACCTCCCTTCAGAAAGCACATCCAAACAATCGATTATTTGACAGTCGTGGTTCTCTCGTGCGTAAAGAAACTGTATCATCTCTTGTTAACTTTTGGGGACTAATTGTTGGGGAATTAAACCACCGAAATGATCCCATGGAAGTGGATTGGATGCCGCCTTTGATTTTGGAAAGATGTTTGGCTAGTCCGGAGATGTTCTGTTGTATTCAAGGTAAGAAGAGATAGGAGGGCGAAAAATCTTGCAACTTATCTTAGATTTTGCTTTATAGACGATAAAGCAAGCTCATTCTTGCTCCTTTCCTGTATGAGCAGGACAAGTAGACAAGGATCTGGTCCTTGGAGCAGGACTATAAGGTTCAGTAAAGATCACTCGCCTGCAAATAAAAAAAAAATGGGCGCTCCCTTACTAATACGCATAGTCCTAAATAATAAATAAATCGCGTACAAGTGTGTGTGTTTTCTTGTAAATTAGGTTTTGTTAATAATTCAAAGCACATTCCTTTTAAAAATCAGTATGACCCTTTTTTTTTAGTTTTTTCTTTTTAACACTTTATAACATATTTGAAAAGTGTTTATGACTTTGTTCATTCTGTCTGTCTGTCCGTTCGCATTATAACTGCCGTAAAAATGACTTTATCAAAAAGAAATTTTATTATGTTGTTCAAACGGGACATATGGGAATATAAATGAATAATATCATCCAATTAGTTTTGGATTGAACCCGGATTGAAGAAATGAAATACATTGAACCTTATGGTACCTAATTTTTCAAACATTTTTTAAGCAAATTTAAAATTCACAAATTGCTTCGAAAATTTTAGAAAATATTCAAATTATCCCATAAAATATATAAAAAAAATTTCAGCAAAATATATTCAGTAGTTTTTTAAATAAAAATGAAAATAATATTTACACCTTCTATACGAAGAGATTACGTGACCATTATATGAAGAGATCACGTGACCCACTTCAAAATAAAATATGGCATCCATCTTGTGTCAAAATAGTGATTTTTAAAGTTCCTTTTCATTCATATTTAATGTTGTAACCGTTCTACAACCGCTTTAATTTTGTTTAAATTCTGTGCATTTACATACTGAAACAATGCGATTGCAATATATTTCAGTTTAAATGATCATCAAACTTTGATTATTTCTACAACGAAGCCTAATTGATCGATGAAGTTTTCAAATATAATGAATTATTGTAGTACAGAGGGTGTTCACACATTTTTGTAACGATTGTGACTTTCTCCATGAATTAAATTTAAATAAATAAATAAAAACTGACTCGCATCAAGTCATAATAATGTTTAATTATCGTCTGCAGCATTAAAAATATTCTTTGCTTTAAAATGTCGCTGGGAAATAAACAATGGATCGAAGGCTATATTTTTTCGCTTTCCGAATAGAAATACTCTTATTAAATTATAATACTCTTATTCGATTATTAAAAAAAATGTGACAAGCGTGGTTTTAATATTTCTACACGTAAAGTAAGTGACATAATTAATGAAAAAGGAAAGAAACGTCAAAGTTTATACTATTTAAATGGGGAAAAGGTAGAAAATGCATGCCTGACAAAGGTTGGTTCAGAGAAAACAAGGAAAGTTTTGCTAAAGATTTTATGGTTATTGCTGGATTCTCTTATAACGGAAAACTTAAAATAAAGAAAGTAGAAAAAATGTCAAAATTAATTCGGATTACTATCAGAAATATGTTTTAACACCTGTTTTCGAAGAAGACATTCCATCACTTTACCCAAACAATCTTCACTGTGTTAAGTTCCATCAGGATAAGGCTACCAGCTATAGCTCTAAATCTACTGCTATATTTTTTGAAAAAATGAGAAATGAAACCGGAATTGGGGCTATTCCATTTAAAAGCATCTCACCCAAGTCCCCTGACCTGTTTCCTATGGATTACTGTGCATTTGGACTTTTAAAACAAGCTCTTTATGAGCAGCATCCCAAAACATTGGATGAACTCTGGGAGATTGTGGTGGAGGATTGGAACAAAATCAACCTTGATATTTTAATAAACGCTCTTTTATCTTGGAAATCAAGATGTAATGTGATAGTTCAACAAAAGGGCTATCAGACTAAACATATTAGAAAATAAAATTCTTATCTTTCTTTATATATATATATTTTTTTTTTCAAAATCGTTACAAAAATGTGTGAACACCCTCTGTAGGGTGATAATTTAAAAAATATTAACGCTGAATGTATCACATTTTAGAGGTGTTTAAATAAAATTGCATTACAGTTGGAAAATGCTTCATAATCAATGTTTTATGTATAATTGATCTTTCTTGGGTTTTTTTTATTTGCATTCCTAATGTTCCCAGATTTCGACTTGAACATTGCTTTAACTCACTGTTAAACAACAGCTCCCTTTCAAATTACTCGATTTAAATGGCAAAGTCATTTTCCCTTTAAAATTTTCATGTCCTTGCGGATAGCTCTACCTGACCTGACATGCTACATACGCCTGTCCCGTTATTTAAATCCGTGTCTCCTCCCCCAACACCTCCCTTCAGAAAGCACATCCAAACAATCGATTGTTTGACAGTCGTGGTTCTCTCGTGCGTAAAGAAACTGGATCATCTCTTGTTAACTTTTGGGGACTAACTGCTGGGTAATTAAACCACGGAACAAATAAATGATCCCATGGAAGTGGATTGGATGTCGCCTTTGATTTTGGAAATATGTTTGGCTGGTCCGGAGGTGTTCTGTTGTGTATTCAAGGTAAGAAGAGTTAGGAAGGTGAAAAATCTTGCAACTTATCTTGGATTTTGCTTTATAGACAATAAAGCAAGTTCGTTCTTGCTCCTTTCCTGTATGAGCAGGAAAAGTAGGCAAGAATCTGGTCCCTGGAACAGGACTATAAGGCTGAATAAAGATCGCTCGCCTGCAAAAAAAAAAAAAGGGCGCCCCCTTATTAATACGGGTAGTCCTAAATAATAAATGAATCGTGTACATGTGTGCGTTTTTTCTTCTAAATTTGGTTTTTTTAATAATTCAAAGCATATTCCTTTTAAAAATCAGTATGACGCTTTTTTTTTTTAACACTTTACAGCATATTTGAAAAGTGTTTATGACTTTGTTCATTCTGTCTGTCTGTCCGTTCGCACGATAACTGCCGTAAAAACGACTTTATCAAAATGAAATTTTATAATGTTGTTCAGACGGGACATATGGGAATATAAATGAATAATATCATCCAATTAGTTTTGGATTGCACCCGGATTGAAGAAATGAAATACATTGAACCCTATGAGGCCTAATTTTTCAAACATTTTTTAAGCGAATTTAAAATTCTTAAATTGCATCGAAAGTTTTGGGAAATATTCAAATTATCCCATAAAAATATGAAAAAAATTTCAGCAAAATATATTCGGTATTTTTTTAAATAAAAATTTAAATGATAATTACACTCATATTTTATGAAGAGATCACGTGATCCACTTCAAAATAAAATATGGCATCCATCTTGTGCCAAAATCGTAATTTTTAAAGTACTTTTTAATTTATATTTTGTGTTGTATCCGTCCTAAAACCGCTTAATTTTTGCTTAAATTATGTGCATCTACATTCTGAAACAACGCAATTACAATATAATTGAGTTTAAATGATCATCCAACTTTGATTATTTTCACAACGAAGCCTAATTTTCACTTATGGCGAATGTAAACAAGTAAAGATGTAGAGTGAGTTATATAAGAATTGCTGAATTTCTTTAACGCAAAACTATTTAGCTCTGGAGTCTGCAATATAGCTGATATGAATAAAACATTCATGGATTTTAGATAGAGAAGCAGACGATTTTTTCAATGAAGTTTTAAGTATAGAGATAAATTACTTGTACCTCCATGGTTTTAAATTTCTAAATAAAATATATTATTGTAGTATTGTGATGAATGAAAAGAATGGAATAAAAGTGTATGACTGAAATTTTTACAGATTTTACTTAGAGAGCCATGCGATTTATATTTCAATAACGTCATTTGAATAAAGTTCATTTTTTTCTATAAAGTTTTAAGTTTTCAAATATAAAAAATTATTGTAATATTGTGATAATTTTTAAAATATTACCGCTGAATGTATCACATTTTAGAGATATTTAAATAAAATTGTAGTGCAGTTGGAAAGTGTTTCATAATCAATGCTTTATGCATGATTGATCTTTTTTGTTGTTTAAGTAAAGCTGTTCTTTAGAAATATTAAAATATTCACTCTGTTGCCCCTTATTAATACGGATGATCGTAATTAATAAGTAACGAACGCGACTATTACGTTGTGATCCAGTTTATTATTGATCCTAATCAATGTTTCCCTATTCAAAGCGTTCTGCTGAAATACCTCGTTGTGTAATTCAACTAAACTTTTCGGAATATATTTAAGAAACGTGGTAACAGTTTTTGAAAAGGTATAGACTTCATTAAAACACAACATAAAAAATCTGATGTGGGCAACACATGACTTTCCTTATGTAATGTAATGAATTTACTACTTTTACAGTAAAAAAATAGGTTTTTCTTATAGTAGATACTAATATTCTTTCCAAGATATTGAATTTTCGGCAATTAGTCGTCATTTTCATTGATTTAGCGTCATTTTTATCCATTTGGCGAGATTTTCATTAATGTGACAACTTTTCAAAAAGTCGCCAAGTTGGCGACATTCCGCCAAATTCGTCTCCAAAATCTCGCCAAGCATTATGGACGAAGAAATAAGTTATTCTTACTGCAGATAAATGACTATCGGCGTTCAAATACAAAAGTATTACTTAAAGTATCTTTTTTCATGAATGGAAAAAGCTAGATCCACGAGAATGATGTCACCCAATTTATCGCATGGTATTACATATGAAAAGTGAACATGTTTCTCAATAGGATATATATTTTTTTTATTTTATATGACTTTTTGATATTTTTTTTTAAATGTACAATATCTCGAGAACGATTCATATTAGCGTTCTAAAATTTATATCAATCGTTTTCGAATGAAAAATTACATAAGAAATGTCTATTTGCGTGACTTTATTAGCGGTTTTGATTTTTTGACGATTTTTTCAAAATTTCATTCAAAAATTTAGGGGGTTCTGAACATTCGATTGCGTATAAAAACAATAGGCTTCCAGTGTTTACGGATTGTGATTTTTGAACCAAATTTCGTTCGAATCGGTCCATTCGTTCGTCAGTTATCGTCTCCACACACACACACACACACACATCACTTCAAAAATGTTTGATTCGTGATCAGGGATGCTTGAAACGTGCTCTCCCGTCGAAAACTCGAATTCGAATTTTCGACCACGTCACAATACTTTCCTTATACATTATGTATATAAGGAAAGTAAAAATTAAAGTCAGTATCCATCGATTTTAGGGGTAAAGTCACTCGCCCATTTCAGGACAAAAGTTGAACTCTTTCTTGCCTTTTGCCAGTATGGTTACTCTGTTATTTTTTTAATAACACAAGCTTACATGTATTTCCTCGGTTGGAAAATATTGGCTATTATTTATGAAGTTTTAGCATGATGAGTTCGAAACAAACCTTATTTTTTGTCTATCGCGTACAGTTTCATTTTTTGTAAATTAGGTTTTTTGATAATTTAATGCATATTCCTTACACTGAGCAACAAACTACTCTATCGCTCCGACCAAGATAGCAACTGACGTCTGTTGGGCCCACCAGCTTCCTTTGGGCCTATGATGCGACCTCTCTCTAAATCCGACAATTGTTCGTAGCGCCGTCAAGTACATCTCAAAGGCATCTTTGCACACAATTTGCAGTATCAAAGCAGAAAATCCAGGTCCAATTGTTCGTGAGTGAGAACACTGGTCTTTTAAATGCTGGACGATGCTTCTTTCTCATGCGCGATGTATATATGAGCCCTATAACATTATTGACGCTGACATTTCAATCATATGCTTAACTCTTAAAACAACAGATGAATTCCGAATTTCGCGGCTGTATGTAATTTTTTTTTTATGGTTGCATATATATATTTTTTTTTTCTTCAACAGAATGTATAACAAATTGCGCATTGAAATTTATGTGCTGTGTATAAATGTACTTACTGAACCATGGAGATATTACTCAGAAAAATAAAATAGGATGAACACGATTAGCCAATATGCCGAAAGCTAGTGCTATACTTTTGACTTGCTCAGATAGATTAACAGATTAACCACCAATAATCACCGACCCTAAGGTCTACACTAATTACAGCCTATGGTGGAGGAATATCTGCCAAAACTAGAAAACAAAACATAATGCCGAGATTAAAATGATAAACAATTATATACAATATGTTTTTCCATACTAGATACAGTTGAAATATACAAATATTTCACATCCATAAACACTTACGTGCATAACTGTTTCAAATGGGAGCAACAATATATATAAAAATATTTCTAAAATTGGTTATTGCATATACAAAATGTCACGAATAATATCAAAGATATGCACACACATATATATACAATATATATACTATATATATATATTGATTGTTCTCTATTCTTAATCTCTTATCTTGAGCTGATTATTATTGCCTATTCTCATTTTTGCCGAGTTTTATTTTTTTTACTTTTATATACTTTTAATTGGGATTTTTGAATCCTAATATTCTTCTCATCCCCCTTTACATTGTAGTGATATGTTACCTTCTATCTTTATCCTTAGTCTTGGCTTATAGTTACTCATTTGTAACAGATATGCTAGAGATGGGTTTTTTTGTACATACAGTAGTTTATGCATAATTTTCGATTAAAATCCTTCAATTTTTATTTATATATATATATATATACAAAACTACTTATGCAAACATGCATACAAGGCTATGTATACAACATATACAAACAAATCGCGCAGATTAATTACCATGGCTTTCAATACTACATTGATGCATACAAGGCTATGTATACAACATATACAAACAAATCGCACAGATTAATTACCATGGCTTTCAATGCTACATGGATGCATACAAGACTATGCATACAACATATACAAACAAATCGCACAGATTAATTACCATGGCTTTCAATACTACATTGATACATACAATGATATTTCCAATAAAACAAATGTAAATTTAAAAGTAATTTGACTGCAGTATCTATAACAAAATTTACCCAAGGGGATATACAAAATGTATATGCTTTTTTTACGAATTGTATTTTAAAAATCGAGACTTGTATTGAATCTGAAAAACATGGCCACTGAAAAATAAATGAATTCCGACACAAAAAATATACAATACCCTAAAGTTTGGTGAAGCCACAGAAAGTACTACTCCGCATCAAATTAGGACTCGGAAGTGATTTTTGAAAGTTCTGGATGAAAGTGGAAAATATTTTCAATAGCATTTTGTTTTCTTTTCAATCGTATATAAAAGTTTGTTTGCCACTTTCCTTCCAAGAGGTTCTTTGACCTTTCGTCTTTGAATAATTCGAGTAGTAAACAAGCTTTTCACGCCATCTTTCTTGAATATGTTTGATTTAGGGATAAAATGTTGAAAAATTCACTGCTGAGCAGTTACGGCCTGCCAACGGTTTCTCACTGACCAGCTTATTAAGATAAAATGGAAAGTATACTCAATGCGGTCATAGCAAGAGAGGAATTACAAAGCCAATGAAACCATTAAAAGGGATGTAATGCGACACGCTCTCAAGATATTAAGACTGCTTCTTAAAGTTGGCAACCAAAAAAGTAATCATCATCAACTCCAATGAATATATTCCATCTTCTGAAAAGAATTTTTTTAAAGGAAACTCCATTTAATAATTTTCCTATTAATGGCATTATTGCGGATAGTTTTCGTAATTTGTCAAACTTTAGAGACCGCCATTTCCTCCCCAAAGCTTAGGATTAATTTCTCTAAATCATAACTAATCGTTTATCTGGTTGATATTTTATATTTTGAAAAGCCTTTCTTTTCAAATTGGTATTTAATTTTATAATGCATCTCTCTCAATAGTATAAATATTTAAATTTTAAAATGTCCTTTTTTAAATATAATACTTTATTTAAGAGTATTTTAACGACCATCACAGTGTTTATACATCCAAAAAATCTGATGTGGGCAACACATGACTTTCCTTATATAATGCAATCAATTTACTACTGTCACAGTTAAAAAAAATGTTATTATTATAGTAGATACTTATATTCTTTCCAAGATATTGAATTTTCGTCAATGAGTCGTCATTTTCATTGATTTAGTGTCATTTTTATCCATTTGGAGAGATTTTCGCTAATTTGGCAAAATTTAAAAATGTCGCTAAGTTGGCGACATTCCGCTAAATTCGTCGCCAAAATCTCGCCAAGTGTTATGGACGGAGAAATAAGTTATTCTTACAGCAGATAAATGAATATTGGCGTTCAAATACAAAAGTATTACCCAAAGTATCTTTTCTCGTGAATGGAACGAGTTAGATCCATGAGAATGATGTCACCCAATTTATCGCATGATATTACATATGAAAAGTAAACATGTTTCTCAACAGTTAACATTTTTTTTTAATTTTTGGGATTTTCTTGATAAATGTATTTGAAAAATGTAGAATATCTCGAGAATGGTTCATGCTAGCGTTCAAAAGTTTAATCGTTTTCTAAGGAAACATTACATAAGAAATGTCTATTCGCGTAACTTCATTAAAGGTTTTGATTTTTTGGTGATTTTTTTCAAAATTTCACTCGAAAATTTAGAGGGGTTCTGAACATTTGATTGTGTTTTACAACAATGGACTTCCAGTATTCATGGATTGTGATTTTTGTGCCAAATTTCATTCGAATCGCTCCGTTCGTAAGATATCGTCTCCAGAGTTTCACTGACATACACATACTTTCACACACTCACACACACAGACATCACCTCAAAAATGTTTGATTCGTGATCAGGGATGCTTGAAACGTGCTCTCCCGTGGAAAACTCGAATTCGAATTTTCGACCCCGTCACAATACTTTCCTTATACATTATGTATATAAGGGAAGTAATAACAGATGCAACGCTTTCAGAATGTGATCGCAAGAAATCGCATAAAATACTTCGCTTGCGTGACACCCTTTGTTCTCGAGTTACTCGAAGAATAGACTTTTTATTTCATTCTTTTTACAGTAGGTTTTCTTTAACAGTAAAATTAAGAAAAATGCTTTTCAGAAATTTTACGGTTTGCCAATGTTCTCCGACCTTGGTCATAAAATGAACAGTAGCCGTCAAAGTAAGGGGCATGCTATTACCTTCCTTACATACATATAGTATAATGTACCAAAATGGTCGAGAATTTCGAGTTTTCGACGGAAAAGCACGTTTTAAGCATCTCCGAACTTGAATCGAACTGTTTTGAGGTGTGTGTATATGTATATATGTATGTTGTGTGTTTTAGTGTGTGTATGTATACGATAGTGTGTGTATATGTTAGTGTGTATTTATATAGTATGTTAGACTATGTGTATGTCCGTGAGACTGTGTACATATATGTTAGTTTGTGTGTGTGTGCATCCGTGAATCTATGTGTATGTATGTTAATGTGTGTGTGTCTGTGAGTCTGTATGTGTGTGAGTACGCGAGTCTGTGTGTACGTATGCTACAATGTATGAGTCTATATGTATGCATGTTAGTGTCCGTGAGTCTGTGAATGTGGAATCTCACAAACGAATGAAGTATTTCAAACAATATTTGATACGATTATTAAAATCGATGAATACTGGAATCCTATGGATTTTAAATATAATCAAATGTTCGGAATTTCCACAATTTTTGAATGAAAATTAAAAAGTCATTAAAAATTAGAATTTTCAGTAATATTACATAAATAATCATTTCTTGCGTAATTTTTCACTAGAAAACGAGTGACTTAAATTTAACGACAGCATGACCCGCTTTCGAGATATTGCAGATTTTTTAAATAAATTAAAATAAAAATACACAAAATTAAAAAAAGCATTAACAACAGTTATATATTAATTTGAAGTCAGTTTGTAATTGCTAGAGTAGGTTGCTGAGGCGTCCATTATATTCAGGTAACAATTTACTTTCAATTAGAGCTTTTGACCATAGGCAAAGTAGGGTTGACCCGCGAAACTCCGGTGACAGCTTTCGTGCGCAATGTAACTTTTATTATTATGAAAGTTTCATAAGGAGCCCTAGAAATTACTTTTGCCTAGGGTACCCGGCAAAAATTATGGCCGCCTTGTTGGTACTCCATTTTTCCAGATTAATTTCCAGGAAAATATATTGTAAAAATATATGTACAAGGTAGGATAAAAAAGAATTCGGAGACTGTGCTGATATCTCCAACCCTGATTGTAGGAGAGGGGAACTATTTTACCGTGGCGTAAAGGCACATGTGATGGTTTTTCCAGACAATACGTATCAGTGAACTGTAGTCGGTCGCGACCACAAAAACGGAAATGGCGTTTGAATAACAACTTGCGAATATCAAATTCTGCCTGGCGATTTCCCCAAACGCTGGCAGAATTTGATATTTGCAAGTTGTTCTTCAAACGCAGTTTCAGTTTTAGACGATCGCGAATGACTTCAGTTCACTGACACGCATTGTCTGGAAAAACACCTGCTTCTTCCTTTTCACATCTCGCGTCACATGTGCCTCTACGTCACGGTAAAATACTTCCCCTCTCCTCCAATCAGGGTTGGAGATGTTGGCACAGTCTCCGAACTTTTTGATCCTACCTTGTACATATAAATGTATAATAAAATAAAAAGTCTGTCAATTCTTTGAGTTACGAGCTTTGAGTTACGAACAACGAGTGTCACGGACGAAAGAACGCAAGCGAAGTATCTCATGCGATTAAAAGAAAAGAAAACTTCTTTTTACTTCTGTACATTTTAAATTTCAACACCACTTTTGAAAACGTTGTTCAGCTCATATATTTTTACAATATATTTTCTGGAAATTAATCTGGAAAAATGAAATACCATACTGCTTTGGCTATATAAACATTGTGAAGGCCGTTAAAAATACTCAAGTACTAAATTGGTATATGTAAAAAAAATGTAAGACATTTGAAAATTTAAATATTTAAATTATTGAGAGGGATGCAAAGCATTTTAAAATTGAACTACCGATTTGTAAAGAAAGGCTTTTCAAAATATAAAATATCAACTACATAAGCGATTAATTAGGATTTGGAGAAACATTTCTAAGCTTATGGGGAGGGGAGGGAATGGCGGTTTCAAAAATTTCACAAATTATGAAAACTATTCGCAACAATGCTATTTATCGGAAAATTATTAAATAGAATCTCCTTTAAAAACTTATCTTTCAGAAGAGGAAATATATTTTGTAGTTAATGGTGATATTTTTTTAAGGAGGGGGGGGGGGGGTCTGCCAGTTTTAAAAATAAGTCTTAATATCTCGAGAGAGTCTCGCATTGCATCCTTTTTATGGTTTCATTGGATTTGCAACTTAAATTTGCGAAGGATTCGTGTTTTGCCTTGACGGCATTGAGCATAATTCCCACTTTATCTAATGAGCTGGCCAGTGAGAAACATTTGTCAAACCGTAACTGTTCATCAGTGAATGTTTCTAAATTTGATCACTAAATCAAAAAATATATTAAAGAAAGAATGGAGTGAAAAGCTTGATTACTCAAGTAATCAAGCATCGACTTTGAATTCCACTTGAGTTATTCAAAGACGAAAGGTCAAAGACCCTCTTGGATGGAAGATCGCAAACAAACTTTTGTATACGATTGAAAGGAAAACAAAAGCATTTCTAAATCTAAATAATTTTAAACGGACTAGAATATTTTTAATTTAAAATTAGTTAAATGCAAACAAAAACATATAAAATATGAATTGCATAAAATATACAAAAAAATTAATACGCGTTTTGAGGATAAATAATAATAATAATAATAATAATAAAAGAAAGTAAATTACGCCTACAAAGCAATTTGATCCCATTCAAATTTAAAACAGGAACCAGGAAATGTTTTGAAACAAGAATTAGAAATAAGAATTTAGATTATAAGTAAGAAACAAATAATACTTTTACTTGACAGAGCGTTTTCATTTGAATTCAACTGTACGTTTGCCAAACACTATTAAAAAATATCTCAAATGACTTCACGGCAACATGAATACAAGCACCCTTTGCTATAATTTAAAGGTCCGGGTTGCTTGACCTTAGCGACAAATGGAGTGGCCTTGTTTGCAAAATGGGTGAATATCGCGAACTGGGTGATTTTTGGAAACTGTTCAAATTTCGCAATTTGATTAAGAATTTCAAGAGTTACGTCGATTTTTCGAGATCTTTTCACAGAAGGTTTATAAGCGGGTCATCGTTCAGTTACATTGAGTTGACGTGATACGAATCGAAGTGAATTGTGAATACGTCAGTGTCTTAAAGAATTAATCTTCAGTTTTCAGTTCAGTTTCGAGGTTTTGATGACTATTTTATTGTACCTGACAGTGCTTTTGTGACTTTAGGGCTATTAGCTGCATTTTGTTCTTATTCACACTTATTGATGCTTTAAATAAAAGCGCTATAGTCCTTGTATTCTAAAAATACACTTACGATTCCTGAGGATACATAGCAACATTACGTTTAGTTATTTTGAAGCCTTGATGTGTACATATCAGTGGAGTAGCGTCCATAGAGGCTTAAAAGCTAAGCCTCCCCTGCTCAAAATCTAATTTAAAGAAATTTGTGATCACATTTTTATTTTTAAATAATTATTCGAATATATGTGTATCTTTGATGAACTTGCTATATTTTACGTGATTAAAATTATACGTCACAAACTATCTTTCCTATTAAAATGTATCCTTCCCATTAAAACCACAACTGGAAGCTAATCGTGTGTAGCTTTTCTGTTGTATTACTAATATCATGACATTAAGCCCTCCTACTTCGTAAGTCCCTGCTTCGCGAACGTGGGGCTCTGAAGGCTAGCTTTAAAAAAGATATGGCTATTGACCTTAAAACAATGAATGTTGAATGTGTCGTTTCCCTAATGACGGGATGCACAGAAAATTTCTCGTGAAAGGCTATTGGATCCGCCATTTTGGGTCGAACGAGGTTCTATTAATTTATCTTCGAAAAAAAATAATAACTTTTATTAATTCTAAAGAATATGAGGCATTTTTCACGAATAATTTGACAATCACCAAACTTTAAATAAGACCACAACAAAGTAATGCACTCATGGCTACTGTTAAACTTAAGTAATTTTCGAAATAGAAGTCTTATCTCAGCATCAATATGACGTATTTGGCAGCTTGAATATTTGGAACTTTTAGAAAGAATAAATCTGATTTCGTGAATGAACCATGTTACGTGGAAATATCAGACAATAGCGATTGATGGTTTTTTATCGGATTTTTAGCATATTGCAATTAGAATATAAGATATTTTAAAATTTTCCCACTATGGTATTTGTAAATAATTAATATACAAATTTGATTAAGTACATTGTTAAGTGAAGTGATTTTCAACTAAGTTTGTTACACTTTGTGCGAAGGATGAGGATAACTTAAGCAACGTACATAAGCACACATAACACAATAATGCAGAATTTCATTATTGTGTTATTTGTGGTTATATACGTTGTTCAAGTTTTCCTTAAGTTTGCTACGTTCAAGATTTATTTCTTACCAATTTTCAGTGCACTCTTTTGAATTGTTAAATTTTGCTAGTTTCGTTTATATTTACAACACCGATTTTTTTCTTTCACTTACTAATACCATTTTAAAAAATTTCTACTTCCTATTTAATATAATGGTTGTAAAAGTTCATTTAACTTATAACATTTTAAATACTTTCCTATTTCTATTTGTTCTGTTCAAAATATTATATTTGTATGCATTCTTCTTACATAGGTATTTTAAAATCTCGTCAATTTCATCTAATCTGCATTTTTATGTAAAATTATTTTCTTTTACTCACCAAGGAAATAAAACTTATTGAAAGAGTGAATTCCAATATAAATTTCACTCTTAATAACAAAACCTTGCCCAATTTAAAATGCTAATCGCTTAGCCTCCTCAGCCAAATATCTCACGCTACGCTACTGGTACATATAATAAACAATATTAGCGTGGAGAACAGGGAGTAGTTTTCCGGCGTTTTAATTTGTTAATAGTGTTTAATATATGAAATACATTGCGTAATTTTAGCGTAACATAGAGTATTTTTTGTAAGATTAGTTAATCTATCAAAATCTCTCTCTCCCTCTCTATTTATCTCTTTCTATTATTTGTAAGATTAGTTAATCTATCAAAATATATATCTCTCTCTATTATTTGTAAGATTAATTAATCTATCAAAATCTCTCTCTGTCTATTATTTATCTCTCTCTATTATTTGTAAGATTAGTTAATCTATCAAAATCTCTCTCTCTCTCTATTATTTGTAAGATTAGTTAATATATCAAAATCTCTCTCTCTATTATTTGTAAGATTAGTTAATCTATCAAAATCTCTCTCTCTCTTTCTCTATTATTTATCTCTCTCTATTACTTGTAAGATTAGTTAATCTATGGAAATATATATATCTCTCTATTATTTGTAAGATTAGTTAATCTATCAAAATCTCTCTCTCTCTATTATTTGTAAGCTTAGTAAAGCTATCAAAATCTCTCTCTCTCTCTCTCTCTCTATTATTTATCTTTCTCTATTATTTGTAAGATTAGTTAATCTATCAAAATATCTCTCTATATATATTATTTATCTCTCTCTATTATTTGTAAGATTAGTTAATCTATCAAAATATCTCTATATATATATTATTTATCTCTCTCTATTATTTGTAAGATTAGTTAATCTATCCAAATCTCTCTCTCTCTCTCTCTCTATTATTTGTAAGATTAGTTAATCTATCAAAATCTCTCTCTCTCTTTCTCTATTTATCTCTCTCTATTACTTGTAAGATTAGTTAATCTATCGAAATATATATATCTCTCTATTATTTGTAAGATTAGTTAATCTATCAAAATCTCTCTCTCTCTATTATTTGTAAGCTTAGTTAAGCTATCAAAATCTCTCTCTCTATTATTTATCTTTCTCTATTATTTGTAAGATTAGTTAATCTATCAAAATATCTCTCTATATATATTATTTATCTCTCTCTATTATTTGTAAGATTAGTTAATCTATCAAAATCTCTCTCTCTCTCTCTCTCTCTCGAAAATATGAAAAATGCAATATATTTTTAAATATTTGCAAAATGTTTCTAAAAAGACCTGAAAAGTACCCCAAACTATATCACGTTTATTCCAAAGCTAATACTTGACATAGCAGGCCTGTCTTTTGGATTAATTTGCTTAAAAAAAAAATGATAGCTGCGAACACTGCAGTTAGTTCTAAATGATTTTACATGGCTACTCATTTAACGTAGTTATTTACTATATAACGATGATACAAAATCCTGCCCGGTAACTTGACTTGTGCAAACGTATGTTTTGTGTTTATACTTTTTTTCATATGTATTGCATATCCTACAGTGTTTAATGGTTGTGACGTAGCATCCATTAATTAACTACTCAATGGTTTTATTACATGTCAATTTAAAAATCAATAATCATCTGCTTGTTTTATTTGAAGAACTTTAGCTGTCTTTTAAAAATAAATTTCCCCTCGACAACGGTGAATTGTGTTTTTGGAATCAAAAGGTGTTACTGGGGTTCTAAAATGTAATCGCAAGGTACTGAATGTGAATATATAGTTTCTTGTTCTTTTTTGTTCGTAATTTAACGGAAATTGTAGTGCTCAAACGCGGAAGTATGTTTGTGGTTTTATATAGAATCAAACATATTTATGAGAGTAAAATAGTGATATTATGTAACAAGAGATATTTTTGGCGTAAATCTTTTAATTATTCAAAATTTACTGACTTGTTTTTTTTTTAGCATAGAATATGCCTTTGAAGTTTCAAGAAGTTAAAAGCTAGGTGTCCTATGGTAATTATGATAATTAACATTAACTAATTATTGCTTTTTGCATATATTTTATGTCGTTATGAAAAATGTATGTGAGATGTAACAAATCTGAATGTATAAATTTCAGTTTAATTTGCTAATTCATAATTAATTCGTAATTAATTCATGTTATATATATGGATAGTTTATTATGTATAGATATTTGAGGTATGTCTTCAAATATTTTTATTTGAAAATCTGGGTACTTGTGTTCGGTCGTATGCGACAGGTATAATTCATACGATTCTGCATGCCTTGTATATTATATTTTTTTACGTATGTATATGTATTTTATTTTCTAGGAATAAAAAGTAAAAATTTATGAGATTTGTTGCATTCATAGTCAGATATCACACTAAATTATTTTCTATTTCATCAGCCTAATCGGGAAATGCAATATTTATTCTCCAAATTTTATGAAAAATAGTTTTTCTTATATTCATAATTTCTTAAAGGATTTTATTTCTTAGAAATCTACTACTTGCAAAATATAAATGAATAAATAAAAGCATGGCACTTATTACAAATCTATGTTAAATTAAAAGCACCTGCATAAAGTAAGAGAACTATTTATTTGCATAAAAAATGTATCATAAGCTTTCTGGACTCTAATTATTAACGACAAGGACGTGATCCGAAATTATAACCATTAAGATATTTGCCAAATGTTAGTAACAATCGCCAAATCTGTTTTCTGAAATTGCGAAAAATGCGGTTAATAACACGCCCCCTGCATAATTGTATGAATGTTTTGATTAGATGTACATTATGTTGTCATGCGCCATTCTAAAGCTACTGCACGTTTTTTATATAAAAATTTGATTTTTATATATAAAATCCACTGGATTAACATCAGAAATTAACTTATTTTAGGGGACAAAGTTGTTACTGTAGCCTTCAGAACACGGTTGTATGCTGTTAATTACTTTTTATTCATTTTTGATGTCTATCCAGTGATATTTTTACAATACACTGTTATTTTGATGAAGTTAGCTTTTCTGGACTCTGAAACAGGTTGTTTCTTTTTCAATGGTGATTTTATAATGACTTTTTGCTCATAATTCTTTCATGTTCGTTAGTGATTTTACTCATATTTACTCCGAAACCGGTTCTTCCTCATTTTCGTCATAGGACACTTAGTTTATAGTTTTGTCCACTGAGGACGTTTTTAAATCATTCTGCTATTCTTGACCGCCCTCCTTGGCTTTCCCGTTCATTATTTTGGGGTTTATCTTTGGCATCCATTTACTATCCTGGATCAGGTAACGCAACTATTTTTCACAGACGCGTACCTGCTCATTGGAATTGGTGGTCTGTTTGATTTACTCTGAAGAAGAAAGCTTCTTTTTACTTTCCCTGCAATGCAATACATGGTAATGTATAGGGAAAGTATTGGAATCATGTCGAAAATCGCAACTCGAGTTTTTGACGGATCTACACTTTTCGATACCTCTTAAATACGAAAAAACTATTTTTAGCATGACGTCTGTGCGTGTGTCTGTCTGTCGGTCTGTGTGTCTGTCTGCCTGTGTGTCTGTATGTGTGTCTGTGCAATGTATGTATCCACTCTAACTCAAAAACTAATGGACCGAATTTCATAAAATTTGGTAGGTAAGTCACTTGGATATGACCCTGGTGCTGAATTGTTTTTGGTATGATTCGTAAAAACAAAACCCGCCTTTTTTTGCGAAATGGCCGGTAAAAATTTAATTTATCCGCTCTAGCTAAAATACTAATTGACCAAATTTCACAAAATTTTGTAGATAAGTTACTTGTTGGATACTTTGGTGCTGAATAGAATTTGGAATGATTCGGAAAAGAGGAACCCGCCTTTTTTTAAGAAATGGTCCGCCAAAATCGCCAAAATCTAAAAAAAAACTAAGTAGTGTAAGCTCAAATGTATCAATTAAATTCTTGTTCTATACGCAGTTTTTGAAGAGGAAAATCATATAACACACTTCATTATACTTTAGGACTAACCGTTCTCAAGATATTTGAGATTTCTTGCATTTTTGTTACGCCTATTTCGGAAAAATGTCCAATTACCAAATAAAAACAAAAATTGAATTAAAAATGCAAATTTAATGTTAGTTGGTTCAATTAAACTCAATCTAATTAATTATTAAAGAAATAAAGGAAATATGAATTTGAGTCTGCAGAGAAAGTCATGTGCTGCTCACATCAGATTTTTTCCTTTGGAACCACGGTTGTTTTATTATTCAACATATTTTTGCTTCTTGCTAACAAACTAGTTATGTTTCAGAGTTTTAAATAGATTAGAAATATTAAATTTGACGTTCTTTAAATACAATGCATGTTTTTAATATTTTTACCGAAATATAGGACAATTTTACCTACTGTAAAAACCGAATTTTTCTATGACAAGATAATACTGCCGTTTTAATATTAAAAGAGTTCTATAGACCATTTCAATTGAGAAATTTTCTCTAAATTAAATTATGAAAAGGAACGCGATATACGTATCAATTACAAAATCAACGAAACTTGAAATGACATAAAATTTTCCGTTTAGGTAATTTGCAGCATCAGTGGAAGCGATTTTTAAATAGTCCAATTAACAATAACGATAATTAAATGAACACAGCAATTAAAATTTTTTAATAGTTTGATGAGTTGATGAAAACAAATTTTATTACTTTATATTCGATACTTTTCATATGCTATTGCTTCAGTCTTAAACCAGTACTCTAAAATGTTACTAAACATGTCAAATAATTTAGTTAATTGCTCCCATATCAGATTTTGTAGTTTATAAGTGATGGAGCTTCAAATAGTCCGTAGTTCCAACACTTTCTCAGCCAGAATTATTTTTTGTTCCCACATATAACGATTATGTTCACACAATAAACCTAATTTTTGATGTAACAGATTTCTAAAGCTGAGTTATGCCCATAAAATTACATTGAAAACAGTAAAGAACAGCATTAAAAAAGATTTAAAGACATTAAGGGGACGGTGGACGTTGAAATTTTTTTTATTTATTTATTGACTTAGAAACTTCAAAATTTGTATTCCTCTTAACATTACTATATAAAATACCATTAACTGTTTTTCAATTTTGTTATAATTTTGTATTTTTTTTTTAACGAAAATTTGAAAATGCTCCGTACATGCCATTTGTTCATATTTTTGATTAATTTTACATTATGATCCCTCAAAAACACATTATGAACAAATTTGGGTATTCATTTTTAAATCCCCCAGAAAGTTAATTTTTTAAACATATTTTTCCGCATTAAAATTTAATTTTCATCATTTAATTAGGTTCTTATTCACTTTTAATTACCTTAATAAAGTTCAATTATAAAATGCATACCCAGCTTCATTAAAAAGTATGAAAGGTGTCTTTTTGCTAAATTTCATGCATCTCAGATTAAGATGCATGGAGCATTTTAAAAATGTAAAACCTTTGAAAATTCCGTTTAAAAAAAAATGCATTCAACCTTTTGCTTACGGGTGGAACAGCGTCAACCCCAAGCGAAGAACCTCCCAAAAAGACAGATATTTGACATACCCTATCCAAAACAGTTCGGTTCCCCTTTGCAGGCATTGGCGTCCATGGAAATTGCCGACAGAAACATTCCGCCTGCTGCAGCAGGTGCAATGTTTAGTGTGCAAGTTAAATTTTCCTTACTTTAACATCTCAAGTGTTTTCTCAGAAAAGGCATGGTAAAATACTTGATAACTGGCATCAATGAGAGCACAATATTTTGTACGGGAAATTTTTGAGTATTTCCGTTTTCCAGTTTATATGAAGATTTTCACTTCAACCACTCACTCCATCAGATGCTGCTTAATGAAGATAAATAGCCATCGAAAGGGGTCATTTAACGATTGTAGTTTTAGGTGCTTCATTATAATTTATTCTAAATATTTTCACTGTGTTTTTAACTGTTCTTTTCCAGCTGGAAACAAAGGGATTTCAAAATAATGTTATAACCATAAAATTACAGACTTTATAATGATATTGAGTGCACTTATTTTCCCTCTAATTTCTCCCCTATCAAGATGAACAATAATAATTGAGAAACTCAACACCTGGAAGTAATAAAACATCTAAAAAACATTTATAAAGAACATTTATAAATACATTTGTAAAGACTGTGAATTTTTTAAAAGGTCATTTGGAATTCTTATCCATTCATATTCCATGTATTTAAACACTGTGTGGCGTGGCTCCGCTGAAATCTTACAATTACACATTGGCCGTTAATCGTACTTCTGCACGCCACTTGCTCGATTACCGAGCATATCTCCAGGTTCTGATTAATTAGAAAATGCATCACGAGAACACACAATAAATACTAATTAAAAGTTAATAAAGCTTTTATTTTAAAATACTTATATTCAAAACTTGTTACTTAAAATTTAAAAACCACAAAATGTCATCTTAATTACATAGAACATATTTACATTCGCTAAGTAGGTATTGGGTAATGATCGATCTGATCATTTCCCCCTCTCTAGTTAAATTAAATATCATAATAGCCCTCAAGTTAGGCAGTTAACTTCCTTATTAAATAATATATATTCTCTGATACTCAGTCTGCAGTGGGAGAGGACAAAAGGACTTACCCCTTTTAGGTACGGCAGGACGGCATCGAGGTGGCACTCATCCGTCGGTTATTAGACGACCCAGTCTAAACTCTGAAAATTACCAACTGAGTTCTCTCTCAACTCTTCTTCTCCTCGCCGGGATCTCGGACGGCCCCCTGGCCGGCTCCCACTGCAGACTGAGTATCAGAGAATATATATTATTTAATAAGGAAGTTAACTGCCTAACTTGAGGGCTATTATGATATTTAATTTAACTAGAGAGGGGGAAATGATCAGATCGATCATTACCCAATACCTACTTAGCGAATGTAAATATGTTCTATGTAATTAAGATGACATTTTGTGGTTTTTAAATTTTAAGTAACAAGTAGTGAATATAAGTATTTTAAAATAAAAGCTTTATTAACTTTTAATTAGTATTTATTGTGTGTTCTCGTGATGCATTTTCTAATTAATCAGAACCTGGAGATATGCTCGGTAATCGAGCAAGTGGCGTGCAGAAGTACGATTAACGGCCAATGTGTAATTGTAAGATTTCAGCGGAGCCACGCCACACACTGTATGGAATATAAATGTATGAAAAAGTTGAGTGCAGCCTCAAACAAGTCATGAAACTTGAAATCCAAACCTTGCCTCCCCCCCTCTCCCCCATCCATTCAGTGAGATTCTGGTTCTCTTTACCAATTAAAATTTCGTAAATTTTCTTCTCTGAGCTCTGCTCATCTCTAATTGAGATGTTTATTGGTATATAGTTCCACTCTTCCTTATATACTCCAGATATTTTCTCAAAATTCTGCTCGTCATAGAAAACAATCTGACTACAATAAAAAAAATCTAATGTGGGCAGCAGATGACTTTCCCTGCAGACTTATATCCACGATCGCTTTATTTTAATTAAATTTAATTCCCTTTTAATTCAATCTTCGTTCTCGATTGGTAACTGGACTTATTTTCAAAGGTGGCGTAGAGAAAATACGAAAAAACTAAAATATCTCGAGAACGGCTAGTCCTAGTGTAATGGGGTTGGTCTTATTCTTTTCTTCGTTAAAAATTACGTATAAAACAAGAATTTAATGGATATATTTCAGCACACATAGTTTTTTATTTTAGATTTTGTCGAGTTTTGAGGGCCATTTTGCATAAAAAGGCAGGTTACTTTTTTCCGAATCATACCAAAATCTAATCAGCACCAGGGTGACCCACAGGCAATTTATCTACGAAATTTTGTGAAATTCGGTCCATTAGATTTTCAGCTGGAGTGGATACAAGCTTTCGCTGGCCATTTCACAAAAAAAGGCGGGCTCTTTTATCCCGAATCGTACCTAAAACTAATCAGCACCAGATTCGCCCACAAATGACTTACCTACAAAATTTTATGAAATTCGGTCAATTAGTTTTTTAGTTAGAGTGGATTCAAAATCTGCACAGACAGACACAGAGACAGACACACACACAGACGTCACGCTAAAAATGGTTTTTTCGTATTCTAGAGGTCTTGAAACGTGTAGATCCGTCGAAAACTCGAGTTGCGATTTTCGACATGATTCCAATACTTTCCCTATACATTACCATGTATTGCAGGGAAAATAAAAAGATTGAAGTTGATTTGCATATGATAATATTAAGAGTTTTGGAAATAATTTTTTTTATCACTGTGAATGCTCCTCAACGAGTTTTGTGATTCTGATTATAGAGTCTCATTAATATTAAATATCAAAAGCAGTTAATTATTATTTTTAAATTTTATGAAAAGGTGTTTCATTTAGAGTGCACAATGTTCGCAAGCCAGTCGCCCAGTCTCCTGATTAAGAATCAGAATAGGATAACCAATCATACCCTTCTAAGAATACTCTTATCGTGGTGGTTAAACAGGTTACTCTTAATTTTTACTTTCCCTGCAATACATGGTAATGTATAGGGAAAGTATTGGAATCATGCCGAAAATCGCTGAGTTTTCGACGGATCTACACGTTTCGAGACCTCTAGAATACAAAAAAACTATTTTTAGCGTGACGTCTGTGTGTGTGTCTGTCTGTCTATGCAGATTTTGTATCCACTCTAACTACAAAAGTAATTGACTGAATTTCATAAAATTTGGTAGGTAAGTCACTTGTGGGCGAATCTGGTGCTGATTAGTTTTGGGTACGATTCGGGATAAAAGAACCCGCCTTTTTTTGCGAAATGGCCTGCAAAAGCTTGTATCCACTTTAGTTCAAAATCTAATGGATCGAATTTCACAAAATTTGGTAGATAAGTCGCTTGTGGGTAACCCTGGTGTTGATCAGATTTTGATATGATTCAGAAAAAATTAACCTGCCTTTTTTTGCAAAATGGACCGCAAAAATCGACAAAATCTAAAATAAAAAACTACGTATGCTGAAATATATCCATTAAATGCTTGTTTTATACGTAATTTTCAACGAAGAAAAGAATAAGACCAACCCCATTACACTAGGACTAGCCGTGCCGTTCTCGAAATATATATATTTTTTTTCTCTAAGCCACCTTTGAAACTGAATCTAGTTACCAAATGAGAACGAAAATTGAATTAATAGTGAATTAAATTTAATTAAAATAAGAGAATGTGTATATAAGTCTGCAGGGAAAGTCATGTGCTGCCCACATCAGATTCTTACTTATAGGAGTGAAATGCAGTATTTTTGAAATGACAAAATATAAATAAAAATCACATTATCTAAAATAATTAAATTAATTTTTTTATGTTTACTATTTATGAAACAAAAGAATTCACTCTTATTCACTGCCGCTAATGGTAATGGTCGGAGGCAATGAATTCTGCTAGTGCAAATGCCTGGAATTAGAAAGCTGAAACTGACACATAATCTCTGTTACTCGATCTCACTGTTTACAGTGGATGAGTTAACTTTACTTTCAAGTTTCAACTAAAATATGTATACGTGGTCTTCTACTTTAACGTGCAATTTAATTTGATTTTTAAGATTATACTAATGAAAGGTTCTAACTATTAAATTCAAAATTTCATATTTACGTCAATAAAAGTTATATTCCATACATTTTATTTTATTATATACTTGCTACATTTTTGAACATACAAAAAAACTCATTGCCACCGCCCTCCGGATCCTCGTCTTTTTGAAAATGTACTTGTAGACTCTTTCCTTGTGATCCAGGCAGTGCAGCCTTCCAAATTTTCGGATCCCTATGCAGCAAATGAGCGGGTACCCCTACTACCCCAATTTTACAAGTTATTAAACATTTTTTATTAACTGTTTATGCGGCCAGGCCCCCTATGCAACGCATCCTTTTGTCTCTCTTCGACGGTGGTCCTGGAGGGAGAGAACCCTAAACTGGAATTATCCAAAAAAATTTTTGTCAGTGGCGACCACAGTCTTCTAGTCTACGACAGGAAAATGAAAGATCCTCCCCTGCGGTCAGTTGACAAAACCAAAACTGTCCCAGTCCGCGATAACCACGAAAGATGCGACCACTGACGCACATTCGCGGTTCCCGCTCGCCAGACGGCAGCAAAACGGAACGGACTCAGCGCCTGCCTGCTCATCTATTGGCTGCTCGTGTCTCGGGTCACGTGACAATCGCGGAACAAAACCTCGCAGAGTCTTGCCGGCCCGATCACTCACGAGCCAGCGAAGCTCTCCCAAACTTTCTCTCAGAAGCATCTCTTTATCTTTTTCTCCCGTCTCGCGAGCGATACCTTCCATCGAAAAGAAATTCCTCGCGAGATATGGCTTATTTTTTCCTTATGTGATTTTTTTTTACTCCGGAATTTTCTGTCTCATTCGTTTCCGAATTCATCGTCCCGTGTAGTAGCGGTAGGAGAATACCTGTGTCCGATTTTCTCGTGTGTTGGATTTTTTTCCCACTTCTCCTTGGCCAGTGCTTTGGATTGTGTAGTAGCCCCACCGGAAAAGTTGTGGACTTTTTCTGGAAGTTCAATGCGTGCCGGCCGATTCATGAGGGGACTCATGTCTCCGGGAATACTTGTTCATGCCACATGTTAATATTCAGGTGAGTTTATTTATTTATTTATTTTTACATCTTGTTTTCGGATATATATTTACTTCACGATATGTACAGCGAATAGCGATTTAATATAAGTTCGCTTATATTTTTAGGCTTAAGAAAAATATTTTAGGTAAGAGTGCGTGCATAAGAGCTGCTCCAAATACTTATTTTGCATGTCAACTTTGGGACAATTTGATTTTGGGATATATTTCTTTCAATTTGAGAATTTTAGTATTTTTTTCATATGGACTGTTTCATAAATGGTTCGGGAATATACTTAATTAGAATTTTACTTAAAATACATTCATACTATAAATCTACAATGCCTCCGACAGGAAGTGAGGGCAAAAAGCTGCATTGCTAAATGCCTGGGGGCCCGAACCGTGCAAACAGTATTTGAGAAAGTCAAAAATGTGCAAAATAAGAAGTATTAGGAGTTCGCACATTTGACACATAGAAGCCGGAAAATTTTTGCCGGTGGCACCATCCCAGACTGCTTTTAAGTCGCAATTTTAAGTTAAATACAATTTTATTTTATTTTAGATAAATATATAAATGAAGATGTATATATGATATCAGATATTACCTATACTGTTTAAAGCTGACTTTGCAAGTTACCAGACATACTAAAAATTATTAAACCTTATTAATTTTAAATTGTTTTATTTTGTTACTTTTAATTAACTGTACTCGTGTAAAAACGTTCGGTAATTTTTTTTCTCATTATTAAAAATTATATTTAAGCACTCCATAAAGTAGAAAATATATGCTTTAACTTCCTTCTATATTATGCTTATGAACACATTTTATTTCAAAAGTTTGATGCCAGAAATGATTTGTCCATATTTATTTTCAAATTAAAATGTCCAACTTATTAAATCCGAGACAGTTTGGGAAAACTACTTCAAATGAGAAAAACATCTTGAAATTTGATTAATATTTCTTCAAGAAGTAACCTATTTTGGATAGATCTTAGTTATACTGTATCATGATTCATAACTATTCGATTACAAGCCTTAAATACTCTCATGTAACTAAAATTTTGATTAAGCGTTAATTAAAGGAAAATAGATGAAACTTAATCCTGCATAAAGTTTATCACACACATAAAAGTTATCAGTTATGGCCGCACCTCCCCCCAAATTGCCTGCTATGGCACGTAGTAGGTACTTTAATGGATATTAATAGTTTAGAAAAATTATGAGCTTTTTATTTATTTATTTATTTTGAGGGGGGCGGGGGATTCTTTACAAAATTGTAAAGGTGAAAATTTCTTTCACAAAAATTGCACGATTTCAAATTTTGCCCCTTCACAAAACTTAAGATAACGTATATCATTGATACAAAAAGCTTTTTAAGAATAAACTCCCAGAATATGTTTGTCTAAAATAAATAATTTTCAAAATACAAACAATAAACTGTCCAGTCGGTTAAAAAAGTGGTGCAATCCTTTTATTTCAAAATTATACAAAAAAAATAATTTCATAAAACTAGAGTCCTGTGTTAAAATCTAGTACTATTGATAATGCATTTTCCGATGTTCTCTAAAGTTGATTAATAATATATGCCGTAACAAAAATTCTATAAGCATTGTATTTATAATTATGAATATTATACGAAATATTTCTATAATATTTATGTATCATTCTGATTATAAAGATATGCAAATGTTTTAAAAGTAAATAATACGAATAGATCAATTTGATTGCAATTTCATTTTCGTAAGCATGCTATTGATATATACATTAATTGCATACCTAAAGATTATTAAAATTATGAAATCTACAATGGTATAATAGTTTTTAAATCTTCCTTCTCTCGTGTATATATTATTTAAATTATGTCTGTGTTTTTATTATATTTTAAATTATTTTACTAAAATTCATTGGGTGATATGTGTGGAAAACAGTGTCCATTTTGTAACAGTTTTATTTTTAAATAATTTACGTAATTTAAATAAATAACTCTACTGCCACTCTCATACTTATTTCACGAGTAGTTAGTTATCACTTTTTTCCCCACCCAACTTCCTCTGTCAACTTTTTCCTTTCGAAGTGATCTTTCCAGCATAGCACTCGTTATTCTTTTGCGTGCGCCTGCCCGATGATCGGTCAAGAGGAATTACGCAGAGAAGAGTGAAAATTTGTTGAAATCTTTGTTATAGTGCGGACATCTATGCTTAAGCTTGTCCTGAAACGACATTAAAACGCAGCTGAATTCAAATTCCCCCCTAAAATAAAGTATTCCATATCAGTACTATATTCCATATCTACAATGCAGTTGAAAAATGGAATAGGGAGAACTTTTCGAGTTAAACATTAAAATCGGCCGAATATTAAGTCAACTTCAATGTCCAGTAACTATCTACGACTAAAGTTATTACTTTGCAGCACTGTAGTGTCGTAATTTGTCGTTTAAATTTTCCTAAATTTTCACCTATATAGTCATATCTTATGCGAATGTAGTGTAATTCTATATCCATAATAAGCCTTTTTTATATCGTTTCATTTGCATAATTATGTCTATGCCACTACTTGTTTCTATAAATAAAACTAGTTCGATATGTTCTTTAAATTGTTTAAAAAATGTTTCTTATTCATATCAAATTAAATATGTAGGAAATATTTTATGCATTGCCTGAATATTCGTTTATAACTTTTCTGCACATACACAACGACCTTTTAGGGGATGGCTGCGCTATTCAGTTATCGGTATGCCAACGATTCGATTACAGAAACATCGTTATAAGTGACAAAATTCTCAATAATGTCATCAGGCCTGTACCTAAGAGCGACATATTTTAATGGACAGTAAATTTGTTGGCATGCAAAAGGTTTGGGACTGAAAATTACAAAAATATTTTTAATGAAGAAAAAATTAACTCTCAGATGAATAAAATTTTTTATAAACCATGTAAGGCCACTAAATAATATCATGTTATTGCATCTTTGGTACTCCAGATGATTGATAGTAATTCTAACTACTCATTTTTTAAACATTTATTTTAAAGATTTGTCGCATATTACCGATATCTACCGTTAAAGGCACCCATCTTAACTCTTACCAACATGTGAAAGAATTAACTGATGACTTCCTGAAAGTATATTTATAAAGAAAAATTTAAAAATGAAGAAAAATATAATGATGAAATATATTGGTAAAAAATATAGTTTGGAGAAGTATTACGTGAACATTTTCGTACATGAAGAGACACCCGAACTTACTTCAATTTCGCGTTTTAAGAAACTGTTTTAAATTGCTATTATGAAATGCTTTGCCCCGCGGAATTTTTCTCCGCCGCTGATCTGCGTGAAGGCATTCGCACTTTGTGACGACCTACGCTTTTTGCACACCGGAACATACACTGATCGGGAGAGATAGGAACCCATTTAAGTTTTAAATAGGCCAACTTTCAACGAGATAGAAAATAAATCGGACAGTCCAGTAGACAGGGTCCAAGGTCTGCGCGTAGGTGGGAGCTGGATGGGAGTCTACACCAAAATGCCACGAACTCTGCAATTCCTTCCGCAACCACCTGTTAAGAGTATTAAGTTACGTCCGAAGTTTCAGACGTCTTCGGGCATTGCACCCAATATGTATCGAGCAAAACACATTCCGCCCGTCGCATCTGGCAAAAATAATCAAAGTACTGAATTGAAATGTCAAATGCTTCGTAAATTGAAGATTTTGATGGATCTGTGATGGGCACAAATTAAATTCTACGGTTAAAGCGATAAAAAGAACTTTAAAGGTTTCAAATTGTATGAATTTCCAATGTTCCTGCTTGGTATATTTGAATTGATGCTTTTGGTGGAGGGAAATTGACACCCGAAAGCTCTTAGGGGCTGAGGTCACGATCTGTATTTTGACGTCCGTAATTGTGAAATAAAAACGTTTAAATTTCTTTTAATATGCTACAAGTAAATACTAAAATTGAATAGATTATATCAAGACTCTTGAAAAGTGCTTTACTGTCATTTCCTTCCTTTTTTTTTTTTTACACTCTACATTGGCAATTTCACATCCAATTATGGGTTTTTTTTTCGGTCATGACATAATTGAAGTCCGAAATAAGCAAGTCTGTTTGTTTGGATAGAGTTAAAATTAATTTGGAGATTTATATTTAAACAATTAAAACATTTCAATACTGTCGGAATTTATTAATGTAGGCGCATGGGTCATCCACTATCACTGGAGTACATCTTAATACCGGAATGTAACAGAGATGAATTTATAAAATTACGAACAGTCCCCAAAAGACAGTTTTATTTTTCAGAAACTTTGTTTGGTTCGAAAGATTATTTTCTTAATTTACATTTCACTTACTGTCATTTGAAGTTAACATTTTAATACAGCAAAAACTCATTAATAGGTATGCATTTCATTTGAATTTTTCCATGATTCAAGCGAACTTTCTGGCGCTCACAAAGAAATATTTTACTGACTCTTATCAAGTGTCGAGGGTGCTAAAATATATTCCAATTTCATTTTTAAACATTTTGCAGTATAAATAAATATTTAAATTTAATGCTTGAAGAGCGAAAGAAGACAGCAGCGCAGCAGAAACGTACAAAGCCTCACCTTAAAATTCCCCTTCCTGATAACATATTAATGATGTCATTCAACAACAGGTCATCACCACTGAATAGAATTTATGACTTCATTAGAATCCACGAATAGGGTCTAGCATAAGCTTGAAAATTGTTCATTCACCACTAGAATGGAAAAATTGATTAAAGATCATTTCTAGCGATAAGGTTAAAAACAATAAAACATTCAACTTCTTTCTTCGGAAAGTAAATTCGTATCGCAGTTTGAAAAGAACAAAAAATAAACAAACAGAAAAAAAAACATTTAATCGGAATCAACCGGACAAAATAGTTTTGTGTCACTTTGGCTGTAATCCGCTCCCAAGCGTCGTTTAGCACCCAGCTGGTTTCATAAAGCGTCCAATCGTGCAGAAACTTCTTTTCGCATTTCACACAAAAGGATGAAGATAGAGTAGCATCTCCTTTTACAAATCCACCCCTTTAGGGTCAACCCCCAAGCTGTGCGAACATTCGCTGACCATTCAATTCAGTTCTGTTCGGATTCGTCTTTGTCGAATAGTGAGTGTCAACCATAGACATATACAGTATGTCTATGGAACCAACACTCTTTGAGAGGGAGGGGGTCTCGCGTGTGAGGCGTAATGAAGACGCTGATGGAACTCTGTTGGTTGGTCTAAATCGTTTCCATCCTATTTTGCTGGCTTTGCGACACAATGACCAGCGATAAGCATATGTTTGTCGTATGCTTGCATATGTATATATTTTGCATATGTTTGTCATATGCAAAGAGCAAAGTGTGTGTATGTAGCAATGCTCATTAAATTAATCACAATAAGTAGCTCAATAGAGGGATTTTGAAGCTAAAAAGAGTGGATAAACTGGGGTACGGCAATGGCATCTCCAAGAGGGTGATTTTAGGGACAATACACCCCCCCCCCCCCCTCTCCCAGTCGAGACCCATTTTGTTGTATTAAAATTGAATGCATTAGACATCAATGTGCAGTGTGCATTTAATAAAACTTTTTGCAGCAAAACCTCCCTAGCGGACGCTCCCAAATTTCAGAGGCACCTCTATTTCATGAACATTTTTGTAATGTCCAGTCCTAAATGTATATTTGGTTCTATGTATGTATCTACAAATTGCAGGTCCTTCGAATAAAGAATTTTGCACTTAAATCACAGTTCTATTACTATTGAAACGGAAAGAAACGTAGAAATATTTAATTAGTGATCATTTTGAGAATGGTTAGGTAGATATTTTATGAATGTATAATGAACGAGGTATAATAATTTAGAGACTTTGAAGATGAGTCTAAAAAATATGTTTGACAATGGGTTTTACGAATAATTATAAAACTGTTATTTCGCCGTATGTTCTTTACTGTGAGGTTGAGTTTCATTAGTATTTTTATTTATTACCTCATCAAATTGCAATATTACGACATACTTTGGTTGATATGAATAAACATAGCTCACTTTTTGTAATAAGCAATTTAAAATTTCCATATTTGTTGTTTAAATACATGCGTCATTTTGCTGCATAATATGCCAACTGTATTTATTTTCTGTTCTCTTTTCCAAAAACATTAACATACTGAAAGAAAATTATACCTTTGGTATACGGCTACTTAAACACGAAACTTCATAATAAGAAGCAGACCGCAACGCTCCTCTGGACATCGTCGGTAATAAGTGGATCTAAGACACAGATTAGACACCTATTCGATAACGCCTGCATACCTCGAAGCAACTATCTTCCCATTTTATCGGCAAACTACCGCTTTGAATTTCCAGCTTTTAGATACGAAATACTCCCAAAAAGCTGGCAGAAAATGCGCCGTATCTATGCGAGAGATAGGTGGAAGTTAACAAAATTTCTCTATTTCTAACCTGCAGAAACGCGGATCTCATAAAACCGACACTTCTATAGTACCTCTACCGAAATTGGCTAGATAACCACATAGAATTGTCTTCATAAACTAAAGCTGGGATAGCTTAGTCGTATATATACCTTTCTCACACTTTACGTCGTTCCTTATCCGCCGTCTAATGGATTTTCTCAAGAATTTCAAGAAAAAGATCGCTTTCGATGGAATTTCTCTCTTTATCAGAGTCTCTCTTCTTTCCTCCCGCTCTGCCCATTAAACACTTTTTACTTCCCACATTTTTATCTGGTAGACCCTTATGTCAATGCATGCTTGAACGACTTGTGGAAAGCGTCCAACACAAAAATCGGACATTTTACGATGTATTAGCGGATCTATCTGTCCATCGTAAGAGAGATTGACTCCTGGTCAACGAGCTAATGGGCCGTGGAATGGGCTTCTAAAAGGAAACGGTGTTGAAAAGTTCGCTGCACCGGCAATCAATTGCACCAAGTTGATGCTGTGAAAATGTTTTTTACGACCTGATGACACTATTTGGTTTATAGATAGCCTGGCAAACGGCCGGGCTTTGGATGGGCTCACGCATACCAAGTATGCGAGCTGCGAAAGATTTCAAATTAAAACTTAATTTAACAAATGATTGTGAAATTAGAAATAATAAAAAGAAAAAGAATTTCAATATTTGAGAATTTTAATACAAAAGAGCCTATAAGTTTTTTTTCATTTGAATATAAAATTAAATAAATTGGAATATAAGAAAGTCATGAAATCAGAGTAACACATTCAAATCGCAAAAACGTATTTAGTATACAGGAGGACGTTTGAATCACAATACATGTAGGGGCACAAGCTTTGATTAGCTGTTTAAAAGATGTTTGCTTGTTATTTGTAGGATGCGTAGTGAGCAAGCGCAGTTTAAAAACTGAGCGTTTAGCCCTGTTGCAGTTCCTTTTAACAATGGAAATTGTGATTCTGCAAATTTGCGTGTAATTTCGCGTATGTATGCAAAATTTCATCTTCCTACCTATTTCAGTTTTCGAGTAAAGGGCATAACAAAATTCAGGTATATGGTGATTTCGCACTGTTAGGAATACATAATGGACTTCGCTTCGCTCTCCATAATAAACTTTTACTTTCACCATAGTCCGTTGTATGTATTAGGGAATTATTGCAACAGGGTCGAAATCCAATTTTCGGCGGCTTACACACTCTAACTTTGCTGGAGTAATTTATTTTCAGTGGGATGAACAATCTGGTAAATATCGCAAGATAATTGAAAATTGTAATACATTCACGCAAAAGACGTCACACTGTTTCAATAGAATGACGCGAGTACACGACCTTTCTAGAATCGGGGGAATTTTTTGATACGAGGTATCTTTAAGTTCACCCTGCACGAAAATGATGAACTCATTCACTAGAAGTATGAAGTCAAAAGAAACGTTTCAAGCATGTGAAACATGAAATTATAACCAATGGACTGATTACCATATCCAAACATGTAATAATTTTCTGACATACATTGCAGTAATAGAGAAGAGGGGGGGGGGATGTATTGATGGGAAAATTACAATAGTTCTCTATAGGGTCTATAGTTGAATACGAAATTCAACGCTGTCAACCCTCATATTGTGATATACAACTCATTTTCGAGATTCTGGCTGCGCATATGCCGTACTGTAATAATATATTTTCTCGTTATGGGCATCTAGAGAAGCACTTCAAAAATATCAAAAAGGTTATAATCCGACGCTAACAAAAATTTGCATATTTGTAGGCATGTATGATATTACAGATATTTCTTAACAGGCAGTCACTCACAAGGAGGATAAAATATCGTTTTTTTTTTTAAATGTATAAAAATTATGATTGTATGTATTCTAACTATAAAGTATTTAACCATGTCCGTTCAGCAGGGTACATACGGATGCTTGAAAATTGGGAAAGTACTTGAATTCTAGATTAATATTTTAAAGGCCTTGAAAGTACTTGAAAATTCCCATTTTCTTGGTTAAGTTTTTAAAAGTGCTTGAAAAAGGCAGGATTGAAAGCGTTCGGCAGATTCACAGGATTGTGTTTTGTCTGAGAAGTTCTACTTTCTCTGGAAATTTCCCTAGCAGTTACGCTAGGGAGTTACGCTATTTTCCTAAGCAATGTTTTTTTCCCCCTAAAATTTTTCTAAACGGCTTCAACATTAAACAACAATGTTAGTTTTCTTTAATTTTTCCTCCCAGAAACGCATACAACTTCATAATAGAGAAGGAATGGTGTCCTTTGCATGGTACTTGAAAGTCTTTGAAAAGTGCTTGAAATTTTTTTTTAAGGAAAGTGTACTCACCCTGGTTCAGAAGATTATAGCAAAATAATTGCAAACGTATCTTCTTACAGACTGAATACTGAGGAACTGGACGCACCTGTTCACAGCCTGAAATGGAGCATTTTAAAGTGAATTTAATACTTTAGTTGCCTGGTAACTCGTATGTGTCTGATGGATTCCTTGTTGCCATTTAATTTGGATGTCGGTCAACGTGTTTAGGTTAAATCGGAAAAGAATGAAATGGAAAATCATCGGGAAAATAAAATAGCACCGATCATTGCCTGAAGTAAAGGTTCAAAATTTATGCCTAGAGATACGAGGCATGGGAGGGCAGTTAATTGGGCGTAGCAACTTTTTTCAAAAAGCGCATATTGTATTTACTTCTCCGATCCATCATCTTACTAATGGTGCTCCCGTATTCTCTTACAACCAAAGCCTATTAGATTCCATGCTCTTGCTCTCTCTCTCTCTGGGCTGTGCATGTTCAGGTTCTCTGATGGTATGCAATTCGCTCGGCAGAAAGACCCTCTAGGAAATTAATCTGTCCAACAAGTAAATTCGAGTTATACAAAGAAGCGTACGTGTAACTGTACACTATTATATCTCTTGGAAGCACGTTGTCTTTCAACACCAGATTACGTGCCTTGGAAAATAATGGTGCTCAGAGGTGAGCAGAAACTTGTTCCCACGAACTATACTTGTTAAATATATTCCGAATATATTGGACTGCTTGTTAGAAATATTAAATAGCAATCTCAAACTAGTGTGTTCCGCCTCCACTGGTGCGGCGGGGCAACGTCATGTGACGACTAAACGGTTCACCATTCTGCAGGTTGATTGGCGAGATCATTGCATTAAATGCTATTGTTAGAAATGAAAAATATATAGAGAGAGGAAATATTTTTTAGTTTTAACACATAGTGGGCCGATAAAGTTGCAAGTAGACCTAAAAAAAGTTTTGAACGATTGTGGCTAGAGCTATGAAAGTGGGGTATCCGTGTAGTAAAGTAACTACGCACTGCCAGATGAGGGGGTCGAACTGTTTGGGATAGGGTATGTCCTTTTTGAGAGGTTCTTCGTTTGGGATGGACGCTGTTCCACCCGTAAGCAAAAGGTTAAAAGGTGAGTTCTCTTTAAAAAAAAGAAATTGGTGGTATATTTTTTGAACAAACAAAGTAACATCCAATAGTATTCAAATATAGCTTTTACGGATGAAGTTAACGTCCCTTTGAAGCGACACAAAAAACAGCCTGGGACACGACATAAAAAGCAACCACATTAAATGTCCCATGTTTGCACAAGTCGATGCTATTTATTTAAACACAGTTCTGAGAAGAAAAGCAGTCCTCGAGCTCTGCATTTTTACGAGGACCGTCCACACTTATCTGTCACCTGCCAACCTTTGTCTTCCTTTCCCCGCTGAAAACCTCCCCCCCCCCTCCCCCCAGCCGCGGGCAGAGCGTACCTTTTAGCACCGTTTCTTACCTGTTTTTCTGGAATTCGGTTTTCAGAAATCGGGAATAGAAGGTCGGAATCTTCCCTCTTCACCAAGAGGAGAAGAAAAATGCCCACACACGCTCTCGCTTTTACTAAAATTCGACCTTTTAAGAGCATTTGAAGTTAGAAATGCAATGACACTTCTCTAAAGGGGCATACTCTTGAAATAGCAACAGGAGGGTCGCTTAATAAAGGTTTCATATGCGTAAATAACTGATAATAAAACTTATTTTAAACTACAGAGGCTAGTTATACATTTTTAGAACAAATTTAAAGCGAGAAAATTAAGATTTGAAGTAATAATATTTATTTCTTAAATGTTCCATCTGATAGCCCTTTCTCTGGACTATCATCCTATACTTTGATTTTCAAGTAGATTTTCCTATACTTTGATTTTTAAGGAGATAGTTTCTTAAAGTCATGAGTGGTATTTTATTCCACTCCTCTTTCACAGTTTTTCATAGTCCATCCATTGTTTTAGGTCTGCGTTTAGAAAGTTCTCTTTTTAAGAATCCAAAAGCATAATAATCCATTGGTGACAAATCAGGGGATTTTAAAGGAATATAAACTTTAATATTTGTATATTTTGTCATTTTTTTTTTCAAAAACTTTAGCGGCAAATTTTGATGTGTGACTGTTAACTTTATCCTGATGAAATTCTAGGGATGGTATTCCTTCTTTAGACAAAGGAGTTGAAACATTATCGTGGTAACATGTGTAATTGACCACACATTTGACCTCAGTAATTTGATATATTTTTTTTTTCGACTTTTCTCAACTTTAATTTACCATTCTACGAAAAGCTAGCCATAATCATGAATACTGTCTTTTAATTCTTGGAATTACATTTTTAGGTTTTTTTTCTCCTCTTTTGCGATAGTAAATCGATCTTGATACTCAAAAATTAATAGACCAAAATTCAGAAAATTTGATTGTTAAATCACTTGTTGGAGATTGTGGTTCTGGTTAGATTTTGGTACGATTCGAAAAAAAAAAAAGAATCTGCCTTTTTTTTTTTTTTTTTTTTTCCGAAATGGTCCGAAAATCTAAAATATTCGAATTAAAATAGAAGACTGCATATGCTCAAATGTATAAATTAAATGCTTGTAGTACGTATACATAATTTTTGACGACTATAGGAATAAGATCCACTCTGTTACTCTTAAGATGGGCCATTCTCAAGAATTATAATTTTGAGTAACTGAAGACGTTTTTCACTGTAGCTAAAAAACTATTTAATGAATTTTTTTAAAACTTAGTGTTTAAGTCCCTTGACAGCTATCCTGATGCTGATTAGGTTTTAATGCGATTCGGAAAAATGTGGCCCGCAAAGATAGTGAAAATCTGAAATAAATGACAAAAATTGTTGACATATATTAAGTACTTGTTCTTCAGGTAAGTTTTGACAACAAAACGAATAAGACTGACCCCATGAGTATAGGATGAACCGTTCTCGAGATATTGTAGTTTTTTGGAATTTTGAGGAACTGAAGAATTTAAAGTGAATTAAGTTTCCAAATGAAAACAAATTGGATATAATACCAGAAAAGTGTTGATGTTATTTTTTGCAATTAAACTCAATTTAATGTATTATGAAATAAAAAAGGACAAAACGAAATGCCATGTGCTGCCTACATCAGATTTACTGTATGAAAAATATATAAGTGTAAGTTGATGCAATTCAAAAGTGTCTACTGTGAAAACTATTTCTCTCTCTCTGAATTTAATTTAGCATTCTGATGTATTATCTCAACCTTAATAATTATATTTTGCTAAGTTCCAAATATCGTTTATCTAATGTCGTTAATTCACTTGTTATTCATAAATAGCAGCTCAAGACAAATATACAAAAAATGAAGAAACATTATCTTAAGCCAAGGGAACATAATCTGCCAACCTTATAATAGCTCCAAATGTCACAAGTTTCTTGAATAAATAGGGTCTGGAAGGAAGGGCTTGGAAATATTTTCAGGGCAGTATGATTTTTCGGTATATTTATTATTCCCACACCATATTTTGAGAACAGAACGTACGCCTATTTCATCACGAACAGCGACAGAAGAATTCGTGCTTTTTTTCGTTATTATTATTTTTTGTCTTGTGCCTTGTCAGTCATAATCATTAGCCTGTCACTCGGAATAAGGCGAACCGAAAGGGAAAAGAAACAATGGGGAAGAGATCGGACCGTTACTTCTCTTTAGGGGCCGAGTCCATATTACAAAATATCTGAAATGGGCAATACAGGACTTTCCCCACAGAATCAAATTCATTTTCTCTTTATTTATTTAATAATTCATTAAATTGAGTTTGATTGCACAAAATAACACTCATATTTATTTGAAATGACATTTAATTTGCTCCTTTAATTCAATTTTCGTTTTCATTTGGTAACTGGACGTATTTTCAAAGGCGACAGCAAAAATGCGAAAAAACAAAAATATCTCGAGAACGACTAGTCGTAGAGAAATTGGGTTTGCCATATTCTTTTCATCGTCAAAAATTGCATATAACACAAGTATTTATTTCATACATTTAAGCATACGTAGTCTTTTAGATTTTGACGATTTCTGCTCCAGATCAAAAATCCCGCAATATACACGTTGCTGAAAAAATGGCTAAATATACTAAATGCAAGCTGAATTAGCAACCGACAATCTTCTATAACACTGCACACCTTTTTTTTTCTATCACTTTTTTGTATCTTTTATTATTTCTGATAGTTTTTTACATTTTAAGTTTTTTTTTATAATTAAAAAACCAAAACGCATCTTTTGTTTTCCATTGCATGCTTTTCAGGCATAGAAATTTCATAGTCGAAAAATTGTTTTATAAAATAGAGCAGGAACACTTATAATACAGCACTATACAGGTTGCAGCTAACCTTCTTTTCAGCCCAAATCTGAAACTGTTCATATTAATCAAAATTTAACTTATACAATATGCACCAAATCCAAAATTGAGCTGTTGTTAACTATTCAGATTCGATAAAACAGCTGCTACAAATATAATCTTAAGTTGTTTCTTAATCACGTTACTGCAAAGTTCGTGTTTGGAGTTGGAGCAGCGTTTGCCGAGATCTCGGTTGGTATGTTAGAAAAAAGCATAATATGTTATACACAATGATCAAAAGACAGCCATTAAAGACTCCTATTTTTAAACGATTGTTTTCGGGAATACAAACGGTTTCATATCCATATTCCCCGTAAACGTTTACATTTCCGACCCATGAACAAAATCAGATATTTGCAAATTAGGAAGTGCGGTGGGGGCTTTGGGATGCTCTCTCTGTTTGATAAGTGTTCGATGATTGCTTTCTCGAGAGCATCTGTACGTGCCAATCAAAAGTACTCGGGCAAAATCCATAACTCGCCCCCCCCCCCCCTTCTGCTGTCAGTTATTTTTTCTTACAATTTAACTTACCTTGTCTCATAAATACACTGTTCGTTTTTTGTATCATCGTTGTCAGATCATTCGAAATCGACGTCTGACATGTGCAAAATTCGATTTTCTGGCTATCTCGCTGACTGGCAACACTATGTAGGCGGTGATTCTTTTTCTTCATATCCCGTTTACTCGACCCCCCCCCCCCCCCTTCCGCCTTTCTTTTCATGTTTTTTATTTACCACCTCGATCGAGATATTTTTACTTTCCTTATATACATAATGTATAAGGAAAGTATTGTGACGGGGTCGAAAATTCGAATTCGAGTTTTCGACGGGAGAGCACGTTTCAAGCATCCCTGATCACGAAATAAACATTTTTGAAGTGATGTCTGTGTGTGTGTGTGTGTGAAAGTATGTGTGTGTGTGTCAGTGAGTCTGTGGAGACGATAACTGACGAACGAATGGACCGATTCGAGCCAAATTTGGTACAAAAATCACAATCTATAAACACTGGAAGCCTATTGTTTTTATACGTAATCGAATGTGCAGAACCCCCCCCCCCCCTAAATTTTCGAATGAAATTTTGAAAAAATCGTCAAAAAATCAAAACCGCTAATAAAGTTACGCAAATAGACATTTCTTATGTAATTTTTCATTAGAAAACGATTGGCATAAATTTTAGAACGCTAACATGAACCGTTCTCGAGATATTGTACATTTTTCAAAAAAATTATGAAAAAGTCACATAAAAAAAAAAAAATTCCTATTGAGAAACATGTTCACTTTTCATATGTAATACCATGCGATAAATTGAGTGACATCATTCTCGTGGATCTAGCTCGTTCCATTCATGAAAAAATATACTTTGAATAATACTTTTGTATTTGAACTCCAATAGTTATTTATCTGCTGTAAGAATAACTTTTTTCTTAATGCATAACGCTTGGCTAGATTTTGGCGACGAATTTGGCGGAATGTCGCCAACTTGGCGACTTTTTTGAAATGTTGCCAAATTAACGAAAATCTCGCCAAATGGATAAAAATGATGCTAAATCAATGAAAATGACGACTCATTGTCGAAAATTCAATATCTTGGAAAGAATATTAGTATCTACTATAAGAAAAACCTATTTTTTTACTGTAAAAGTAGTAAATTCATTACATTATATAAGGAAAGTCATGTGTTGCCCACATCAGATTTTTTTTATTCGATTGACAAGGATATATTTGAAGAACTGGTGTTTCTAATTGGACTCTCTTTGGACTTACCCTTCATACTAACACATTTGGATGTTGTGCTAACGCAATCACAAATTCGTGGTTTCTTGTAACTCGATCTTGCTGAAAATCAATAAGCCTATTACTAAGCTGTTGTTATAAATAATAAAATTCTATTTCCTTCATTTTTTTATAAGGCTCACTCAGAAAAGAAAAATTTCCGACATCTCGAAAACTACGGCTGTCCACGCTAAACAAAGGTGTTCATCTATTTCTAGTTGTTGTTTACAAATTGTTCCTCCATTTGGTAATTGTAAATATTTAATTCTTTATAATTTTTGTTTATTTAAATCAAAAATGTTCAATCTCTTGCAAACGGCGTATATTATTAGCATTCTGTAAAGAGTCTCACTCGTTTGAAAAGAAAATAATAATAGTAATAATAAAAATGAAATGCCTATTTTTGTTACTATTTTTAACATGGTTCTTTTTTATATACACACGGTTTCCAAAAAAGTCAAATAACTTCTGAATGAAAAATCCCTAAGTGTACACATTAGGTCTTTCTCTAGCTGCTTTTTTCAAACTGTGTTCCAAGGGTTCCACGACGTGATAGTTTCGTGAACATTTTCATAAAAAAAATATGATCACATGCATAATTTCATCTTTCCTAGCCTTAATTTTGATGTTAAAATAACGCTACTTAGTACATTTTGCAACAAAAATGTCAAATTACAAGGCACTTACAAAATGAATAAGGAAAGAAAGAAACGTCCCAATAGGCTTCTCATTTTGGGGTCCCGCCATCCAATTGAATTTCAAAGTGGGTTCCTTGACCCAAAATGTTTGAAAAACACTGATTTATAGTAAAGTCACCATGTCTCATTGAATAACAGTGAATGCAACGACTTTAGCGGAGGATTGAGAAAGTTAGTAGCAGGCTAAAAATCGAGATAGAAGAAAAATGTGCCAGGAATGATGACTTTTCCTTATATTATAAGAATTAAGAATCTTCTCCTAGTCCAAGTACCCCCCAAAGTCCTGATGCAGACCTATGACTGTTATCGATTGAAGTAATCGTACACAAGTTCATCCCCTTGACTCAATTTTTCGAGAGTTATGCTCCCATATTTGCACAGAAGCACACACACACATCATTAACAATATATATATATATATATATATATATATATATATATATATATATATATTCTAATTCAATATGCTCAAAAGACTCATTCATCCAAATCCTATAGAGTCTGATCTTTGCATCGCAGTATGCTTTCTCTTTGTAGGGAAACTTAAAGAAGGGTCGGAAAATGTTACCTTTAAAAATGAAAAGAATGCTGGAGATTTATAACTTATGAAATTCCTGACAATGGATATTTTGATAGCGACTTTTATGAGCCTCCTCTCTTGAGTCGCATAAAGAACACAATATTTATATGCTGAATTTCTGCACAAATACAAGCGCTTTGCTTCACAGATTGGTACATATGCAGGGAAAATATGTAGAAGCTTTTGAATGAGATCATTGTTTTGCTTATCGCCTGAAGAAGGTGGCTATTGCCCTCGAAGTACATTATTTTATCATATGTGCTATACAATTATTTCAATGGCTAACCGTAAGCGACCTGTTAATTTTCAAGAATATGGGATCCTTGAAAGGCTTTTACTTTTAAAAACTTAAAAACACTTTAACAATTTAATTATGTTTAAAAATTCTAATAATATGCTAATGTACTAAATTCTTAATTTAAAAGCGAATAATAAGATTTAAAAGACATTAACATGCCCCTTTCTTGAAATAACCTTTTGGATCCAAAACTAAAAATTGTAAAACATTACTAAATTATCAAATGAGTAGATACTTTAAAAATATGTTTAATCAGAATTTAATTGAAAACACTCCTCATCTAGCCTCGAAGTATTTAGAAAGTTTACTATCAGTATGAACTTGACCATTGCGACATGATGCAGATAAAACTCATATTTTTTTTAATAATTTGAGGCTTGTTGCGCAGTGAGACGTTAATTTCAGCAAAATTGTGACAGAGAGCAAGTTTTCCTGCTATCGTTGCAGTTATCGTCTATTCCAGTGGTCTTCAAACTTCTAACGCCTTCGGAACCCTACGCTTAAAAAAATTTTTTTGGAACCCTAGTACAAAAAATATGACCCGTAAGCATGGTGACGTAACAGAAAATCTCGGTGCCCCCTCTTCCTCCGCAAAAAAGTTTTGAGGCTACATTTACAAAAATTAACTACCGAAGACTGCAAATTAAGTTTGGCCATTATAATCATAAAACCAAATACTAAATACAAAAATAAATTATTAAAAACATGTTATTCAGATTTTTTATTGAATACAGCTGAGGTGAATTTGCCGGCTCTAAAAAGCCACCACTGAAGTGAAACATACAGGCATATTTCAAACATACAAGCAGTTTTTTTTTTTTAATTTAATTTAATTATCTAAATTTTTGAATAACAAAAAAATTAATAAAAATGTTATAAAATCTTATAACAAAAATCTAAAATTTTATTAAAAAAGTCGCGGAACCCAGTTTGAATATCACTGGTCTATTCCATGCTGTCAAGCAAATAATAAGTGCTGTGGGTCCTTTTATTTGCACTATTCTTCCTCTGGAAACGCTTCTTATAGGCAGATTTTGTCAGTATACATTTTATTTTTCTCACCGTGGATCTCAAAAGAAATAAGCGATTTTCACCGAATTGGGCGTGATTAACCCCTTGACCGCTGAGGCTGTAAAGCCAATATCGCTTCAAAAAATGCATAATTTTTTTCAATTTTTTTATTTTTCAGTTTTTTTTTTTTTTTTTTTTTTTTTTTGACAATTTTTTGTTCAAAGCTCAAGAATATAGTGGACAACGATCGCCACCTATTAAACGAAATGCAGCTTCAAAACTTCAATATTGTATATATAAAACTGTTAGCGTCCAAACGTGGGAAAAGCGGTATGAGTAAATAAATACAGGAGAAATAATCAACGCCCGCGGAATGAGCAATTTTTGTTGCATTCGCGTTACTCCTAAAAATTGTAGGAGAAGCAGTCACAGGGTTAAATCGCTAACTAGAATAAGATTATCAATTTTTAACGGGATAAGCAGTCAGGGAGTTAAATCTCTAACTAGAATAAGCTTATTAATTTTTAGCGCGATAAGCAGTCAGAGGGCTAAATCGTTAACTGGAATAAGCTTATTAATTTTTGGAGTCATGATAAAGCCCCCATTTCTGCTTTAAATTTTTCGTAAAATCGAAATTCGTTAGTTTGTAGGAAAAGTGGTGTGTTGGAAACATCAGACTATCTTTATAAAGTCACTTTACATATCGTTCGTCTAATCTTTCAAGTAATATAAAAGTGTGTAATGGTTTTTGATTTAAATAACCCTTACTTTCACCGTTTCTTTTTTCACAAAGATTATAATTTACTTCTCAACGTCTTTTTAAAAGAATGAAAACGAGCATGTCATTCAAACTCGCTCGCTGCTGTCCTTTCTTTTCTTCGCTGTCTTTTTATGCTGTTTGGATCGGGATGGAAATGTGTCCATAAAACCGCGGATTAAATGTACGATTCCTGGTTTTCGTGTTGGCTGTCTGGAAGAAAAATACTGTGGTTCATGTTTTTTTTTTTTTTTTCAACTCCGAAACTACCCCGGGTTAGCAGCTTGCTTTGTACATGTCAAGAAACAAAGCAGACTTCGTTTCTATTGTTGCCTTCTGTTTAAAATCGTCTGGAATCTATATTGTGTTGCGTTTCCGAAATAATCGTCTGCTCTTTCTTATTTTCCCCTTCAACTGGCTATGATAAAAGAACATCGAAGATTTGGAAATAATGCAAAATATTTTTACTGAAAAAAGAGACACACATCCCCCCCCCCCCCCCATCCGCCTTTTTGTAAACTTAACACGTAGCCTCCTAAAATTCAGTCTTAAAATGCATTGGTACTCGAAATTGCTCTGTAAGCGATTTCCTTAAGACTTATTTTTTGACGAAGGAAATGCTGGTTGTTGTTTATTTGGGAAACGCAAAGCTATTCAAACCAAGAAATCACTTGGAGTCACTAACTCCCGAGATGACCTCTGCAAACAGCAAGGCTCACCCCTTTGAAAGTTTTGCGACCTGGCTTTTGGATACTCGCGTTTCCTTACTGAAGTGCGTGCAAAAGCCCGTCATATACGTATGCTGCAATCTAAGAGAAAACGCGATCCTATGGCATAGGTAACAGGTTCGAATCCCAGGTATGGGTGGTGAGTAGAATTGAAAAGGTGGGAAAAAAAACAGTTTATTCCCGGAATAAATCGGGTGTTTTGGGAAGGGAATTTTGAAAAGAAAAAACTGGCCATTTTGACAGTTTTCAAAAAGTGGAATTTTCAGTCATTGCATTTTGCATTATTGCATTTTGCATTGTAAAATAAATGTATATGACTCAAAACTAATATTTATTTTTTTGCACTCGGAATTGAAACTAGACGATGCATGGAAAATTGAGAGGGAGTTGTTAGATCTAAGAAAACTATATAAATTATGCAACTTTCTTATATAAAAATGAAAGAAAATTCCACAAATAAATGGTAATTTAATTTGTAAATATTTTAAAAATTAAAAACACTGTGATGAAATACTTATTACGAAGTGATTAATTCATTCATATTCATTTAATATTGAACGATTGTAAGAAATCTAATAATCGAGTTCCAATAAGAGTTTAATAATTTTGTGACTAATATAATTAGCACATTTTCACCAAAATGTTTGTAATTCTAAATTCTCAAAAATTGTATTTTAATAGATGCAACCTATAAACTAATACAAAGATTTAGTATAGATTAATCTAAATGGAGATCCATCATTAAAATTTGAATTAGGTAATGTGCCAGAGTATAAGCAACGCGTCAGTTAGTTTCTTCCCATCAAACTTTCCAATTCTTCCCAAATTCTCTGTTTATTCCCCCAAATTTCCGGGTTTATTCCTGTTTCTCAAAATTCCCGGGTATTTTGCAACTCTAGTGGTGAGCCCTGAGTAGGCGTGCTTGCTTCGAAGTCCGTTTCTGTGAGAGAGGACAATAATAAGTTGGTGTGCACCCAGCTCGTCTGGAGTCTCAAGCTGAGCAGCTCGAGTTTAACTCGCAATATCTTGGACGCAAAGCTTTCACAGGTTAATCATTGAATGTGATTTTTTTTTAATTACTCAGGAATGTGATGCATGACACCAAGTTTATATTTATTGTAAAAATAACATCCACTTGCTTCACAAACGTTTAATTGCGCCATCGATTTGTCAAATTGTTGATTATCAAACGTTGATGCTTCCCTATTTTTATAACACATTTTATTTCGAAGATCATGCACGTAGTAGACACACTGTGTTTATTTAACTCCGTTTATGACTTTACCTATAATCATATCTCCGTGCGGTTATGGTTGATACTTTGGAGTTTCTAGTCAGTATTACTTCAAAAGTTCTCCGAATATTATTTACATAATCCCATAATCGTTGAAACAGGGTCGTTAACGGGTACTTGGGGAATTAAAGTTTCTGACGGTCGATCCCATAGGAAGGAATACTGAATTAATGAGGCCTCGTGGGAGTTGAGTTCAGCCTTGAATAGGAATTGGGTAATCGGCTATTGAATAGTTTTCGTTTAAAAATAAAGAAATGCTGTTCTTTATCGTCTGTGTTTGTATTTCAACATCTTTTCTGCTGCAGACGGCCTTCGGTAATCCGTTTCTGTTTGCTTCTGCCGCCTTTTTAGTCCTTACCCGTAAATGATTGAATTTTTGAAATTGAATGAGCTCCATTCGTTGCCACTCAAGATTTCGGGTAGCTTCTGTTTCTTTTAATACCACGAGTAATCAGCAAGAGGGTCTAGGCATTGTTTCCAGGGTTTGTAAAAACTGTTATAAATTAATTAAACACAAAAATGTCTCCGTTAAAAGTACTTTATTTTAACGACCTGTATATACACATGGTACTGCGTATGTAAAGGACCATGCTGTCCCGATAGGAAATCGAACCAGCAATCTTCGTATAAGCCAGGCGATGCTGAATCGTTGAGCAGCTGGGACGGAACTGTAAGTTCTTATCATCGAAGTGGGCTCTGTATTCTCCACCCTCAGATGTCAGATTGACGTGCAGCTGACAATCTGACTGACGATATTTTTACCTCAGCTTACCTCCCGATTGGAATCTACGCTCAATATACCAGAGTCCACTGAATCCGTGCCAGTCGTATTAGGGACACTTTCAGACCTCCGATGTTTTTGCACTAATCTAGAGAGTTGATTTGTTTGGCCGCCGTTGTAAAGGATCTTGCTGTCCCAACCGGGAATCGAATCACGGATCTTCGTACTGGCTAGCCGACGCTCAACCTTTGAACTACTGGGACTAGCGATCACATCAAGTGCCTCTCTTTTAATGGGGGCAGGGAGGTCTTCGCCGCCTGCACCAAGTGCCACGACCGCACGACCATCAGGCTTCTGCAGAGCATATAATGGATTGCATGGGTCTCTCCAAGGAGGATATCTATCGCAATCCACTCCTTGTGCTCGACTTTCTGAGAGTCAACGGACTTGTGGATCTCGTTTGACTTCATTAGACTCTGGAGGATAAGCAACAACAACAACTACTGGGACGGAGTTACATGTTCTTATCGTCGAAGTGGGTAGAATTGATTGGGTCAACCGCTGGTTCTTTTTTTCCCCAATGAAAATATTCTTGCACGTGACTAAATGTCCCTGCATTTTACTAGTAATGAAATATACCAACCACTATAATCTACCGCACTATGTTAGGAACATAACTAGGCTATTTGGAAAGGTCTCCACAGCGCTCGGCGAAGAATCGATGAATGTTCTGAGTGAATGATAGTAAATAATAGTGAATAAGTGAATGCTATTTTGTTCTCCAGAACAGTTAAAATTTTTACCAAATACATTAAGCATATTAGGTACAGTTACGAAAATTTTTTTAAAAATGTCAAAGATGCTTTAACAATTTAAAGAAGCATTGTGTCCAGTATCAAAACCTCAAGTTATGCTCCAACCCCTCAAAACCTGATTAACGTACGGGCCTCCGGTACACTGGATCCCCATATTTTAAGGGACCCCTAAATTTTGTGTGTGATAAGCAGAAATAATTTTCTAATTAATTTACAACCGTTAATATTAGTTTTTATTTTAAATTAAAAACATGTTACTAGTTTTAAATATTAAACATCCGTTGAAATCTTAATGTGTTACTTTAAAGTAAAAAGTTCGGAAGTTTTCTACATGTACAAAAGAGTCTTCAGGGCTACGATCCTTTGCCCCTAAATTTGTTATTTATGAATGTTTTTGTATGCTGTGAGTATATGGGGGTTCACAAATTAAACGGTTACTGAAGAATCTCTTCCTCAGTTGCTGTCACTATTGAGGAATCTTCTTCAGTAGCTGTCACAAGACGGGGGTAAAATCTTCAAATATTACCTTCCATTCGTACCCTGCAACACTTACACTCCTAATATCTACAGACATGTTCAAGTTAATCACCTCTCCCATTAAATATTATCATTTCTTATACGACTCCCAATCGAAACGTATTTAATTTGCAGCCTCCTAGATCCCCTAACAAATCGTATCTGCTCTACGAACAGTAAAACTCACTCTATTTTGAATAACGAATATAAAATTAATAATTTTCTCAAAGCGATGGGGATTATCAAAAAAATAAATAACAAAAATTTAACGAAAAGTGTAGATATTTTTAATTATTGATGTTTCGACAATTTGACAACGTTTTTGTCGATTAGGAGATGTTTTGTCCATTTTGTGACATTTTCCGAAAGTCGTTAAGTTTGTCGCTGAGGTCGCCAAGTAGGACAATAGGACAGACTGATCCTATTGAAACATAATTAATATGCTATCCCCAAATAAACCACAATTCATTTATGACGCCCTAATGTTTAAAAGAACATTATAAAGCGATATTTTAAAAAAATATCGTGCACTTCATCGCCAAGGTCGCAAATTTTGTCGCCAATCGTTCCAGTGGGATCTGGGTGATTATATATTGTATGTTTGTCGGAATAAAGTACAAAACCTACACAGTAACAAATATTGGAAAACATTGATACGTGGTGTTATTGACTGATATCTATCCGCAGCTTCACTCCGAACAATCGCCCATCAAAGTCATTCTTAACTTTCAATTTGCGTTTCTTTTCTTTTCAGCGTGCAGCCCAAAGTAAACACTTGGAACAATTACTTCAAGGACGTTTGTGGCTCGTTCACCTCATACTTCCTGGTTCGGAACGGATTTATTTCTCAATTTTTTTTCAAGACATTTTCCTACAATACAGACAACGAATACAGGAAAAAGCTCATCTGCTTTTAATGGGATGAAAAATTGATTTTATCGACTATCGAAAAATGGATGTTTGGGAATGCAATATAATCTTTGCCTCCATTAGATTGTTTAAATCGATCGTTTTTCCTTCGAGTTTTTCTTTGAAATATTTCAATAAGAACAGTGGTTCTTGTATATAAGAGTTGTTTTTCTGTTTGGTGATTTTGATATTTGGGAGGCGAAACATTGATATTCGCATATTATGAAGTCTTCACATGACATGCATGTATTCTACAAATCTTATCTCCATATGGTTAAAAATTCTGATGTGAGCAGCACATGACTTTCCCTTCTTAATTCAATGGTTTTACTTCTTTCATAACGAAACAATGATGTACAAGTTCCACAGAACAAAATTGACCGCTTTGGAAATTAATTGTTAGTCCAAAAAGAATGATTTATTCACGCACTCGCGCGCAAAATCCTCATCAAATTGTTATGGATATCCTGTGAAGTAAATGACTACGAGCGAATTCGTGAATGGAACGAACTAGATGTTGCAGATGTATTTGTTGCATAATATTGCAAATGGAAAATGAACCTATTGGGTGATACTTACTACTTTTTTTAATTTCTTTTTTCATACATTTATTTGAAAAACGTAAAATATCTCGGGAACGGTTTTTACTAGCGTTGTAAAGTGTGAAAGCCCCAGGCCGTCCGGCTCTTTCACACTTTACAACGCTAGTAAAAACCGTTCCCGAGATATTTTACGTTTTAGCGTTGTAAAGTGTGTAGCATTTGTTTTCTAATGAAACATTACGTCTTATACGATATTTATTTATCATTAAATCTTGACTTTTTACTGAGTCTTTTCAAAATGCTCAACAGAAACGAATATTTTGTACAATAATAATTCCATAATAATCTATAAAATACGTAATTCTACATTCTTCCGTATGACAAAAATAGCGTAATAAGATTTCCAAACCCATCAAGGAGAACTCTTAGAGGAAAAGAAAATCCAATAACTGTGCTACAGTTCTAGCGTAACAACATAACGGTGGCTACAGTTCGAGCTTCAGTGCAGGCACTCCTTCAGTACATACATACAAGTTAGGATCAAAGAGTTCGGAGACTGTGCTGATATCTCCAACCCTGATTGGAGGACAGGGGAACTATTTTACCGTGGCGTAGAGGCATATGTGACGCACGATGTGAAAAGGAAAAGCAGGTCTGCAGTGCAGGGTTTTTCCATACAATGCGTGTCAGTGAATTGTAGTCGTTCGCGTTCGTCGAAAATGGAAATGGTGTTTGAAGAACAACGTGCGAATATCAAATTCTGCCAGCGTTTGGGGAAATCGCCGGCAGAAACATTGCACCTGCTGCAGGTGCAATGTTTTTGTCACTGACACGCATTGTCTGGAAAAACATCTGTTTCTTCCTTTTCACATCTCACGTCACATGTGCGTCTACGCCACGGTAAAATAGTTCCCCTCTCCTCCAGTCAGGGTTGGAGATATCAGCACAGTCTCCGAACTTTTTGATCCTACCTTGTATATAGTATATCTATGTTCGGTACAACTGAGGTTTGTCAGTATATAACCCCAAATGACCTTCCTTATATCTTTTATATAGACATATATCTTTATATTATATACATATATATTTATAAACATATATATTTATATATAGAGACATACATATACTGCGTCTGTGTCCGGTACAAAGGATAGGTGTAAATATATAATTCCAAATGACCCCTTCATATTGATTTGCATCACCGACGGCACTGGAACATCAAACTGAGCTGGACAAACTTCTAAACCGATAGATAGACCGTCACCAAGGGAAATGGTCATCAGTGGGAAATTTAGACTCTAGCCGTCATGGCTAACAATACGACGACCATCCGCTTCTCACTGCAAAGTACCCAATATATATAATATACATACCAACAGTACCAATAATATATTATATATTATTCATACTTTTCACTACCAATAATATATAATTTTCGAACATCGCGAAGATTGATAATTGTTTACGGTGCATAGAGCAATGTGTGTATGCCAGAAATACGGTTTGTATTTCTTCACATATTAATAAACTAAATTGATAATAACTCAAAATCTATTATTTTTTCTTGAAATTATTTTGCTATCTGATGTGCAATGTGTGGATGAGACCCAAACAATTATTCAAGGACTGCAAATAGAAACTTTGGAATTGCGTTAAATTCATCAATCTGCGTTTGACACTCTTATGATCGAGTTTTTATTTTAAGAACTCCACCTTGGCCGTTAAAAGCATTGCTAAAATTATTCACTGCTCCGTGATTAAAATCTCTGTTTAATTGTTGTATAGACATCGGAGAAATCCAGAGCATTCCCATTGGTCAGAAAATAAATACGTTTCTACACAGATTGACTCAGAATAATAACTCCCGGAAACTCATAGAATGGTTCATTTTGCCGGCAGAAGAAAATACTCTATTTTTGTTTACGTCCTTACCTCCTGCTGAGCGTCTGCCAAGAAAGCGCGCGCTTTGTAATCAGCCTTCTTTCAGCAATAGGGTAGAACGAAACGAAAGGGTAGGGCCACCTAGTCCCCACTTAACTTGTCAACGTCGTCAGATCATGGGCGTACCTGACGCAAAGAACGGAGCGGCGTCCTTTTGCCCACATCTCACTACAAGGCACACCTCATCACTCTTTGCCTCCGCACGAACACCTAGCCACTACAAATGCACCAAGTCTACATTTGTTAGGGTCGTAAGCCTTGCATGTTGACAAAACTAACCGTTGTAATAGTGGTGGTATTGGCAAAATCTACAGAAAATTCAGTCCAGTGAACATTGCTGCTATGTACGAATCCTGCTTCTATTCATTCCTCTTGAATGTGTCTAAATCAGACTTCTGCTTAAAAAGGCAGCTTTAAGGCAGAATAAGAAATGAAGATCTAGCATTTGAAACACGGAATTTTATAAAACAGGCATATTAGCAATGGTTCAAATTGATCTACATTTGATCTGGTTCAGGTTTTTTTCCCTTTATTTACGCACCATATACTGTAAAATCAATGTAATTTTCTGATACTCTTTTAAATCTCAAAATTAATTTTAACAGCCAACAAGAAATAAAAACGAAGGATGTTACTCTTATAGTGAGTCCCATATAATTGCTTATGTCTGTTTCACAGATTAATATTCTGTTGAGATAAAACGTGAAGGTAATGTTCGTGCCAATTGGGTAATTATGGGTTTGCTATGTGTCGAGTGCCCTCGAATCAATCTATAAAAAAAAAATCTAATAAGAAAATATATTTTTAGAATTACGTTTGCTTTAAATGATGTGAATATGTCAACGCAATGCATATAAGCATTTTTGTAGAAGCTTCGGTACGTGCCGATTGTTAAATTGAAAAATGAAGAAGGGGCTAATTATAACGCCCAATGAATAATTTTTATCATGTCCCCGTGCTAAACAGGGTAATTTTGAGCATCTGAGCAACACACTAAACCATGATCTCAAATCTTCACCTCTCCTTGTAGCTCCTTGGCCCACTTATAAGAGGGTGGATCAAAAGGTTCCTCGACGAGCTGAGGCAATCAGCAGGAGGTGTGTGTGGTGATGACGAAACTCAAAATTCTCGCCCATTTTTTTTTTTTTTTTTTAAGCTGCAAAGTTGAAACATTCGCCATCCTTAAACCCATTAGCATTTATATACTATATCTAAACGCCGATTTTATTAAAACGAAGATGTATCCAAGTAATATAAAAATCAATATCTTAAGCTGATTAAAAACTTATCAAATATGCTCCAAATCAAATTCATGATGTTTGGATTGCAATAAAAAAATATCTGTATAGTTAATTTCAGCTGTTGCATTCATGAAACGTAACTAAAATTCTTTTAAAAAATTCATTCGGTAACAGGAAAGTAATGTTGGAAAAGGTGAATATCGAAGTGAAATGTAACTATCCTGTATTTTCATTTAATGTCCAGTGAAGATTCAGTAAAAAATTGTCAAAGTTCACTTTCTTTTATGACTCATCTTTTCCCAAATTAAAAAAATAAATAAATCGAAAATTTTTCAGTACAGCAAAGTCTCAAACTACATATTTAAAAGCAAAAACCATTTCAAATTGCAATTTCTTTTCTTACGATACAATTGAAAATCTCTTGGGACCAACCACTTTTGAAGAAATATGATGTTATCTGATTAAAAATTTTATCGCAAAATCCTGAAGTTCTGTGTTTTCAATGATTTCGCAATGAGATGAATCTTTGTGCCTCAAATCACAATGTTTAATCACAGCTTGTACCATTATTTGTGCTAATTGTAATGCACCAGAGTGGAGCAAATGAACTATAGTCAACCCTACAGTTCATTTGTTCCTGCTTCCTCTTTGTGGACGTTAAACACGATTCTATCAGATAATTTCAGCTCCAGATATTATGCAAGTTATTCCAATGTTTTTATTTTTATTAAATATGTGTGAGTGACAGTATGTGACAGTACATATTTCATAAAATGCCCTTATGGACAGTCCCCAAGACAGGTCACGTCTTAACTCTCTAGTTCCAATATGTATTAAAAAAATGTTGATACCTGGAAATGTATTCAAATGGAGAGGGAGGGGGTAAAATAACTCACAAATAAAGAGGTGAGTGAAAACTCAGTCGCGCTCTTTCGAGTGAAAGGAAGAAAAAGCTCTTGAAAAAGAGAGATCTGTAAGGTAAATGCCTGCCAGCGATGTTTGTGTATTTTCTTAGCGTAGAAAGGTGGAACCACAATCGGCTGGTGGTCCCAGTTTCCTTTGGGGGACCTAGGTAACAAGATGGAAGATGCCAAGGTATGGAAGTGCCGACATCAGGACCCGTGAATAGGGTGGAAATGTAAACCCGACATTTCAATTTTCGTCCACCCCACTTGTGAGAGGGTTTGGTGAACAAGGAGGAGCATGGTACCTGGATACCTGTTGATGGATGACGGTGGCAGTGGAAACCGTAAATTTCTCGGATACTACTTCTTGTACACAAAAGGTGCTTGTAGAGGGGCAGAGGCTTTTCATGTAGCCGACAAATGTGAGAGGCCGAAACTAATTGAAGCGTTGGGGTTTTCAGAGCATTTTCATCAACATTAAATTCCCTCGTTGGATAAAGACGTAGATGTCCTAATAGAATCTACTAGGATATCTAAGGATAAATATGCAAAGTTACTTTGCAAAGTTATGTAACAGCATAGGTCCAAAATTATCCCAAATAGTGTTTGCTTTAGGATGAATACTTTTTTTTTTTTTCCTCTGGCAAATTTGCACCTAAAGATTTCAAGGCCTAAATTATTTTATATTTTTCTCTGTTTACTATTAACAATCTCTAAACTTTTCCTATTTTCTTGCGAACAAGGAATTGATATGTCTTGAAATGTTCATTTGAATGAAGTCATGATATCCATATCATCTACAGTTGGGAAGTTTTCAGTGAATCCAAAATATAGATATCAATCGAATGAGTTGTAACCGCAACTTAAGAGCTGATACTCATAGCCCTCTCGAACATTTGTTAAAAATAAATATACAAAACGTTAGTATCTTATCTGTCATGCAACAAAACTATTGTTAAAATTTTGTACTTTTATTTGAAACATTTTCTATCTTTGTATACATTTTCACACAGACAACACCCCTTGAAATAAAAACAGATGAAAGTTAAATCCAGAGGGATACCGCAAAAAGCATTTGCATAGGAAATTGCACAATTAGTAAGGATAGTAAGGCAGAAACCACTGATCTGCGTAAGACCAGTTGCCGATAAACGTGTTGACATTTTGAACCTATAATTAGTCTCGTGCTATAAACCGCTTTGAGACGTGTCTATAAAATGTCGTAATATAAATGCCACGGAAGAGATATGCCATAAAAATATTCGCGGTTTTCTGCTCTTGTTGTTTCCAGAGCCAAGACACAGTTAACTCAGAGTGGGTGGTCCAAAGAAATTCCTTATTATATATCGGCATAACGTAACTGGGGTAGATATCCATTTGCGGACAAGACCCGTTGGCGCCCCGACGGCCGGCTGCCCTGTCGAGATAAATAAACGAAAAGACGAGCATCCCGAACAAAAAAATGCAAACAATAAGTAGAGTCAGGTTCTTATTAGAAATGAAGCATCTCGCCGGAAAGAAGAGGGCCCGATAAGAGAGGCGGTGTACTTCCTGAAATGTATCCGCAAACCTAATCTCTTGTTTGGTTTCGGAGTGGAGTGGAACTGTGTGTCGCACGCGGGGTTCTTCAACGGGCTGGTCAAAGGGATGGAGAGGGTGATGACGGTGACGCAAGGGTTCGGATGAATTGTCTTCTCGAGGAGGATGCGGATCTTCAGGGGGAGATGCTGAGTCTCGAAATCTTCCGCGCTGTTTACGACAGCTGATAGGCAGGTACTTGAAATGTCCTTGGAGGGCCTTGAGCACGTTGTGTCAATAAGGTGCCGTTTTGAAGATGTTATTGGCTGAGTGAATCAGGATGTATTCGTGTTTGTTTTATGGATTTCATAGAGCGAGGTTGATTAAATAATGTGGAGCATGGGAATTATCGGTGCATTTAAGTATAGATGTGTATCATTTTTTAAGATTGGTCAAAATCCAATACCCAGATTTTGTGTTCATTTCACAAATTTATTTTATGTTCCAATTTCAAATAATTAATAACTTGATATATTTAATTGGTTACGCATGGCTTTAAATAATATGTATTTTCTTCTTTAATTCGATCTAAATGGAATGAAAATTTTAATTTATATATTTAAAGCCCGTGAAAGGAAAAAATGAAATGAAAATTGTTTGGGAAATTAAAACAAATTAGGCAAACTGTCTCGTTATCGTGAATTTTACCAGATATAAAATTCGACATAGTATTTGGTTGATATCCTTTTTGGTGTACGTATAGAATGTACTTTAATAATTCTTCAATTCCTAAAGATTATTCTACAGACTACAGCTTTTCCTGGGTTGCCTTTAATTTATTTACCTTTCCGTTTATTGATAGCATTTATCTAAAGCTACAATTTTGAACTACTTTGCTACTGTCACATATATTAAAAATATTTCCCATTTATGGGAATGCAGTTATATGATATTAAAACTTCTGTAATCTTCCTGACTTTTAAATATATGTCACTCTTTCTGTTCTCCCTAATTTTCTCTGCTACGCTTTGAATTTATAACCCTGATATATACTTGATAAAATTTATTCCGACTGTAATTTAAAAAATAAGATATAATATTTCTGCAAAATAGGCCCCTTTTAAGATACTTGTAGTTTTCTTTCCTAAAACAATTCTCTGTTACAAATTTTTACTCATTGAAACAAATGTTCATTTATTTGTCATACCTAAACCGTAAATACATTTGACAGCTTAAACTGTGTCAAACACCTTTTGGTTATTTGCTAGAGACAAATATTAAAATATTATATGCAAATAAAAAAAAAAATCAGAATCTAATAATATAATAATAACTATTAAATTTATAATTAAAAATACTTACTTAATATATCAAAAGCATCATTGCTTAATATATCAAATGCATCACGCGTTGTTGTTGAGACCCAGAACGTCCGACCTACCAGAAAGGTGTAAGGTAACTGTTTGGACAGTCGGGAAGTCCCACCCAATTTAGACCGCAACCAAGAGAAGGAGGCATCTGCAGGGACCGTACCCTCCTTCCCCTACCACCAACCTCTCGGAAGGACTTACGGACCCACATGTTTAACGTGATCGTACTCCGCATGAACACGGCGGTTGTTGTGGCAGCGTGCAAATCCAGCGCGCAAACTACCGAGCTACCGCGCCCGAAATGTGCCAACAGCACGCGGTGTTCCCAGGTGGTCACCCACCCAAGTACTAACTGCGCCCGATGCTGCCTGACTTCGGTGATCTAACGAGAACTGGTGTTTTCAGCACGGTATGGCCGTTGGTTCTAAATGCATCACGTGTGGACTTTTTCGTTTTCATCTCTAAAAGGATGCACAGAAACTTTCGCCAGACTCCGTAACTTTCGTTTCAGTTGAAAGAAAGATCGAACTTTTCGGAAGAGAGAAAATTTCCTGGTAAGTTTGCCGCTGCATTTATCTCTTCTTCCACAAGTGATTCTATTTGTATGCGAAGAATGCGATCTATGAAGAATCGGAATGCGACCACAGAATGACATCCTTATAAAGAGAAAGGGATGTCCTTGTTTTATTTTATCCAGATTTTTTTTCCAACTGGGAGTCATTCTATTTTAAGTATACAGTGTTGTTTTAAGCAGAACTATTTAGTACTCTGGTGCATGACCATATAATTTTTTTTTGTTACCAATATTTATCTTCTCATATTGTTGTGTATAACATATTGTTTTAAAACAAATGTCAAATTTGACACTTTGATGATAAAGTACATTTTGAGATCTCTTGAAGACAAGATCTGTTTGTGGACGTGTGTGAGCGTGTCTGTAGGTGTAGTTACTTACGTTGACCGATCATGGCTGAATCGCGATGATTCAAATCACATGATTTTGTCTTTTCTAGATAGTAATTATAATATTTAAACCTGTCAAAGACAAGAAAACTAATACTCGTAAAATTAAGTTATAATTTTATTAATATGATTTTTTTTGTTATTATTTAACAATATATGGCACTTAGTTCCATTAGGCTCTCCGTTTATACACCATAGAGGGCTTATAGGAAGTTTTGAAATATTTTTTTTGAAAAGGAAAAAGAAAAAGCATTTTCTACGCTCTTTTGAAGGAAATCGGAAATCCTTCTGAGTTAGGTTCTATCCTTTGTTTAATGCTATATGTGTGCAAATATTCAGTCCTCATAGCTCACCGATGGCACTTCTGGAGAGTTTGGAAAGACTTCTCCAGAACGCCCTCATTTTCTTCTCCCCCAGAGGGAAAATAAAAAAGTACGAATTCTTTAGGTTCTGTCCCGTGTTCGATACTATATGTGTCCAAAGTCTCAGTCCTCTATGTCACTGACGGGCCTCTGGAGGGTTTGTAAAGACACACACACACGTTTATTATTATTTAGATATCACAAATGTGTAGGTAAAATAATTGAATTAAACATTGTTTTTTTGGTTTTTTTATTGAAGTTTCATACTATTCTGGTAGCAAATTTTTTTTTATTATTTATTTATTTATTTAGTTATTTTTTTGTAACTTACATCTATGAAAATATTTTCTTAAAATATTTTTTTTCTGATGAATTCATGATAATACCACGATATTAAATGCAATAATATTTTAGTGATGAAAGAATTTTGTTTTTTATTTAATGTTTTTATGACTAATATACTTTTTACTTTTCCTACAACAATGGAATAGTAATATAGTGGAATGGAACTGAAATTTGAAATTCAAGTATTTAAACGGTTTACACTTTTCTGCCGTTGTAAAACACGAATAAATTATTTTAGCTTAACGTGTCTGTGTGTGTTTTAATGAAATGGTGAACTTTCAATGTGCAAGATTACCTCTGTTTCTAAATGAAGTTGTTGATATCTTCAGGTAATCCGATTCCCTTCGTGTGCCTTATCCTAAGGTAACTTCCTTTTTAGGACACGCCCGGTAAGAGCGGGTAAACGCAGTGGTTTGTAAACACAGCTGCTCGGTTAAGTTCTCTCTTCTACTTAAGACACTGCAAACTTCTACACGTATGGACACTTCTTGAAACAATTTCATCCATTCTATTTTTATTGAGAATTTATTGAGATTTCATTGAGCGCTGTAGAATCTAGCAGTATTTTTATTATCTTTTGCTTATTTATTTCACCAGTCTTACGAATTTTCTGAAAACCTGAAAGTGACATCTCCAGAACCGGAAATGGGAATCCTTAGTGGACTCCCGAACCCCTTCTAGAATCCGATGCTAAATCAATATCTAAGCTCTCTCTATCTATAGAGCTTAGATATGAATTCAGCATCTCCTGAGAAATATATGTTTTAAGGAAATATTTTAAACTGGAAGTGTAAAAAACAAAAAACGGAAGTGGAAATATATAATGACTCCCCCCACCAACCTCTCCAGAAATTCATGTTGAATTTCATATCAAACATCTGAGCAATATCTATAGCAGATCCAGAAAAATGGATGTGTTAAGAAAAATACTAATTTTGAAAAATACTAATTTTGAAGTGGAAACTAGTAGAATCTCTAGAACCGGGTGTTGTTGTTGAGACCCAGACCGTCAGACCTACCAGAAAGGTGTAAGGTAACCGTTTGGACGGCCGGGAGGTGCCACCCAATTTAGACCGGAACCCAGTGGGGGAGACATCCACAGGGACCGTATCCTCCTTCCCCTACCACCAACCTCTCGGAAGGACTTACGGACCCACATGTTTAACGTGATCGTACTCCGCATGAACACGGCGGCAGTTGTGGCAGCGAGCAAACCACCGGGCTACCGCGTCCGAAATCGCTAGAACCGGATGTGTAAATTTTTAGTGAGTTCCTCAGGCCCCTCCGGAATTTGATGCTAAATCCATATCAGTCATCATCTAAGCGTTGTCTATAGCCAATTCTGAGAAACATAGGTTTTAAGGATGTAAAATTAAAAAAAATGAATCAGAAATACAAAAAGAACCGGAAGTGGAAATGCGTAGTAACCCCCCACTTCCTATTCTCAAAATTTGATGCTGAATCTAAATCAGTTATCATTTGAGTTCTATCCATAGCAGATTCTGAGAAACAGGCATTCCAATGAAGAAATTTTTGCAAAATAATAATATAGCAAAGTTTTTGCCACCAATAAAAGAATTTTATAAATAAGTTAGAGTTAACGATTTCATAAATGAGTGAAGTGGGGAAATAAGTTGAAAAGAAGCACATTAAACACCCCGAAGAAACGTCTTCCTCCCACAACCAAGGAGGCACGTAAACACTAAATAAATCTTCCGCCATACTGTAGCTGCAGAGTCGTAAATGAAGGATTTAAGTAGTTTCTAAGACTGATCTTAGCGAAAAGAAATGAAACCGTATTCTTCAGTTAATATACCCCTAAAAAAGGGTGAACCAAAATGGTCAGCTTAGAACAAAAATTTCAATAAATCAGAGACAATTAAATGAAACATATAACAAAGGCCGCAAAAATCCTATGTTTCAACAAACATGGCAAAATAAAACTGGCTAAACACGCAACAGAAACAAATGACGACAAAGAGACACAGCAAGCCTGTGTAAAAAAAGAGAATAAGGTAAAAGAAATGCCAACATGCCCTTTAAGTATCCAAATAATTTGTCATTTTGACAACTTTTGAAAGAATTTCCCTGTGGAGGTGAAAGAGGGAGTTTCTATCCCAAATGTACCCTATAATTTTGTGTTAAGAATGTATAAAAGTTAAAAATCGATTTAATGCTGCATTTAGGTTGATAGGATCAAAAGGTATTCAGGTTGATGTAGATGAAATGGAACTTATTTTTATTTAAATACAAATGTAAATATTATATACATGAAATTAAAAAAAAAAAAATATGGCACTTGCTAATAAGTGTTGTAAATGTTTATTATAAGACTCATATGAGAATACTGAGAATTTTTAGGATTTTGAAGACCAGAATATATTACATGTAACAACTCTGCAGTTAAAAATTGTTATTTAACCAGTAATAATTGAATATTATGGGTGCTATGATGGTACTGTAACAAAATTATTTGCAGTTATGGGCTTTACATATAAAATATTGGAATGGGGCGCTTCACTCTAATTTCTTATGCATTCTTATTCCATATTTTATGTCTATTTGTAAACACAAGGCTGAATACCAGGCTGATAGAAATATATGTTTTCATGATTTTTTTTTTTCTTTTTTTTTTCTTGTGTGTCTATTTGCCATTCACATATCGACAAACTTGGCAGTCGTGGCGAGGAATTTGACAAAATATCGTCAACTTGGCGACATTCAAAAAATATCGCCCAATTATGACAAAAATTCAACATCTCACAAAATTAAGTTTAACTTATTTGCTTTATCCCTGTTGTTTTGTAGAATTACCAACTTAAAGATCTTGATTCAAATTGAGTAAGTTTCACAATTCATCCGGACAAGAACGTTTTATCAGAAGGAGGGAGGGGAATCTTAAATTAATTGTAGTTTGTTGGGGGGGGGGGGGTATAATTATATTTTGTTATCGGTCGTATAACATAATAGTTAATAATATTGATCGAGAGGGGTGCGTCGTCCGCACGTATTCGATGATTTTTGGAGGGTAAATTTTACAGACAGACGGACGGATGAGATGGAATCTTTTACAGTACACCATACACCCCATCATAAGCAGTGTTTCTTTTAGGCATGCATCCGGGGGGGGGGGGGAGAGCTCCCCTGAGACGATTAACCGTCGCCCCAGGAGACATTTTATGTGACAACTATTTGTGTGTTTCTATTTATGTGACAACATTTAGATATATTTATATAGGGCAAAATAGAAAACTTGCTCCCCCCCCCCCCTCTAAAGTTTCTTTCGCTTCCCCACCCAAAATGTCCTGAAAGATAGACTGAATCTAGTTTATTTAACATTTTCACGCTATTGCGTCATACTATCCCGGGAGAGAAATACCTGGATAAACTGTGTTTGCAGTAGCAGATACCAATCGCTATCAGAAGTCTCTTTAGCCTGCATTCTCCCACAGAAGAATATTGACTGTCGGACAAGTTTGCCCGATAACCAGCGGGATGTTCTGGAGGGCTTTCCCGCTCTCCTCATTCCTTTGTGTAGTATACCGGAAGAAGAGTTACGGATATATCCCATTTTGCTCGATTTTATTTGCAAAAGCATTGTGACAGAGTCATTTCCCCGAAATTCGTTGCCGGAGATCCATTCGTGTAGTAGTATATCATTTTCCTAGAAGTGATTGAATATTTTACTGCTTTTCACTTGCTTCTGCGATTTGAAATTATGTTTTGCAATGATAGTTTTCACCTCGTGGAAAGTATGGGAAGCTTCAATTGCGATATACCTCTTTCCAATAAAGTTTTTTATCAGAGTATTTTGCTTACTTTCCTGATAATACACACTCGAATTGCATGTTTATCGTATAAGATTTTAGACCATGAGCGTTAAATTAATTGCATTTAATAAAATTATAGTGGTAGCCTTCTTTCTCCATGGAATTGCAAATGACTCTTTCTGCTGAAAAATTGAACTGCGAAGGTAAGTATATCGTTCTGATTGACTGTCTGATTTACTGTCGTCATTCCACGTAACCTGTAAAGTATTAAAATTAAAATTAGTTTTTTATTGGTAGATATTTGAATGGAATTAAAATTTTCTTTTACACAAATTTCTGCTTTTGTATTCATGGAACATTGCGCTATTTATCGATACACTTTTGGAGGATTTTCAGAAGCATCCGTTGACATTTGAAAATGCAGACCGGAATATAGTGTGGAGCTATTGTATTCTTCTGGGAACTAGCTGCCTTCTTGTCTGGTTCGATTTTATGTGACGATAATCCGCGGGCCAGATATATTGCCAGATAATGTTCTTTTTTTAGTTTTCAGTGTTTGATCATTAAAAAGCAGTGTACGCAAAACTATACCTGCAAACTTATCTTGGAGTAGTATGTATAGAATAATGTATTTATCTTACAGCAAGAAAATGCTCAGATGATCGTCCTCAGATGATCATCCATCACCAGTCGATGACCATGGTTTCGCTGTCTTCGCCGCTTGTCGGCACGGTGCATGCAATGAGATGCTTAAAGCAATAATTTTAGATATTCTCTGGTAGAAGTATTGAAACTTCGAATCCAGTAATGTTTCAGGGCGCTTTTACCGCCTCCATTGTTAATAAAAATTCCAAATGTTTAGGTGAAGCACTAATAAGATTCTAAGCATTTTGGTAAACAGTGAAGCGATTTCTTGCCCTATAATAAGACGTTGCATAAAAGCATGAAAGTGCTCAACTGATCATCCATCTTCACCCTTATACCATAGTTGTTTTTGTTGCTCGTCAGCACTATGTAGACGATGTGATGATAACAAACACAATATTCCTTAGGCGGGTATGTTTACTAGATTCGCAGCAATACCCTGTTATAGGCTAGAAGTTGTTTTACAGTGTATTTATCTAGTTTATGATACAAAATATCTTTGCGCACACTCTTCTAAAGGACAATGCGGAGTTTTATTTATTATCTTACAGCATGAGCATCCAAGAGTGAAACTGTGCTACATACATCTAATTCTTATCTGACATTGACATTATGCAAAATGGTCAAAATTATTTTATCTTCCTACACCTTCATTTACCTTCGATCATTTAGCATAATATCAATTTTGAATAGTAAGATTTATTGTTTTGAATTGAATCTACCCATACCCCTAATTGTATGTGCGATTAAAATTCATTTTCTTCTTTTCCGTGCGTCACTGTTATGTATAGGAGCAGTGTCTCTTTCAAGAGTTTTTTGCAGGGAAGCGTTTGAAATTTCAGGGGGGGGGGGGGGGGGGAGGTTCTATTTGCCATATATACATGAAATGTATCTAAATGTTGTCATATAAATAGAAACTATATTAACATGAAATTTCTCTGTGGGGGTGGGCGAGTTATCGTCTCCGGGGAAGACTTTCACCCGAATATATGCCTGAAAGAAACACTGTATGGGAAGACTTTAAAAAGCTTGGTTTTCCTCATAAGTTAGTAGTCTTTCATTCCTATATTTCTCTCCAGTCAAATTTCGCTTTATATTTTTTGTATAGAGAGTTGAAGTCATATTGTTGTGCATTGCGCCTGTAGAGGTAAAGGAAATAGAGATGGATGCAAGAAATTTGAAGTGTTTCACGAATAACGGTTGTAGAGAGAAATGAAAGTTTACTCATAGATGTCCGACATGCAAGATCATTGGCGCATGTCCGGTGCATTTTTCATTTGCGTTATTTCCCCGAGAGAAAGCAGGGGCAAACAGTCCTTATTGAGGATGTAAATTTGCATTATACTCGATGCTTTTCTGTTCGAAACCCATCACGCTACGAATGGCGGCATCCAGAATCGATTGGGAATTCTCACGCATGGTTCTCAGAAGCAATAGATGGAAGATCTATTCGGTCTGACCACAAAGAGCCGCACCTTTCCTAAGTACACCCCATCGAGCGATGGATCTGGGCGCCGAGGAGACTTTTTAACGTTGCTAATTACGGCCATTCCGAAGATGATTCCATAATGGAACGCAAAAATAAATTGACAGACAAACCGCCATTCGGAAGCGGGAACGCAGACAGCTCATTTCCAATGCCCGCTGATGGCGAGGAATTATTACATGATTTGTATTTTTTATGTATGCATTTTTATGTCTCTTTCAGGCAACACGTAGCCTGTACGAATTTGTAACAAATTAGGAATGTGGAAAAAAACTCATATTTTGCACATCCAACAATTTATTTTATTAGCATACTAGAAAAACAAGCTCGTCATAAGACGGGTTAAAACTGCCATTTCCCTATTCATAAAGTTACAAAAGTTTACCTCCGATTCGCTCGTTTGCAACACTTGCGCTCCTAATATCCATTGGCACATACGATCCTTTCCTATTTAATATTATTATTTGTTATACGCCTCCCGAAACATACATACTTACCATCTCCTAAAAATACGCGATTAATTTACGATCCCTTACCCCTTAGCAAAACCTATCCCACAAAGAGTGAAACTATATCTTATTTTAATGAAATATATTAAATTAATAATTCCCACAAATCGACAGGGCTTATCAAAAAAATTAATTAATGTCCCAAAGTATTAAATTTTCATCGATTTAGTGTCACATTTATTAATTTAGCATCGTCTTCATCAATTTCACAACAATTTAAAATAGTTTTCAAATTTGTCGCTAAGGTCGCCCATATTTCGCTAAGAGTTTTAGACAAGTTTAGTTATGTGTGCTTATATATAATATTCCTCTATACCAAGAAAAAATCTTGTGTGCAACCCGTAACTGGAAAATGATATCATGTGAAATGCAGAAAGTGATATTATGTCGTTAAGCAACGGAATTAAGCCCAATGAGATTATACCATAGGCGATTTTTATTAATTTTTTTTATTTAAATTATTAAGAAATAAATATAAAAATTAATTTTATCGGAATTACATTTTTGACTGGATTATATCAATTAGGGCTTTCGAGTTAAAAGGTTATGGGGATTATTGATATTTTCCATTACTTAAATCATCTGTTTCATTTTAACAAACTCGTATATTGTGTTTAGCCAATTGTTGAAGCAGCGTAATATTGGTACGGGTATATCTTCTAATACCCCATTTTAGCGCTTTCGTTTTGACATATATTAATGCAATTTCATATTTTTTTGTAAATTTATTTACAAACGAGAACAAAATATTTTATTCTTCATATCTGCCTGTGAAGATAATCTTGTATAGCAAAAACATTCTTACACAGAGATTCTTTTTAGGAGAATTAAATTAAATATTTTAATAGAAAATTTTGAGTACCAATGTCATTTAAAATATTATAGGAATTTACACATAATTGTGAATTTTATGTTTCTTCATATTATTTATATATATTCCATACGAAGAACAAGTATACTACGAGTATAATATATATGCTGCAATCTTACAAAAAAACTCAAACTCACGATCTACAACCAGTGCTACAGTAACAGCAACTATATTTGGTACCTGGTGCGAAGTAATTTTGACTGCGCCTCTTTTCCTGTATACCACATATGAATGGACCCTTTCATATCGTTACAGATCGTAGTGCGGAGATATCGCTCGCACCGTACTATCCTTGCTGCGGCGCTGGCTGCAACTGTAAATTGAACAATATCTACAGGAATCATGTTGAGTGGTCCTGTTGTTGTATACAAATGCCGGTCATTTGGCCGCTGGGCCTTAGACAACGAGCTCTCCAGTATTTCTCAATGGTTGGATTGAAAGTCACGAATGCAAAGTATTCTTCCAAATGTTTCCCAGACATAGGCTGTCCTAGGTTACATAAAATACAGTTCGGGAAAGCAGCAAGTCCAATACGATGAAGATGAGCCCTGAGACAGTCATGACCAGTCAAAAGTCTGAACCTGGCAACTGCTTCTCGTCGAGGAGCCTCTGGAATGACAGAAATGGTCTTGCCTAGGACGCTCCATGACTTTCCCTTAGATGCTGTCCCGAGGTAACTACCTCTTTCAGGACACGCCCGGTTAGAGCGCGAAGAATAAAGCCGTGTGTATTTACCAACATAAATTTATTTACACTATATAAATATTTACACAATATTGATTCAAAATATTTAAAATACAACTTCCCATATTTCAAATGGGATGCATACCAATTTAAGGTAAACAAATTACAAAGTATATATATATAGTCTCACAGACTAAAATGGAAAAGATGGTAAATAAAATTAAGATTCACTATCCTAAGTTATATTTAATTATCCTTAAAACGAAGAGAGAGGTCGAACAAATACATAATAGGAAATAGGTCCCAAATGGGTAACACACCAACATCGCTGGCCGAGTTGCGGGCTCGCACTCCTTTGGATAGGAGCCGATTTTTTTACGTCTCCTTTTTAACGAGTCGCAGTTCCTTCTTCTCGCTCCTTTTTTTAAATTTCTGCAAAACTCTCTCTCTCTCTCCAAGATCTTAAGCACGCCCCTGAGGCGCATACAACTACCTCATTGGATTCTGGGTCTTAACCCCTTGACCCCAAAGAAACGCCATTGGCTTTTAGACCACCAGAAACAAAAAGCCCCTTCTCAATCCCTTGCGAAACTGATATGCTTTCGGCCACTAATTCAAACAGGCCGCCAGACTTATGATCCGTCCGAACCGGACAAACGTTAAATCTTTCGGTAAAAATGTGATATCCAAAGAACACTCCCCGACATCCCGTTTTCTATTTCTTCGGAGAGCAGCTGGCCAAACGAAAAGGCTGACCCCCAAAATTAAGGCTCCTCTATATACGAGCTGACTCATCAAGCATATTGAAGCCCACCATAGCTGGAAGCGCAAGCCATTAGCATTAGCTCTATTCGCATTTTCACTTTAGGAAGTATAATTGAAATAATTATGGGTGGTTGTTCTGCACCGAACTGCTCTAATCATTCTAGAAAGGGTTTTAGGATATTTCGCTTTCCTAGAAACGAAAAAAGAAGAAAACAATGGCTAATAAATAATTGGATACCCGGTACTGGAGAATACTTGTGCGAGCTAAGTTCTATAATATTGTAATTGAAACTTCTTTTTTTATATAAAGTATTCATTTTTAAACACTCATTTTATAATTTCTGTATCTGTAGTATGGAATCCTATGGGCTTCAATATGCTTGATAAGTCAGCCTGTAGTAGAGGAGCTCTACCCAAAATAAATACGTAAACTCCAGATCGCACCCCCGAAAATATTGGATCATGGGTTTACCATGCGACAGATGCCTCCAGAGATTCTGCCTCAATTTCTTTTTTGTGTAGCATTTTAATGTACAGTTGTGCTGAATTGTTGAGTGGTCTTAAATGCACCTTACAATTAGAGCTAGCGTTAGTAAAGTCCCACCTCATTGGATACAACAGGAATGCTTAGTATAAGTATTTTTTCTTTTAAGGCGCGCAATTATGAATAGAAGCAATAAATATTACTTCTTAGATGTAGAACATTCTACAGAATATAGGGAGACAAAAAATAAATTTGAATACTTGGGAATATTCTATTTTGTTTGAAGTAAAATGTGCATTCCACTGGTAACTTTATTTTGCAAAATGAATAGTTTAAAGCATTATTATTTCATTCAACGCGAGTCTTTCTCCATAGAAATACATACAATGCAGTTGAACTTATCTGACACCAGCGCCACCTCAATGATTGTCTCAAACGATTTTGGTATGCTCAGTTTTCCCAACACGAAGTCTTAACTCCTTCCCTTTATTTATATACCCCGTCTATTAAATAAATTTTGCCACGATAATAAGAGATCAATCGAGATGATCACATCGATTTACTTCTTTTATTATTTAGAGGTTAATATGTAGATACTTATGTTCATTTAAAAGTATCTATAGTGTTGTCCTGTGCAAGATGCCGACGTGAAAAAACTAATTGTAGTAGAAATTAAATGTTGGATCGATCACTTTTTTTCTTTACAAAAAACAAAACACGTTTTTGAAATTAGAAAATTAAAATAAAAATCTGATGTGGACAGCACATGACTTTCCTTATATAATGCAATGAATTTGCTACTTTTACAGTTAAAAAAAATGCTATTCTTATAGTAGATACTTATATTCTTTCCAAGATATTGAATTTTCTTTAATTAGTCGTCATTTTCATTGATTTAGCGTCATTTTTATCCATTTGGCGAGATTTTTGTTAATGTGGCAACATTTAAAAATGTCGCCAGGTTGGCGACATTCCGCTAAATTCGTCGCCAAAATCTCGCCAAGAATTATAGACGGAGAAATAAGTTATTCTTACAGCGGAAAAATGACTATTGGCGTTCAACCACAAAAGTATTACTATCTCGTGAATGGAACGAGTTAGATCCACGAGAATGATGTCACCCAATTTATCGCGTGATATTACATATGGAAAGTGAACATGTTTCTTAACAGTTAATATATTTTTTTAATTTATGGGATTTTTTGATAAATTTATTTGAAAAATGTGCAATATCTCGAGAACGGTTCATGCTAGCGTTCTAAAGTTTATGTCAATCGTTTTCTAAGGAAAAATTACGTAAGAAATGTCTATTTGCGTAACTTTATTAAAGGTTTTGATTTTTTCATGATTGTGTTTTAAAACAATAGGCTTCCAGTATTCACGGATTGCGATTTTTGTACCAAATTTCATTCGAATCGCTCCATTTGTTCGTGAGATATCGTCTCCACAGACTCACTGACACACACACACATCCTTTTACACATACACACACACACACAAACATCACTTCAAAAATGTGTCAATTCGTGATCAGGGATGCTTGAAACGTGCTCTCCCGTCGAAAACTCGAATTCAAATTTTCGACCCCGTCACAATGCTTTCCTTATACATTATGTATATAAGGGAAGTAAAAATGGACGTTTCCTTAGCCTTCTTTTCCATTCTGCCTTCCTCTCCGTTTCAGTCAATCTCTTTTACATCGTCTGTGTATCACGAAACTTTGAAACTATACGCCGATGAAGGCGCGTTTGAAAATCTTTAATGAAATTCGAACACTGTTTCCACCGGATCATTAAAGTGACGACATTGGGTCTCAAAAACAAACAGACCAGAAGAATTAAAAAGGAATGAGGGGGGGGGGGGGGAAGTTCACGTCCGTCTCCACATCGGTACCTGCCCACACCGCAATTACAGCGCGAACTTTCAAGTCTCCCGAATCCTTGTCGGACCCGATAGCTAATAAGGAAGCCCGCATCCTCGGCAATGAAACAAAATAAAATATACAGGCTGTCATTAAGTTGCGTGTGTGTGCCATTCAGTGGTGTCGTAATTCGCTCGAGCTGGAACTGCTTGCTGCTCATCGATTAGCATCTTGTTGGATCTGATCCCCCCTTCCCCGCCTCTTCGTTTATGGAAAAGGGACGTGGGTGCCTCTTTTAATGACTCTTTTATTATCTGCGTAAATATTGAAAGACCCTATCGAGGCTGGGCTTCAGCGACTGGGAGGTATGGGGAGAGCAGAAATAAATTCGCTGTAAAAGATTTGGAATTTTGGGTTTTATAGCGTGTGAGCTGGACCTCCATGCTGATGTGGACGGTTTTCCTTGCCTGTTATGTCCAGACTTGCTGCACAGCTAATTTGATAGTAGAGGTCCAGGAAATCCTATAGACATTCGCTAAGTTTAAGTCCGTCGATTAAAAGCTATTTATGATTGAAAACTATAACGCTGCTGTACACATTTTTGAAGTGATGTTTGTGTGTGTGTGTGTAAAAGGATGTGTGTGTGTGTCAGTGAGTCTGTGGAGACGATATCTCACGAACAAATGGAGCGATTCGAATGAAATTTGGTACAAAAATCGCAATCCGTGAATACTGGAAGCCTATTGTTTTAAAACACAATCATGAAAAAATCAAAACCTTTAATAAAGTTACGCAAATAAACATTTCTTACGTAATTTTTCCTTAGAAAACGATTGACATAAACTTTAGAACGCTAGCATGAACCGTTCTCGAGATATTGCACATTTTTCAAATAAATTTATCAAAAAATCCCATAAATTAAGAAAATATATTAACTATTAGGAAACATGTTCACTTTCCATATGTACCCATGGTTTGAGAAACCCATGGTTTGAGAAAAAAATTAAACTATTTCTATCATTAAAATTAAAAGTGATACTGGCGGTTGTTTGTATTTCAATAAAATGTGTATTTTAAATGGATTTTTTTCAAAATTAATTATGTTACTATGGAAACTATGTAGTTAATGTATGCGTCATGGGCGTATGAAGACAAAACTGCAGCAATAGGCAGTAGTCTTCATACGCCCATGATTACATGGGTACACTCCCCACGGCCGGATTTTGTGACTATAATTACCCAGCTGCTTTTCGATAATTTAATACCTTCAAAATAATATATCTCATATATTATACATTATATAGTATTATTATTATATTATCGTAGTGTAGGTAACTTTTCTGTAAGTTCCTCTTACTGTCCATAATTAGCTCGATGCTACACCGTATTCTGTCCTGAATGCATTGGCGTTTCCAATGTAAATACACCCTCTCATGTTTTTAAAATATTATAAACGATTGTTTTTATTCTGCACGACCATTTTGCCTTTATCTTTAGGCGGAAATAATGTTAATCTGTAATTTTCACAATATTGTATTTAATATTATATTAGTCTATTATTATTTTTTTATAGGTATAACGTGACTTTTAGTAAATTTCCAATTAATCGGTTTTATTTTTTTTCTTATGTTCATCCAATTTTACTTTTATCGTTTATATGACCGTCTTACGCCCATTTTGAAAGGACAGAATGAATCAATTTGATTTGCATATTTTGTAATTTTAATACTGCGGAATTCATTGTAAAGATTAAAAAAAATATATTTTGAAATGAAGGAATTCATTGACTAATAGATTGTGATTTATTTCCTCACGTATCTTCAGAACTCCCGCAATGTTTGCAACTGTTGGATTATCCTTAATTACTATTATTGGTAATATAGTTAACGTATCCATAAATTAAATATTATCAAATATTAATCACAAAGAATGATTAATTATTTGAAATTATAAAATAGGGATAATATTTAAAATTTCTTGGTATACGGTACTGCCTGAATATATTGCAAAACACTCAGGAATTCATAACGAAACTGGAACTGGCACTTATTAAAAAGAAGTTGTAACCTTATTTTTTAAGTTTTATTTTGTTTAACAATGTATAACACATAGCATCAAAAATAGTCGTCTAAATAAAACATTGTCTCAATTAAGTTTTGCCTCGTGGTCGATATTAAAAGGGAGTAAAGTTTCAATTTTATAAATCACCGGGGGGGGGGGGGTAGGGGGGATTTTGAAGGACATAGAGAAACTTTACAAAAACCCAACATTTTCTCAGCCTCTGTTAAAGAGGGTAGGGGGATCCAAATCCATTAAATTGTGTCCTGTAGTCTGTCTGTTTAATTATGCAACCTCAGCTTTCTATATAGGTCACAGGGTCTTATGAAAAGACCAGAAAGAATTTTCGTAAATCACTATCCCTCATTTATTCCTCTTACGAGGGAAAAGTTGAAAATCGGGTTTCTTAGGTTCTGTTCTATGGTGGATACTATAAGTATGCAAAGATTCAGTTTCTGGGTCACCGCGGGGTTTCTGGAGAATCTAGAAAGACAAAAATATGTCAAGTAATTGTTATATAGATACATAAACCTCGAATACTAGAACGGCATACTAGCGCATAGCAATAATCATGGACGCCATAGATTTTCATCCGTTTCTCCTTATCTTCTCATTTTATCGTTTCGATCACTGAGAAAACAAAAGCTATCTTGTGCGTCCCGTTAGGGGAGATTTATTAATTTCATAAAGCGATCGCCAAGCTTATTACGAGTGAGATAGTCCGAACAAAAGGTTCTCTGTCAGTCGCTTAGCGTTGACGAATACGGCTGTCACTCTCCCTACCGATCACGGTTGACGCAGGGCGCGTGGACGTGCCTAAAATTTATATTTCGGGTCCCACACAGAAAAAAGGCTGCTGCGGTTTTTATGCCGTTTTATCGGGCCGAGGACTCTTCGGCGTCTGGGCGCTCGCTATCCACTCTAAGCTGATAAGACTATTTGCATGTGCCGTCTGAGGATTTATGCATTCGCTGACAGCCATGAATAATTGCGAGAGAATTGCCGGTGTATATTTATGTTCGTGGTGCTGCAAAAACTATCGGTCGTTTTCTTAACGGGATTGCGGCCAGTTTTAAAAAATGAAAAGTAAAACTTATAAACTTCGCTTCTGAGCGGTGAAGTTCGTCTTCTATTTAAAAAGACAAGGATTCGTTGATTTGAACTTGTCTCCCGAAGCAAATAATTTCTTTTGAACTCTCTGATTTATATGTGCTGTTTCTCTAAAAAATGATTTTTATGCTGTGAAAAATGAAAATATGTGTGTTCTCTGTGAAAATATTTTCACAAACAGAAAAGTCATATGCAGTGGTGGGTATATATTTGCAGCGGTCACTTCAATCACTGCATGTTGCTTTATTTTCAACATTTTCAGACAGTTTCAGAGTTAAAAATGTATTCATTGTAGCATTATTAACACTTTACAACAAAGTTGAAAAGTGTTTATGACTTTGTTCATTCTGTCTGTCTGTCTGTCCGTTAGCACGATACCTGCCGTAAAAATGACTTAATCAAAATGAAATTTTAGTATGTTGTTCAGACGGTCTGTAGGACCTATGGGAATATAAATGAATAATATCACCCAATTAGTTTTGGATTGAACCCGGGTTGAAAAAATGAAATACATTGAGCCCTATGGGACCTAATTTTTCAAACATTTTTTAAGCGGATTTAAAATATACAAATTGCTTCGAAAATTTTAGGTAATAGTCAAATTGCTCCATAAAATATATAAAAAAAAATTCAGCGAAATATATTCAGTAGTTTTTTAAATAAAAATTAAGATAATAATGACACATCTTATATGAAACGATCACATGACCCACTTCAAAATGATATATGGCATGCATCTTGTTTCAAAATCGTGATTTTTTAAAGTTCTTTTTAATTCATATTGAGTGTTGTATCCGTCCTAAAACTACTTTATTTTTGCTTAAATTCTGTGCATCTACATACTAAAACAACACAATGGCAATATATTTGAGTTTAAATTCTCATTCAAATTTGATTATTTCTACAACTAAGCCTATTTCTCACCTATGTAAAATGTAAACAGCAAAATACGTAGAATGAGTTGTATTAGAATTACTGTATTTCTTTAACACAAAATAATGCAGTCCATGGAGTCTGCATGGCTGATATGAATGAAATATTAATTGATTTTATAAACAGAAGGACGATTTTTTTCGATGAAGTTTTAAGCATAAAGTTTATGAATTGTAGCTCCATGGTCTTAATTTTTAAATAAAATAAATTATTATAGTATTGTGATGAATGAAATGGAGAAAGTTATGAATGAAATCCTGCTTTTATAGAGAGATCCAGGCGTGTTATTTTTTCTATGACGTCATTTGAATTTATTTCAGTTGTTTTCGAAGAAGTTTTCAAATATAATAAATTATCGTAGTATTATGATAGATTTAAAAATATTACCGTGGAATGTATTGCATTTTAGAGATATTTAAACCAGGCAATTTATATTTCAATGCCGTCATTTGAATGAAGTTCAATTTTTTCGATGAAGGTTTAAGTTTTCAAATATGATAAATCAATGTAGTATTGTGATAAGTTTTAAAATATTACCGAGGAATGTATTGCATTTTCGACTTTTTTAAATACAATTGCATTGAAGTTGGAAAGTGTTTCATAATCAATGCTTTAAGCATGATTGATCTTTCTTGTTTTTCAATAGTTTGATTCAAAGAATAACCAACAAACTATTTCGATATTTATAACATCACTCGTTTACCCTAGTGACCACAGTGGAATCAATTTATCGTTCGATAAAATGTAATTTAAAAAATCGTCTGCTATAACTGAAAATTAAAATATTTTTAAAAACGGTTGATTGTACATCCATAGCGTTTATTAAGAAAGTTTAGGGTAGTTTTTCCACGCAAGATCATATATGAATGAATTTTGCGTGTCTAGCCGTTCTCAAGCGATAGTTGAAAGAATGTTCGAAAAAAAAATTCCGCAATTTATTAAATGTTTCGAGTAAAATTTTAAGAGTTTAGGTCTTTCTCGTTACTTATTAATCAAGTCTCACGTGTTTCAAAGTTTTTTTTCTTCGGCAGTTTGGACTATATAATTCATTCTTCCGTCAGTCAGCCATCTATATCGCATCTGCTGATATTTGAAACAAGAAAGATCAATCATGCTCAAAGCATTGATTATGAAACACTTTCCAACTTCAATGCGATTTTATTTTAAAAAGTCGAAAATGCAACACATTCCTCGGTAATATTTTAAAACTATCATAAGACTACAATAATTTATTATATTTGAAAACTTCATCGAAAACAACTGAAATAAATTCAAATGACGTCATAGAAAAAATAACACGCCTGGATCTCTCTATAAAAGCAGGATTTCATTCATTTCATTCATCACAATACTATAATAATTTATTTTATTTAAAAATTAAGACCATGGAGCTACAATTCATAAACTCTATGCTTAAAACTTCATCGACAAAAATCGTCCTTCTGTATATAAAATCAATTAATATTTCATTCATATCAGCCATGCAGACTCCATGGACTGAATTATTTTGTGTTAAAGAAATGCAGTAATTCTAATACAACTCATTCTACATATTTTGCTGTTTACATTTTACATAGGTGAAAAATAGGCTTAGTTGTAGAAATAATCAAATTTAGATGAGCATTTAAACTCAAATATATTGTCATTGCGTTGTTTCAGTATGTAGATGCACAGAATTTAAGCAAAAATAAAGTAGTTTAGGACGGATACAACACTCAATATGAATTAAAAAGAATTTAAAAAAAATCACGATTTTGAAACAAGATGGATGCCGTATATCATTTTGAAGTGGGTCATATATCATAGCCACGTGATCATTTCATATAAGAGGTGTAATTATTATTTTAATTTTTATTTAAAAAACTACTGAATATATTTCGCTGAATTTTTTTTTTTTATATATTTTATGGAACAATTTGACTATTACCTAAAATTTTCGAAGCAATTTGTGAATTTTAAATCCGCTTAAAAAATGTTTGAAAAATCAGGTCCCATAGGGCTCAATGTATTTCATTTTTTCAACCCGGGTTCAATCCAAAACTAATTGTGTGATATTATTCATTTATATTCCCATAGGTCTTACAGACCGTCTGAACAACGTACTAAAATTTCATTCTGATTAAGTCATTTTTACGGCAGTTATCGTGCTAACGGACAGACAGACAGACAGAATGAACAAAGTCATAAACACTCTTCAAATTTGTTGTAAAGTGTTAAAAACAAACAATCCACAACAACGTGTTATAATGTGTTACTTCGTTGTTAGCAAACTGATAAATGATATCCCTATTCCACCTCAACTATGACGACGTAACAAGTTGTCATTTAAGTATTTCTACTTACAATTTCTTCAATGCGGAATTAGTCTTTTTATTTAATTTCCTTGTCCCCATTCGAGACAAATGCTCTGAAAAAAAAAAATAAAGCTCACCGTCCATCCAATCGTTGAGGCGCCACTGTTTCATTTTCATTAAACTGCTGTTTACCGTTCTTGGAAAGGGCGAAACCACCATCACAACTTGACGAGAAGAGAAGGAAACTGAGCAAATGAGGTGGTTTTAAATTTTTTTAAATTTATTTGTTTATTTATTGCGTTTCTCTATCTTGTTTATTGTAATTGTATAGAATTGTGCATCACATATTTTGGAATAATATTCTTCTAATATGCAATCAGCCATTTGTGAACGTTATACAATTACTACCGGAAAAAATCATTTTTAGGGGTAACATTTTTCTTCAAGAGAATTGAAATAGTATTCGTAACCGACATTAATAGTTTCCACGAAATCAAACAGACATGAGTATGATTGATTTCGCGGAAGCAAGCAGACATGACAGAGAAGATAAAACTCCTATGTTTGAAAATACCATAATGATTTGAGAATTATATCTAGGTATCTCTAATGTTAGTAAAGTCCCATCTGTTTTCATTTGACACAACAGGAAGGCCTAGCGTTTAGTATGTGTATTTTTGATTATTTTTAAATTAAAGTTCCCTCGTTATGAGTAGAAGTAATCGGTATTTTTTTCTAGTTGTGGAACAAGATACAAAATATAGGGAGACAAAAATGTATTGTAAGGTAAAATCAATTTAAATACTTACGAATATTCTTTAATATTTGAGTTCTAATTTACAGTGCATAAATGATTTTTTTTCTGATTAATATTAAGTAAAATTGCGGAAATTGTTTCATCTGCCTACACCCTCATTTCCCTTCGACCATTTTGGATAATAATAAAATTTATATATCATTGTTTTGTATTGAATATTCCTACACCCTCAATATAGCTCAATTTTATGTTTGATTAAATTTTATTTTCTACTTTTCCGTGAGCCACTATTATGTAGAGAAGACGACGCTAAAGAAAAAAAAATTCTCATAATTTATTCTAGGTAAGTTTCAGAAAGAATTGAAAAGGTCTATGGCTAAAAAATTATATGATTGAATAATATTACAAGATGTATGAAAAATATTGTAAATTTCCACTATGTATTGAAAAGTTTCCTATTCTTCCGTAACTTATGACTAGCCAGATGGCTCGAATTAATAATTTTAGATATATCTATATAATAAACAATTTATATTTTAAAGGGTTTTCGTGCTGAGTCATTCTCGTTCTAATTTAAAAATTCTTGAAATTCTGTAACTTTCTTTACTAACTTTTCCGACCCTAGCAGAAACCGGAAACATTTTAAGACTATTATGTCATTCGAGTCCCTTTGTAAGAGACTTTTAACTCCATTTAACGCCATCTGTTGGCAGATCACGTCTTTAATTCTCCATGCTATAAAATAGCATCATTGAAATTCATCCCATTCGATGTTTTTTTTTTTTTTTTTTGATGCCGTATTTTTATTTTTCAATTAAATTGCAAGGATGCCATGCGCGTTTAGCTATTTCCAGTGATGAAATCGATATAGAAAACTGTATTGTGTAATAGATGGATAAAGCACACGGATGCTGAAATTCTATTAGCAGTTTCCATTTTGTTTGCATTTCAGAAGCAAAATTTCGATGTTATTCACATGTTTTACGGCGAAAACTTAACTGATCGTCATTGCAAGTTTTATTTATTTATTTATTTTTTAACGACTGATCCAGCAACTGAAACGGTAGTTCGTAAATGTAGACGGAAAACATTGAGCTTGCTTAAAAATTGAAATGCATGCACATGCACAATTTGGTTATTTCATGTGTTTTTATTTTCATGTAAGCAGAAAAAAATATCTGCAATGAATTTCAATAACCGACATTGGTAAATGGGGTCCTAAAGTGGATTACACCTGGTGCGACTTCTTTGTCTGTTTCATATTTACACGGAGACGGTATAGAATGTATGCGCATCTTATCCTCTTGAACTTGGACTTACGGCATAGGCTCTGGAAAGACACATAGATCTTAGGTTACTTGTTAGGCTGGAAGTAATAAATGTTTAAAAGTTTTAAATTAGTATTTATAAAATGTAATTTGATATTATATTTTTGCAGAATGCTATATAAAGGATTTTTTTAATGTACGATATTTTAAGAAAATATTAATTTAAATCTTAGCTGAGTGTATAAGGATAAAATGTAGTTCACTATTTAACACAACTAAGTAAAATATGGCACACATTTATTAGTGAAAAAGTACCGACCCAAAATTTACTTTTAGGCCAGGTCACGGTTGCGTTATTACATTAAGAAAGTTTAGAAAAGTGGATTTAAGTTGTTGTTACTAGCTGCGATGCCCGCAGATGGTGGTTACTAACTGCGATGTCCGCAGATAGTGGTTACTAGCTGCGATGTCCGCAGATAGCGGTTATTAGCTGCGATGTCCGCAGATAGTGGTTACTAACTGCGATGTTCGCAGATAGTGGTTACTAGCTGTGATGTCCGCAGATAGTGGTTACTAGCTGCGATGTCCGAAGATAGTGGTTACTAGCTGCGATGTCCGAAGATAGCGGTATCTAGCTGCGATGTCCGTAGGCGGTTACTTTTCTATCGCGGTCACTTTTTTGGCAAGCACTTTTTAGCAAAAAATAAATAAATAAATATATGCATCCACTACGTGGCCTACGCGCTAATTAAAAAAAAAAACTAAAACGCAATCTATGTGAACAAAAAATACGAATAAAATTTTCAGTCGGTAAGAAACCGATCTGTGCGAAAATCTTTCAAGATTCCACTTCAATATAAAATTACTTTTAAACTTAAATGAGTTAGCATTAAATAAATTCTAAAATTTCGCCCTGTTCACCTATTAATATCAGCCTTCGATTTAAAATGGCATTTTAAATCGCGAGACTCACAACTATACAAATGTAGTTGGATGGGTTTTAATACGGTAAAAAGTAAAATTTCAGACCGCGAAAACCTCTAAAATACACGCACACAAACTTGTAGGGGTAGATTCGACTGTGGTCGGGAATATCTTTTTAGTTATGATAGATCCCCTATCCCGGATGGTTTGAAATCACGCCGACCCTGCGTAAAACGTTTTCGCAAAGGCGCATAAATCTCTGACTGAGACAATCGGAAAGCTAAAGACAATGCGACAATTATTAGCACGATATTCAAGATCGGAGTAGAAAATGCAGTGATACGTCTTAAATTTGAATGAACGTTGAATTCTTCAGTTTAGGCAAAGCGCCTCTGGAGAGAAAATTGTGTATTATGTTTCGCTTTGTGAGACTTCCGAGACACTCGCAAAATAGGTCCGATTATCATATTGTAATCTTGGAGCATGTCCATAAATTAGTCTGCACTTGATCGTTGATTAAACAAGCGACTCTTAATCGCCATTCTTATCCGCCGTGTCGTGGTGAAGTGCAGATGCCGCTATTGAGCGGATGGGGATGTATGAAACTGTTTATTATGTTCACTTCATAGTTTGGTTGAGCAATTTTCTGTGGATATCGCACTTTATTCCACCACTTGCGCTACTGTTTCTTGTTTATATTGACTTTTTTCCCTTAAACAACTCACTGAATCATTGTGGCAACTAGTCTCTTGAAACAATTATGTAATTAATAAACTAAATGTTGAGACCGTCATTTGTTGGGGTATATAAAGTTATGTAAAATATTGTCTCCCATCCGCAAACCTGCAGCACTTGCGCTTCTTAAAACCTCGAATACGCGCACTTCTGATCAGTATTAAATACTAACCTACCCGCTAACAAAGTATGATCATTGCATAACACAATGATAAAATATAATTATTTTACGACCGCTAATAAAACGCAAATTCATTACGACCCCTTAGCAGTACGTATCTGTCTCAAAAACTGTGAAATTTGTAACATTTTTGTTCTGACTCGTCACAACACGTTATTATTTTATCTTTAAAAATTAACATTTTTTTTTATAATTTATTAAATATTTTGTATTATTTTAAACTTATTATTTTATTTTAGTTTTAATTTATTATTCAAAATTATCTTATTCAAAATTGCTTTTATTTTTTATATTCATTAATAGGCCAATTGTCTCGTTTTCTAAATTAAATTATAAACGCTCTGCTATTCATCCATATTTTTCATTCGTTATGTGAACGCCCCTTTTGAATACAGCTGGATAGCAGTACCTCCTTTCGACATTGGCAGGCTTTTCGTTTATGGGTTTATGGAGGAAACGGAAATCTTGGACCATTTGGATTTAGTCTAACCTCTTCTGTTATCTGTTTCGCGAGTTTGTGAAGGTTTGAGTTTCGGAGATATTATTGCTGATATTTTTTCTCTCGAATTTTCTGGATACGTGAAGGTGTGTTATGTGAGAGCCCCCTTCCGGGGCGGGGGGGGGGGGGGTGTCTCTTTGCCATTTACTTTTTTATGGGCATGTGACCGATTGCTGGAGTTTTTTTACTTTTATTGTGAGTCTTCTCTAAAAATCATCGAGGTGAAGGTAGTGTTTTTTGAGGCAGGGGTGTGTGCTTACACCCCTTGCCCTTGCCATTTCTTAAGGTGCAATTCATTCTCAACATTATCCATCTTCATCAGTAATTCTACTTGTGACAGTGCAAAAATAATAATAATATAATGTTATGATTGTGAAGAGTGAGTAGATTGGAGTACTTTATTTATAAAACTTATAAAATTGTAATCATCTAAAGGTGTCTAAAAATGAAGATATTGAGTGCATGTGAAAGATTTTGATGACATTATTCTGCATAATAATAAGGGAGATAAACATATTTCATTTTTGTGTTTTCTACAACTAAAAATAAAGTCATTGATTTATTCAGAACTCTTGTGCCTGTTTCAATCTATTTTTGTGGATGGTGTATTTCAAGAAAGGATTCTTGAGCTAAGTATAATAGCTTTTACGAAATCATAAGGATTCAAAGTGCGTTGATTCTGCCTCAAGTTGATATGCGAGGGAATATGATTTTTTTGCAGATAAAAATAAATTTTGAAATTATATACATGTATACATGTACCTATATGATGAGGTAGCAAAAAATATATATATAAATTTTCCTTGGAATTTTATGGAAGTTTCATCTGAGCAGTTTAAATAAAACTTTTATAACAATGCCATGATTATAAGTAGAGAATTAAGAAGCAGTGTTTCACTATGACTTATCATTCAAACTAATGATTTGAATAACTTACGAAGAACTGATTTATGTAATTATATAGAGTTCAAAATAAATAGAGACATTAAATGTTTTATAGTTCATTTCACTAGAAAATTTTTTATTTGTAGGTCAAAGAGCCTCAGGTGAGAGTAATAATAAAAAAAAATGTAAAGGTTCAAAATGCTCAAGGCTTCATATATTGATATAATTTAAGGCGCTCACATGCAAGTTTGGTTATATAATTTAAATACACAACGCATTGAAATTATTCAAAATTTTATCTCCTACTATACGATCCCCTTCATTAAGTAATTAACTATTAATTAAATAATTTCTTTCTTTTAATTGCATGTGAGTGACCCACCCTTAATGAGATTTGTGGTGGGGTTATTAACTATCTTGTATCATTTCATTAAGTTCCCTTAACAACCTTACCACAACAATTTTAAATCAAAAATAGCAAGTTAGTAAAATTAGCACCGAACGACAAGAATAATCAAAGAAATGAAATTCAATTTTGAGAAATATTTAATGATCACCAACTTAGCGACATTTTCTTAAAGTAGCCATATTGGCGATGTTGCGGCAGATTTGTCACCAAGTTTAATAATTGTGTCGTCAATGTGACAAGATGTGCTGCCAAGTGTGGCAGACCAAGAGATTTATTGTTTTTTCTTATGCATATATGATAGTGCACCAGAAAAGTTGTTGGTAATTTTACTTTTGAGATAATGGATTCATAGCCATTATACCGACTTGGGTACCCTCTTTAGTCTTCAGTGGATTTGTATTGCCGGATGCTTCTCAAATACTTGATACGTTTTCATTATGCTCTGCGTGTTGCGAATTCCGAGAAATTCTTTTTTTCTTCTATCAACCAAGGTCAATAAAAAATAGTTTAAGAAAAAACGGAGAATCACACTTGAATTGAAGCTAGAATTGAAGCAAAACGAAATAGGGTTCCCACGAGCCTTGAGAAACCCTTAGAAAGGCCTGATTTTTCATTTTGTTTTTGAGGGCCCTTAAAAAGGCCCTATTTTTTAATTCATCTATTTTTTTGTCCATCTTGAATATTTGTGCAAATAATTGCGGTGTGTGTGTGACGAGCATCTTTCTGTAAGTGACTGAGTCTCTATGCTACGTCATTTCTTCGCTGATTATCCAAAGAAAAGAAAATTGAGCTAGGGGACATAAATGAAAAAGAAGAAGAGTTAATTATTTCTGTTTAAACTTTAAAATCAAAGACGACCAAAAATAGGTTTAAAAGTCCTTTAATAAAATCTCCTTTCCTCGACGTACAAAATTGTAATGGGAAGGGAATTTTATTAAATAATTTTTTAACCTATTTTGGGTTGTCTTTGATTTTAAAGTTTAATTAGCTGACTTGTATCAATACTATTTATTTCTATTTAGTATAGAAAAATATATTTAAAAGGGTGTTTATAGAGGAATATATTTAATATTCTTTAAAAAATACGTATTTAATAATACTTGCAGTTTTCCCCTCTCTGATGTATATTTGTTTAATTTTTTTTTATTACATTGCTAAGTTCTAAGTGGCCTCAAAAAAAAAAAAGAAATTGCATTGAAAAGACCTTATTTTTTTTTCTGCTTGAGGTGTGGGAACCCTGAGAAATGGTTTTAAAAAATATGGTTTAACCCAATCATCTTTACTATCGACCCGAAAACTTTTAAAGATGGTTCTCCTTGTTTTAATATTTTAACTGATTAATAATGCAAAATTTTAAAAAGCTGTACTTCACAACGACCTAAACTCAATTTTAAAATTTCTGACAACAGGATCCTTTTCCTGTATACCATCCCATATATTAATTTATCATTTATGTAGCCTGAATAAAAACAATTCAGCAAAATATTTATTTAAAAAATATTAGCACTTTACACTCAAACTATTTTTTACGAGCTGATTATGACGATCATCATGAATTCCAGACATCACTCATGTTTGTATGCGGAATGTCAGGGACTGACTGCTGACCTCTACATAAAGTGTCTAACTGTGCCCCCGCTTGTATCTGTTGCTAATCCTGAGAAATCCTAGTGCAGTGCACTCTGAACTCGTCTATTGGGATCACAGCTGTATGAGAAAAATAGTTTCGAATCAGCAAATTGAGCAAAGAGCGGCCAAAATAAACCAGAAATATTTTTTACGAGAGCAAAAGGAAGGGATAAACAAATAAACATCTACCATGGATGAGATAAGTGGTGATATCGTGTGGATCCATCCTGTCATCGAGGTGATTTTGACCAGCGTTGAAGGATCTACACGAGTTTTCTCCGATTTGGCTAAGGAGTACCTGGAACAAATGGAATTCGGTCACATCTGTCGCTAGCTGCCTGTTTCAGTCCTCTCTGACGTCAAAACAAGCGTGCTGGCGTGGGAATAGGCATTTTATTTCGGATTCTGCATCTGACCGTTGAACCCTGGGTAACAGGTGTGTGTTGTGATAGGATTCTCAGAAATACCCCTCTTGGGCAATCGGGATCGCTGATGTATAAGTTCAATGAATGAGTGCTTGGGGAATTTATTTTTAGAAAAGAAAATATGCCTCCGATGACTAGAAATTAGCGACGATTCGGAAGAATTTATTGTTCATGTGAGTTAGTTAACTTTTACCCGTTTGAATTTTTGATACAATAAAATGCCTCCGTTACAAACAAACAACCATTGTCCTTTTCCAGTCCATAAATGAATGGATGCTAAAATATTTTAGAAAGCTATTTTAATTTGGCTTTATTGCTGGACTCACCACTGGGCTGCATTTTATTCAATACTGTCAAAATTTTTTGATTTTGATAACAAATATTTAACGATTTGATAACTGGGGCTCAGGGAAGAAGTCTTCATCGTACTCCTCCAACCACTCACAGACAGTTCTCGTTGTGTGACACGTCGCACAGGTAGATCCCATCAGCCCCAGGGAAGACAATCGGCATGTATGGGTGTACGTGGTCTGCAAGGATGGATTCATAATGAATTCGGTTCATAGTGCCTTCCACAGGTATGAGTGGACCCAGAGAATGCCACGAAAACATTCCCTAGTCCACAACGCTGCCCCACCGCCTTGTGTTCTTCCAGCAATGGTTGATGAGTGGTGTTTGTTCTCTAATCTTATACGCCAACGTCCATCCGTCCGATGAAGCAGGAAGCGTGACTCATCGGAGAAGGTAATCTGTAGCCAATCAGCGGAAGCCCAATTCCAATACTGCCGTACGAATGTAAGCCTTTCCTGCCGATGCACCTTCGTTAGCATAGGTGCAGTGATAATCCGTCTGCTTCGAAGGCCCATACGCAACAGGGTTCGTTGAAATGTCGTTTGAGACGCACTTCTGGTAGTCCCCCTGGCTCTTTCGGTCAGTATATTACTCCACTGCAGTGCGGCGATCGGCCCTCATGAACCTTCGGAGCCGACGTTCACTTCTCACATCAATGGCGCGTGGTGCTCCGCAGTTACCACGTCGCTTATTCGGAATGGAGCCATTTCCTCATTGACGATACACTTTAACCGCAGTAGCACGCGAACAGTTCACAAACTGCACTGTGTCGGGAATACTACCACCCTTGGCCCGAAACCAGGAAATCATCTCTTTTTCCAAATCTGATAAATCGCTCTTTTTAGCCATGACAGCAACGAGTGATATGTTTTCAGTATGCCAACACTACACCTTATATACCTACCAAACCAGCTCACGATACGTGCCTTCTTTCATTGGCTATGCGCTATTGACGTCTGAAGTAGGAAGTGGTCACAATAAAGTGACTCGACCCTGTATGAATATTATATATATATATAATATTCATATATATATATTATATATATATCCCACAAGAGCAGATTTTCAGCAATATTACTTAACTCTCGCTTGTTTGAATAACAACAACCCTGAGGAACATCGAACATCAGCAATTTCTTCTAATGATCCTATCTTAACTTCAATTATATCGGGAAATAGAATATTCTTTCTTTGAAGTAAAATGTATTCTTCATCAACTCTCCAGAATACGATTGCACAACGCCGTCTACATGCGTGACGCAATGCCGTCGATTATTTTCCGAGCAACAATCCCCTTTTCTCTGCAGGAGGTACTCTTATCCTGTGCTCCTCACCCCGATTGTGTGTGCATACACAATTTCGCGATGTGCCGTTCGCGAGCGAGATAGCGCCCTATCCCTTTTGTTGAAAAATATCACTCATCAAACAAACAATCGCGACTTCAAACAAGAGAAAGGGTATATCAGATGGCCACCGTGTCACACTTATCACCCACCAATGAAGACATCGAGGAACTGTATCGTTGCAGGATTTCAAGGTGGGAAATTCCGTGTTTCGTTTTCTGGACTCTGTATTTCACGTAATTCCTTGTTTACATTTTGCTATTTCAAAAGAGAATCGCCAGCGTTTTTCCTCGTAAAACAGTCCTTTGCCGCCTTTTGAGGTGAAAACGGAGTTGCACGGCCGCGAGATTTTTGCATTTGTGTTTATGTTATTAAGATGGGGTGATTTATTGCAGAGCGGGAGTTTTGGCACATTGGATCTTTCAACGGACAGCTGTCACTCATGTACACATAGCTGGAATATACTTTGCATAATGTTTTTATGCCTTCCGCATCCATGACTTTATCTGAACCAGCTTAGGTGGTGGATGCAAAACAGTAAAATCTCGTAATGTGAACTGCTGGTTTGACTTATGACTTAGAGGTGGGTGGCTCAGAGAGAGCCCAGCACAGCGATCTTAGGTCTATTGTGCTGTGCCCAAAAGTTGAAATAGTCCCTAAGAGAAGAGACCAGTAGCCGAGGCAAAGATCAGCAGGCACTTGACAGAAAGATCCTGCAACTCCCAGGGCTCGATCACATGTCGACCCAAATGCTCGAACCTATGGGCAGAAAACGCTTCACATTCACAGAGTATGTGTGAGGCAGTTTCTTTGCTATACTTACAACCTCTACAGATCGGGTCCTTAGTAACACCCATAATGCTTAGGTGTCTTTTAAGGGTGCTGTGCCCAGTAAGGAGCCCAACATCTCTTCTAATGTCAGTTCTATTGAGTAGCTCCCTATGACGCACACTAGGGCACTACTCAAGGTGGCACTACTCACAGTTCAGTTCTTTCGCCAGCCTTTGGCCCTTGATGTCGCGCCAGTTCTTACACTGCAGCTTCCTGAAGATACCTGCGGGTATAAAATCATGTGGATTGGTATTGTGATTGTGTGCGACGGGGCTTTTAAAGGCTTAAAATCTTATTGATAAGAAACATTTTACACATTCAAACATATGCTCAATTTCAATTCAGAGGATCAGAGGAATGCATTCTTTCAACAGTAATGTCCAGGAAACCTTTAAGAGCTCCGTACGGAACTTATAACTATGTTCGCTTTGGGCTGTTGATTATCATGTTGAAAGAAAGTAATACTTTATTAAGTTCATGCCCTGTCATCATAGGTCTCTGTACTATACTAATGTAATCTCTTTATCAGCTGACTGAATGATATATGACCCTTTTACATAAACGTGAATGCTTGTGTAGAGGAGAAAGAGGCATAAGCCCAGGCAGAATTTCGAAAATGATAAAAAAAAACGGTCCTGTGCGGGATTTTGTTTCCCATATGGGTTCTATGGCGAAATGTAATTTTTCCACCATTGGGTGTCGAAAGCCCAGGACGACCGACTCGTCTGAAGGCATGAGCAAACCACCACCATTGGGTGTTGTTGTTGATTGTTGAGACCCAGACCGTCCGACCTACCAGAAAGGTGTAAGGTAACCGTTTGGACGGCCGGGAAGTCCTACCACCATTGGGTGTTGGTGTTGAGACCCAGACCGTCCGACCTACCAGAAAGGTGGTTGAAGACCCAGACCGTCCGGCTCGTCCTGAGGACTTGAGCATCTATTTGGACGGCCGGACCAGAAAGGTGGTGTAACATTTCCTCTTCCTCCTATCTTTCCCACGTCCATAAATGGAAATAATCTAAGCAAATTACAAACTGAGGAAGGATCCGAAATTTGAAATATATGGTGAACGATTTTAAACATAAGTTCTACAGAGTTGTTTCCCATACAACATCGTTTGCTCATGCCCATCCAAAGCATGATATACATGTATCTATGCATAAGCTCATTACACTCGGGTAGCACACAGCGCAAATCGTTATTAAATCTGTAATTTTATCGCTTTAGCATAAATCAAGGGACATCTTCCGTTGCGTGCCCCCGCAGCTGGCGGACGTGGTTTGCATATCCCCGCGGCGGTCGAGAACTACTACAAAAAAGCTATTTCAAGTTAAGAGCTTTTAAAAAGAGTGGCATAGCCGCGTTTACGCCATCATAGCGAAATTGACCTTTGTTCTAAGTGAGGTGTCTTATTAAAACGAATGTCCCCCACCCCGAGAATTCGCTGTGAGTTAGGGTGTCATTTTAATAGAAGATTTGCACCTATAATCCTGGGCAATATCGAGTATTCGTTCTTGTTCACAATATAATGGACTAAAGAAATAAATGCCATAAGAATGCACCGATAAGAAAATAAATGTCGAAAACCCAGACCACTCGACTCCATGAGCAGCAAATTGAGTGGCCGGAAGAAAATTATTGTATCATAAATATAAAAAAAACTTTCAAAAATCATTTTAGAGCATTCCTTTGTATTTCCCACGCTCCGCTTCATTAAAATAAATAATATCTTGAAATATTTCACCATCCCAACGATAAGCCGGAAATGTTATCTCTTTCGAATATAGGAAAAGAAGAAGAAAAATATGTCTTCGGCATTTTCACTAAATCTGTGAATATTATTGAAATCGAAGAAAAACCCCCGAACTGACTCATCGAACTGACCGCTGAACGACAGCCGGATGACAGGGGTGGTCTTCTGGCTGTTGGGGGGATTGAATCACTCCTCGATGATATGGACGGTGAACCCGTGCTTCGTTCTGTTTACGAGAGTCCGAACCCGCAGAACTTGTGATCGCGAGGGACAGAGTCTGCAGAGATCGACGACAAGAGTAAACTCTGATAGAGATAACCGTGTGGCGAGAAGCGCTTTCATGTCACCGCTACTGATGACATGCTCATACTTCCAAAACTCGTCTATAGGGGGCGTTCCCGAAGGTAGTACCGCGCTTCCAGAACAGATAACAGGATTCACGGTCCGGTTTCGTGCTTATTATACCCTCGTCAGAATGGAATAGCCGATGCCTGCAATGTCAGTAACAAAACTTACCACCATTTTAGGAACCCCTCTATGAAGACGGTAAATTAAACTTTTGAAAATTCTGTGGAATATGATACTGTACTTTTTTTTGTCATTCTGATAATAATTGCAAAGTAGCAAAATTCTTATGTGAGTGGCACGTGACTTTTCTTACATACTGCAATGTGAATAGACTCCTTTCCCGGCGATGCAACAGTGCACAAGATGAACGGTATAACATTTCGTTGTACAATGTTTGTGTTGAATTCATTCCCCGTCTGTTGGACCAACCAAAATGGCTTATACTGGCGTGCAAAATATTCTTCAAAATAATGCAATTGACATTCAATGAATATCCTGAATCATGTAATGAAATGACTACGGGCGATTTCTCTGGCGTCAAAATATAAAGCCGTTGCAAAAATAATCTTATAAATGAAACGAACTAGAATCACTGAGAAAATGGTGACAGATTTTTGCTTAATATTGCGTATGGAAAGTAAACCTATAGGATAATGCTGAATTTTTATGTAATTTTTTTTATAAATTAATTTGAGAAACGTGTTTTACCTTGAGAACGGTTTCTGTTAGCGTCCTAAAGTGTGTGACATTTGTTTTCTAATGAAAAATTACTCATGATCTCTTCTTTATCATTACTAAAAGTTCTGGTTGTTTAATCATTTTCCTTTTTTCAAAAATTCATTCTAAAATTGGGGGGAGAGAAGATCTTTCGAATATTCGATCTCGTTTAGGGCTTCAGTATTATTAATAGGGCTCCAGTATTCACTGATTGTAATAGTCGTACCCAATTAATTTCGAGACCCTTCATTCGTTCGCGAGATATCGCGATCACAGACTCGTGGAAACACTCCCCACTCCCCCTCACAACACTAACATACATACATGCACACACGCACAAACATCACCTAAAAAACATTTCATGGATGTTTAAAGTGTGCTTTTCTGCCGAAAACTCGAATTCGAATTTTCATCCTCCGTCATTATAGTTTTGCTATACATTATATTATGTATGTAAGGAAAGTAAAAAGCGTTTAAATGCGAAGCATACAAACGGCCTTACTGTAGTTAAATATGCGCTCAATATTTGTGGGATATTGATTCTTTTGGGCGCTGAAGGTCCCTCGTTAGTGAAGAGAGTATCAGAGAGAAACGCAGTCATTCGTATTAGATGCGAGTTTTGCGCAACTTTTATGTTTCAACAACTCCTTATCTTTTTTTCTTTGCGGTGTTGACAAAACAAGGGGCGACTTACAGGTGTTCGCGCTTCTCTTTCCTTTGCCATAAATTTTGAGCGTTTTCGCTATCATGGTGCATCGAGGGGAATTAATTCGTCAAAAAGGCAAGCGACGGCCTCAAAGAACAAATAAAAGCTCATAAAAAATATTTTTTTTTCTTTACTTTCTAGATAAAGGTGCGAAGTTCTTGCGTTTTTCCCGCGGGTTTTTCTCTGCCACGGCAAAATTGCTTGCTTTTTGCGTTTTGACTTATTGCTTTCCTGTAGGTTCGGAAGGAATTTCAACAAAAAGTTTCAAATTTGGAAATGAGTTGGCTGTGTTTTCACATTGAGATAATTTGAGCAAGAGGACAGACCTGGCATCTGTTTTACATTGTTGAGCAGTTGCGGTTTCGTTCTAAACAGACTGGGGTGATCGATGTTTTAAACTCCTTTCTTCCGGGAAACGAAGGGGTTAAGATCGGGAAACAGAGAGTTTGTCAAAAGGGGTCTCGATTCAAATGAATATTGCCAAAATATAAGTTCTTAGTCGTCAGGTTAGTCAGTGAAGCAGTTTAGACTGCGCATGAGACATAATGGTCAAATTTTTCACTGTCGCTATACGTCGCCGAGTTCTACCGTTTCAACCATTCACTCAATTATAGATAATTTTCATGCGGAATCCTGTTCTAATTTTGTCTTTATGCTAATCATAGAAGTATGCAAGGCGTATCCAGAGCTAGAAGGGGCTGAGACCCCTTAAACATAGGTCATCCGCTAGATAAATACACAATTGTAATTATGTTAGTTCTGTAGCAGCCGACTCTGCTCCTGCCAAAAGACATCCATCGAAGATGCTTGGAACCTGTATCCAAATTATAAGTTCGGAGTGGAAGCTAGCTTTTGTTCTAATCTTATAATGTCGGTCTTGTAAGCACGAGGTCCCGAGTTCGGTCCTGGCGACTCTCAAGCCCTACAATGGTTACCCTGGACATACGAGCACGAAAAAACCTTCTCTCTCCAACGATCTCAACACGAGTTGGCAGCACCACGCTGAACCTGAGGCACCCACCACTCCCTTCCTGCTTTACCACGACTGACGTCACGCCCGAGGAGATACGCCACCGGCCATTCAGCCCCTCAACTAAGTTTCGGATGGGGACACGAGGGGTTTTTCTGGAATGGTCCCTCCTCGCCTAAATTCGACCGGAGCTTCTCATCAGGGGGGGGGGGGGGGTGGCAGCCGGCTCTGCTCCTGCCAAAAGACATCCTTCGAAGATGCTTGGAACCTGTATCCGAATTATAAGTTTGGAGTGGAAGCTAGCTTTTGCTCTAATCTTATAATGTCGGTCTTGTAAGCACCGAGTTCGGGCCTAGCGACTCTCAATCGCTACAGTTCCGTCTTTCTATGATCCTAACTTTACTGTAAAGCCAAGCGATTGAATGAAAGAGAAAAAATAAAATAGAAAACTGGGAGCTATGTTCCTGAATCAAAGAACATACGGGCAAATTATCACCATTATCTTTTAAAATGTATTTCTAAAATACAAGATATTGAATATTCAAAGTATTCCTTATTTAAACATTATAAAATATATTATTAATGATATTGCCCAAATAATAGTTAGCAGTGGGCCAGTCCCTCCTTCAGGCTGGATGAGCAAGCACCTCGCTGGATATTAGTCGAGCCCCACTATTATTTGTATCTGACTAAGGCCCTGGAAGTATACAAGGACTAATTGCGTTGCGACCTTCTATCTATATACCCAGTAATATATCTCGCTACTGTGACGTAGATGAAAAGACCGATATTCAACTTTTACAATAAACTACTCTGACGGGCGGGGGCAGAAATTTTTTCAGGTGGGGACAAGATATTCTATCAGTGACATCCTGAAATATTCTGGAAAAGCTCAAAACGTTTAAAATTGACTAAAATCGGATTTTTTACGCCAGTTGTAAACTAGTAGTAAATAAATGCATTTAAAAAAAGTAAGCTAAAATGCATATTACTATCAATAGTTTGATAATAGAAATAGGGTGTTAAATGTATATTGTCCCTTCTGCTCATTCCCACACTTCTTGTTCTATTGCAAAAGGATCTAATTATAAAAATTAAGTCCCTATTTTGGGAATTTGTAAGTATTATTATCATTACAATTCTGTTGATTCTTCAATAAATACATTAATACACGGACACTCACACAATCCCGGCCGCCCTCCTTGCTGCTCTATGTCTTAGGATGAGCCAGATGGTCTGGGCTTTCGACGGACACTTACACACACATACACACATATATATATATATATGAGTGTGTGTGCTCGCGCGCGCGCGCGTGTGTGAATGCAAAAGAATAACGAAATTCATGCCGAATCGCTACAAACAGCACATGCGCACATTCTGTGACATTCTTCCAAACTGAATTTCGAATGTCGATTCTTAAATGCAACACGTGGTTACCGTTATGTAACGATCTAGACAGCAGCGTCAATCCAAATGAAAGAGTTGAAGCATTTACTGATATAATTTTCTGCAAAATAATTTTTTAACAGTTTATTTCTTAAAATTAACATTTCTTTTTCAAAATTATCTGGATTATTACAAATTCTCAACATTCTAATAACTTGAGAAACACTCATATCCAAAATAAAGTTTTTGACAAACGAGAGCCTATACTTTGAAAATTAATTACTTCAAAATTAAAAGCTCTTCTTTTAACATGAACCGAGAGAGAAAGCTATTTGTTACAATTTACGTTTAAATCCAGAAAGTTAACATTATCAGAACTGCAATTTTTTTATTGTTATTTTTTCTTACTTTAAACAATTAGGATGTATCCTAGAATACAGATTATGTAAATCAGCAAAGTTTATACATAACAGATCATCAATGTACCGACAACATGTAATATCAATAGAAATACCTGTTAACAACAAAAGCTCCATTTTTTGTTCATTTTATGCTCTTTAATTTAATTCTAAATTTAGGCTTGTCGTTTGTTCAAGCTTATCTTTCTGGCCTTTTGTGTTTTTAAAGCTAATTTTCTTGGGCAAGGAAGCTGCCACTCATGAGATTTTTCCTTGTTATGAACTATTTTTTTATTAATTGTACTTAAAGTTAAAATTAAGAAAAAATTGTATTTTAGAATGATTATATTAACTATGCTAATTACCTCTTACATTGGCGCAGCGACAGCTTTAATTATGTTATATTAAGTCTTATGTTCTGTTAAAATGTTGAAGTTTTGGTAATTTATCCCCTCTTCAAATTTACAATGTATTGATTTAATTTGTATTTAGAATTTAAATTGTATATATATATATATATATATATATATATATATATATAAGCTATATAAGTTATATTAACTAAATTCGTTACTTCTTTATAAGTTGCGCAAAACATTTCATTTTTACTCAAATTAATTTATTTTATTTTCTATTTACAATATTTTGCTATGTTTATCTTTATTATAAATGGAAGGTTGCACTGTATTTGCATCTCCACTCGTCTTATACAGCTTCTCATAAAAATTAGCAAGACTAGAAGAAATTGACTAGACTATTTTGGACAAAAGCAGCCTTGAGAGCTCGACACCCGATGATCACGTGACTATCCCCCCAATTATTTTTCAACTCCATATATCCGCATTGACGTAAGCCGGTCTATATATACCCATTTCTGTCTGTAAATATGTACGCAAGAACTTTATTCCCGTCGCTCGGGCGGAAGGGGCGCAATATCTCGACGGCGCCACTGAGCCTTTTGTCTTGTTCGAACTCTCCCACGCTTTTGCCTCTTTTCTTTCTATCATTTTTTTTTTATTATTTCTTATTTATGCATTCGAATGTTTCTTTTTCTTCTTGGGGAACGTTGTTTATTCCATTGTTGTTGTTTATTTCTTTTTCTGTGTCGTTAATATTTTTTGCCCTTCCATTTGGGTGTGTGAGTGGTGCGTGCGTAAAACGGTGCGCGGCGCATTAGGCACAATGGCGGTCGAAATTTTGTGAATGGAAAGATTGTGGGTGTATTGTTTCTTTCTCTTTTTTTTTCTTGCATTGCTCCGAAATACGCCTATGACCTAAGGAGCTGACGGTGGGGAGGGGGGGGGGGGGGACTCGGAATGGAGAAATTTGATTTGATCAGTCGAAAAGGGAGTCTGCGGTTCTCGGAATCAACGAATTGGGGGTAATGCAATTTTATTTACAAATCACTATTTAAACCTGACAAAGACACTAATACTCATTTAAAAAAATCTGATGTGGACACCACATGACTTTCCTTATATAATGTAATGAATTTACTACTTTTACAGTAAAAAAAATAGGTTTTTCTTATAGTCGCGATACTAATATTTTTACCAAGATATTGAATTTTCGACAATTAGTCGTCATTTTTATTGATTTAGCGTCATTTTTATTCATTTGGCGAGATTTTAGTTAATTTAGCAACATTTCAAAAAGTCGCCAAGTTGGCGACATTCCGCCAAATTCGTCGCCAAAATCTCGCCAAGCGTTATGGACAAAGAAATAAGTTAGTCTTACAGCAGATAAATGACTATTGGCTTTCAAATACAAAAGTATTACTCAATGTACCTTTTTCATGAATGGAACGAGCTAGATCCACGAGAATGATGTCATCCAATTTATCGCATGGTATTACATATGAAAAGTGAACATGTTTCTCAATAGGAAATATATTTTTTTTTAATTTTATATGACTTTTTGATAATTTTTATGAAATATGTGCAATATCTCGAGAACGGTTCATGTTAGCGTTCTAAAATTTATGTCAATCGTTTTCTTATGAAAAATTACATAAGAAATGTCTATTTGCGTAACTTTATTCGTGGTTTTGATTTTTTGACGATTTTTTCAAAATTCCATTCGAAAATTTAAGGGGGTTCCGAACATTCGATTGCGTATAAAAACAATAGGCTTCCAGTGTTTACAGATTGTGATTTTTATACCAAATTTGGTTCGAATCGGTCCATTCGTTCGTCAGTTATCGTCTCCACAGACTCACTGACACACACACACACACATACTTTCACACACACACACACACACACACATACACACACACAGACATCACTTCAAAAATGTGTGATTCGTGATCAGGGATGCTTGAAACGTGCTCTCCCGTCGAAAACTCGAATTCGAATTTTCGACCCCGTCACAATACTTTCCTTATACATTATGTATATAAGGAAAGTAAAAATCAGTTGCAATTTCTTTTAAATGCTTTTTATTTACAACCATTAAGATGACTCATTTTTTGATTCTGACTCAATTAGGTTCTAACCCGTGGTCGATACTATAACTGTGCAAAGTTTGTCTTCTAGGTCAGCGGTTTTCAACCTTTGTGAGACCGCGGCCCTGAAAATTCCTATTTTATAAGACGAGGACCCGGTTCCAACAAATTCACTTGTAAATACCTCTCTAATTTTTTTTAATTCATGCATTGAATAAGCATTAATTAATTATGGCATCACCACAAAGCGTATTAGCACATTTATGTATACGGTGTGACATACCGACACACATACAATTGCATTTAAATAAGTTATCAATCACTGGACTCAATCGTGCAACATATTGGAATTTCTCCAGGCCAACATCATTCAATTAATGTGTGCTTTTTCATTTTCATATCCCATTCTGATCACCAAAAAGGTATATTATTATTCAGTATAAAATGGATCATTGTATTATTAAATTGATTTGATTGATGTTGGTTTGAAAAGAAAACTGTATTGAGAAAGAAAAATATTTATTCATTGTAATTCCAAGGAAGTCAACTAAACATTCTTTTTTTCCGTATTAAAATTTAAAAGCGGCTTGGTCACTGACATTTGATACACGGATGTTATTTAGGCGTTCTGGTTCAGAGCTTTTCGACACACTCACGAATATTATTCTCCTTAGATTATTTATATTATGAAATATGTATTCATAAAAAATGCTTCTAAAACTAAAACGACCAATTTCAGGAGAATCTCCCGCGGCCCGGTATAATTAATGTCAGGGCCAGGTACCGGGCCGCGGCTCGGCGGTTGAAAAACACTGCCCTAGGTCACTTTGGGAATTCTGGAAGACTGGAAAAGCCATTTTACACTTCTCTCATTTTGTCCGCACCGAGAAAAAAGATCTATAATCCGGCTCCGTCGTCGATACAATTGTAAGTGTGCTAAAGTTTAAATCTTCTATGTCACCGAGTAGCTTTTAGAGGGAAGGGTGCAAAAATACCGACTTGTAAATCTCCGAGAGGCTTCTGGAGGGGACAAAAACACATTAGACAATTGTTATATAGATTGAATTTTTGATTTTTGACCCAGTTAATTAGGTGATAGGCGTTTTTGGTTCTCTTCAAGTTCTCTTTGGGTATGACTTCAAACTGAGGGATGTTCCTCCACAGACTCCACATGGACTCCACAGACTCACTGACACACACACACACACACACACACACACACACACACACACACATACTTTCACACACACACACACAGACATCACTTCAAAAATGTTTGATTCGTGATCAGGGATGCTTGAAACGTGCTCTCCCGTCGAAAACTCGATTTCGAATTTTCGACCCCGTCACAATACTTTCCTTATACATTATGTATATAAGGAAAGTAAAAAAAAAAAAAAGAGAGAGAGAGAAAGAAGCTCCATAAAGAAAGTGACTGTTTTTATTGAAATTAAATATGCGTACAGCTTGTACACGGATAATGAAATGATTACAAAATCAAAGCCGCAGGACCCATCAATGGTTAGCAATTTCACATTGAATTTTCAAATCATTAATTGGTGAAACCCCCCCTTGACGGCAGTGCATGCTTCTATACGTCTAGGTAAGGAGTAATAAAGTTTCCTAATGTCATTCTGCGATACATTCGAACGACTCCGGCCACTCAAACCGCTGCTCATACCTCAGGGTGAATCGAGTTGTCTGGGTTTTCGACAACCCAAACGGCTGAAAATAGAAACTTGAACGTTGCATACACGTGAAACTTGACCTAAATGAAGAAAATCTAAAACCTTGAAATTTTGTTCAAAAAAATTTACAAATCGCGGGATTTTTTATTTGAACATTCTTTCAGCTATCACTCGAGAGGCACAGAGCATTATTTTCTATATCGTCCTACGTAGGAAAATATATCCTAAATTTTCGACCCCGTCACAATACTTTCCTTATACATTATGTATATAAGGAAAGTAAAAAAAAAAAAAAGAGAGAGAGAGAAAGAAGCTCCATAAAGAAAGTGACTGTTTTTATTGAAATTAAATATGCGTACAGCTTGTACACGGATAATGAAATGATTACAAAATCAAAGCCGCAGGACCCATCAATGGTTAGCAATTTCACATTGAATTTTCAAATCATTAATTGGTGAAACCCCCCCTTGACGGCAGTGCATGCTTCTATACGTCTAGGTAAGGAGTAATAAAGTTTCCTAATGTCATTCTGCGATACATTCGAACGACTCCGGCCACTCAAACCGCTGCTCATACCTCAGGGTGAATCGAGTTGTCTGGGTTTTCGACAACCCAAACGGCTGAAAATAGAAACTTGAACGTTGCATACACGTGAAACTTGACCTAAATGAAGAAAATCTAAAACCTTGAAATTTTGTTCAAAAAAATTTACAAATCGCGGGATTTTTTATTTGAACATTCTTTCAGCTATCACTCGAGAGGCACAGAGCATTATTTTCTATATCGTCCTACGTAGGAAAATATATCCTAAATTTTCTTAATGAACGCTATGGAGGTACAATCCTCCATTGTTGAAATATGTTAATTTATAGTTACAGTATATATTTTTTTATATTTTATCAATAAATTTATTTATAGATTTTGATTCCATTGCGAATAGATTCCATTCTATTCACTAGGGTGACCGAATTACTTTTCAAATACCGAAATCGTTTGTTAGCTATTCTTCCAATCGAACTATTAAAACATAATGCTATTATTGAGATTGATTTTTAGCTTAAAATGTCTGACAACGTTGAAAATAAAGCAACCTTCTGTAATCGTAGATGAAACATTGTTTTTCTGACTGCAATTTCCATGTCAACAGAACTACAAAATGTTCGCCATTTTTACGTTTTAATTTGATATGGTTTTTGATATTCAAAACTTTTATGAAGTGCGTAGGCGTCGCATTAAATTACAGCCATTTAGGGGGTGGAAATGGTTTGTAAAATATGAAGATTCGCGTAAATTCAAAGATGGCTCATAATCACTATTTAAATATTAAATAATCCTTATTTCATTACCAACCGTACTTTGTTAAATAATTATATAGAATTAAAATTTCGATTGATTAAAACATTTTAAAATATGGATACGTTTTTCATAAAATGATTACATAATTTTCATAATATATATTTATATTTTTATATAATAATATTATATAATAATATTGTAAATATTTATATTTTTACTGCTTTTTATATTATAAATTTTACTTTTGATTTTATATTGAAATGTTATATTTTGAAAAGCTTTGGGCATGAAGTGTTGTTGTTGTTGAAACCCAGACCGTCCGACCTACCAGAAAGGTGTAAGGTAACTGTTTGGACGGTCGGGAAGTGGGCATGAAGTGTGTCTGTGCCCAAACCTTTTGTTTTCAGAGGGGGGATATGATACAGAAATTTTAAATCTTTCCCAGTAATGCGCCCTTTTCTTTCATAATTATTATTCCAAATTCCTATTTCAGGTCCAGCACATATTGCAACTACATTAAATTCTATCCCACTCCACTAATATTAAGAAAGTCTGCCAACACTTCCTCTTTTCCTCAACCATACCATATATGGTCACTAATCTTAACCTTTGTGTAAACTTTCTCATATGAAACTACATTCCCAATCACATTTTTAGAGCCTAAAACGCGAAGACAGCATGTGCTCCAGGCCTCATATCCCTCTCCCTCCGATGTAAATGTAATTTGTACTTGTGTGTGAACCAACGCAGACGGCATTAAGATTTTGTGCGAGTAGGTCGACGATTGGGTGCTTATCCAGCCTATGTAACTAACTGTATTTCAAGTTCCATCTAATAAAGTAGATTTTGGTAATGTGAACGTGCCTCGTCCCTGGATTTCCACAACTATTATATATGCATATATTATATAAACGATTAGTGGCTACGTTAGAGGAACCTAGCTAGTTAGCGTCTTAAACTTTTAAACACAAATATACACCGTACTCCTCTGAATCTTATATAGCAGTTTGTAATAAAAATGAAACTTTTAAAGAATTTATACGAATTTAAAAAAAAAAAATAATAATTTATGGGTACGAAATCTGGACATTGTGCGTATTTTTATTCATTCTTCGAATGATCATGACACATGTAGAACTAACACTATTGAATATATATATTCGAGAAAGTCGAGTGGAGGCTCATCCCAGATGCGCTTTGTATAGCCACGATAGTCGAAATCTTATTTGGATTAAAAATGCTTTGTCATATGAATTATAATTTTCGGATTAGTAAAAAAAAAACCCTGATAACCGTGGATAATACTCCATTAAACCACGTAGAGTAGGCAAAATAAAAATTAAGTTTTAGGAACGGTTGATATGAAAATCCATAAATCCCCTTTTCTGTCGATCGTCACTGCATCTCTCCACTCCTTTAACCCATCTGTCTTCTCCGTTTCTTTCCCTTTCTCTCTCTCCATTGTCACTCTCTGGCGATGACGTGCCATCTTTTGAGCGATGCCGGCGCCAGACGACGGCTTTATTAATATTAATCCGACCCCAAAATGATGGTTTTCTGTTGGGATCGGGAATGTGTGTCGACAACACTTCATCGCGATGCAGATGAGCTCCCAGGATCGAATGACGGAGTGACCGGCACCGCAGAGGGACACTGTTGAACAATTTTGTAGGACTCCCACAATCTTTGAAAAATGTTTGATTCTTGTTCTTGTTTTTAAGGACTTTGAGAAGGGGTGAATTTTACAAAATAAAAATGCTTCATTTCGTTCTCATTAGCAAATTTTATATCGGAGTTCCAGCGGACGGTCTTCTAAACAACCTCATTTTTCCATTTTTAACACTTTCCAGCATAGTTGAAAAGTGTTTATGACTTTGTTCATTCTGGCCTGTCTGTCCATTCGCACGATAACTGCCGTAAAAATGATTTTATCAAAATGAAATTTTAGTATGTTGTTGAGACCGTCTGTGGGACATATGGGAATGTAAATGAATAATATCACCCAATTAGTTTTGGATTGAACCAGGGTTGAAAAAATGAGATACATTGAACCCTCTGGGACCTTATTTTTCAAACATTTTTTAAGCGAAGTTATAATTCACAAATTGCTTCGAAAATTTTAGGAAATATTCAAATTATTTCCTAAAATATATAAAGGAACATTCAGCAAAATAGGTTCGGTAGTTTTTTAAATAAAAATTAAAATAATAATTACACCATATTATATGAAGAGATCACGTGATCCACTTCAAAATAAAGTAGGGCATCCATCTTTTTTCCCAGTGATTTTTAACGTTCTTTTAAATTCATATTTAGTGTTGTATTCGTCCTGAAACCGCTTTGTTTTTGCGTATTTTCTGTGTATCTATATTATGCACCAACGCAATTACAATATTTTTGAGTTTAAATGATCATCACTCTTTGATTATTTTAATGGATGCTGAATGTAAACAAGCGGTTGTAAGATGAGTGGTATAAGAATTGCTGAATTTTTTTTACGCAAATTTATTTATCTTTAGAGTCTGAAATAAAAGTGATATGAATGAAATATTCATTGCTTTTATACAGAGAGACAGACGATTTACAATTCGATGATGTCATTTGAATACGATGAAGTTTCAAGTATTTAAAATATAATAAAATGATTGTAAATGTTCAAATATAATAAATGATTGTAGTACTGTGATAATTTAAAATATATCAGGTCTGAATATATCGCATTTTAGAGGTGTTTAAATAAAATTGCATTTCAGTTGGAAAGTGTTTCATAATCAATGCTGTATGCATGATTGATCTTTCTTGTATCTTTTCTGTTTTGTTTCTAATATTTAAATATTTGGATGTTTAAAGAATCTAAAAATTCTCTTAGAATCTACATATTTCAACTCATGAGGGTTCACAGAAAATTTCACAAAATGATTATTTGCATTTCTGGAGTTTTTTTCATATCTTAAATTTTCACTTATCAGTAAAATGATACTTCGAAAACCGATACAGGTGGTTGAGAAACACTGACAACAATGCTCAACCATGCCAAAGCATTATAGCCTTCCTTAGTTCCACTTACATAATCACTTCTTAACCCAAAATCGTAACTATAGTGCCTAGGATATTAGTCACTATAATCGTAACACTTGCATAACATGCATTTGCGTAGAAAGTTCTAATATTTTATAACGCTTGGAGATACGGAATTACGGTCGATATTAAACACCAACACATCTTAATGCTGTCATCACAAATCTACCTATTTTCCCCATCTTTTGACTTTGCACCAAGGTAAATAAACTTCATTGTCTTTCAATTGGTTTATACGAATGGTGTGTACCAACCCTTTCTCGGTGCACATTCGCGCCTTAACTGAAGAGAGTTCTCTTTTTTTTTACCGTGACGGCGTGTACCTGTCATTAATTCTGGTCGCAGGCCTTTGATGTCGCCGGGTCTTTAATTAATGGGTCGGTGCCAAGAGATAACCATCTATCAGAACGAGAAATAATTGCACCCGTTCTTAATTTGCTGGGCCTGACGATCGTATGTCCCATTAGAAAGTTGGCGAAGAAAAGGCATGAGATGTGTTTGTTCTGAGAAGGTAACGAGACGCTTCGCTTTCGAAGAGAAGACGCAACGAATGTGTAATCGGCCGTAGTAATAAGAAGGTGTACAATGACTTTGGTAATGGATCCGGGGACGCTGGAGGAGTTTTTGCGGCAGTTATGTATCTCAATTAGCGTGAAAAAACCATGACTGGATTGAGAAAGGACGTCATTTTGTAGGGTCTGATGTTAAGAGGATGGAGGATATAATCCCCAGTAACGCGCTCTTTTCTTTCATAATTCTTATTCCAATTCCTATTTCATATTTTCATATCACGCATTTATTGCAACTCTATTAAATTTTATTCCACGCTATTAGTAATCACAAAATCTGCTCTTACTTCCTCTACCATACCATATATGACCACTCATCTTAACCTCTACGTAAACTTTTTCATGTGAAACTGCATTCTCATCACATTTTTGAAGCATGAGAAACGCGAAGGCAGCATGCTTCCCATGTCGTCACCGATTCCTCCCCTCCGCAATAACTCTCACTTGTGTGAACCTATGCATACTGCTCTGAGATCTCTAAAGAGATGATCGCTGACGAGGAGCTCGGCAATGTACAAAGTTATATTCTAAGATGTCAACATAATAAAAGAGATTTTTGTACCTGAAATGCCTCTTCCCTGGAATATCGCTGCATGATTTCGTTTGCGTGATCGATTTTGTGTAGGTAAGTCCACACCTGACATACCCACACGCACATAGTCTGACATTTTCCCTTAAAGGTTCTAAATCTGTTTAAAAATTTTTGAACATTGTGAATCAAAAAATTGTTGCGAAATAAAGCCTTCTCTGTACAACAGTGCGAAAAAGCAAAAACTACTCGTTCACTCAAAATAAATAATGACTATACGTAAAATAACGTCCTTCGCGCGCGACATTCTTTTGACAGGCCAGTGGACGTGTTTCTGTGGCTGGTATGTTTCATTGTGAAAGTGGAGTATGTGCCAACTGCGTGATGGTGCCTTTCTCCACCCGACGGAGACGCTTCTTCGACACCCAAACCCAGTTAACTAGGATTCATTTAGTTAACCCGAAGAAGCAGATAACCACGATAACAAGACTAACTGTTTCACCGTACGAGTTTTTGAAACTTTAACGGATTCAAATCGCAGATTCTCAGCTTTGTAAGATATAGAAAGTATTATTCTCCAACAAAAACATTTTGGTTTAAGGGGACGGTGGACGTTGAAATTTTTTTTATTTATTGACTTAGAAACGTGAAAATTTGTATAAATATTCCTCTTAACATTACTATATACAATGCCATTAATTTTTTTTCAATTTTGTTATAATTTTGTATTTTTTTTTTAATTTAATTTTTTTAACGAAAATTTGAAAATGCTCCTTGCGTGCCATTTGTTCACATGCTTGATTCATTTTACATTATAATCACTCAAAAACACATTATGAACAAATTTGGGTATTCATTTTTAAATCCCTTAGAAAGTTAATTTTTTAAAAATATTTTTCTGCATTAAAACTTAATTTTCATCATTTAATTAGGTTCTCATTCACTTTTAATTACCTTAATGAAGTCCAATTATAAAATGCATACCCAGTTTCATTAAAAGGTATGAAAGGTGTCTTCTTGCCAAATTTCATGCATCTTAGACAAAAATTAAGACGCATGGAGCATTTTAAAAATGTAAAACCTTTGAAAATTCCGTTTCGAAAAAAATGCATTCAACCTTTTGCTTACGCCTTTTGCAACCTGCTGCAGCAAATGCAATGTTTCTGTCAGCGATTTCCATGGACGCCAATGCCTGCAAGGGGGGGGGGGGGGTCGAACTGTTTGGGATAGGGTATGTCAAATACCTGTCTTTTTGGGAGATTCTTCGTTTGGGATAGATGCTGTCCCACCCGTAAGCAAATGTTAAATGTGTAAAATAATGTTATATATTAAAACTTTTAGAAGAGAAATACATGTTTAGAAGAGAAATACATGTTTTAAAAACCCCCTAAACGCGTTTTACATTATTTTGGAATAAAGTCCGTCTGCTTAATTTCTCTAGTAAGCCCCTTCATTTTGCATCTCTTCGGCACCTTTACAGTACGTTGCTACTCCGTCATAGGTGTATCCGTTATATGTTATTCGTTAGGGTGGGTCGGGACAGATGAATGAGACAGGTGGATTAGCGAATATATGTAAAAATTTTCAATTGTTTTTATATGCATGTACACAAATCTACTTATACACAAAATTTACGGGCGCGGTAGCCCATTGGTTAGCGCGCTGGAGTTGCACTCGGTAGGCCCGGGTTCGATTTCAGCCACTGCCAAAACTGCCGCCGTGTTCATGCGGAGTACGATCACGTTAAACATGTGGGTCCGAAAGTCCTTCCGAGAGGTTGGTGGTAGGGGAAGGAGGGTACGGTCCCTGTGGATGCTTCCCCCACTGGGTTCCGGTCTAAATTGGGTGGCATTTCCCGACCGTCCAAACAGTTACCTTACACCTTTCTGGTAGGTCGGACGGTCTGGGTTTCAACAACAACAAATAATTGCTACACAAAATCATTACTATTACACAAAGTATTGCTTCATTACACAAAAATGATTGCGCAACAGGATTTCGAAAAGATGCACAAAAGATATTTCACAAACACATTTCATATCACTATGTACTAATGCGATTACTAAATTTCACAAGCTTTGTCATATGCATATAAGAAACAACTGAACTGAAACAGCTGAAATGTACTGTGCAACGAAAATTGATTCTAACTTCTTAAAAGTCTTATTATTATTATTATTATCGTTTCCGTCTGATCGCTGGATTACCAGGTTGTGGGTTCGAATCCCGCCAGCGGGCATGGATGTTGTCTTGTCGAGGCCAAGTCAGACTTCCGCCCTTCAGGGAGCCTCTATAAAAGTGAAGCTGCAAATTTTCTCCCCTTCGCCATGGGACCAGGGGTCTTGTGGACGTGGTGCGTAGGCGCCCCTGCACCATGGGGGAATTAGTACCGAATTATTATTATTTTCCACGATGTCACTATATGTACCTTTTCTGATGCTATCTATATTACGTATTTTTCTCAGCAGTGTCGGATTAGTGGATGTGACTGATTAGCGAGGTTATACTCTATCTCAGTAAGATGTGTACACGATAACCGAAGAACGAATCCACTATAAATATGAAATGTTAGATAGAGTTTGTGTAAAACAAGAATTGTAAAGATACAACTTTTAGTAGTTTTCTTCATTGGAACAATATGTGTCCAATATTTAATTTGACAATTTTGTTTTCTATTAGAATAGGATGGTTCTTGAAACAAATGTTACTAGTATGTGTTTTGCACGATAAACTGATAGATTGGATGCAAGATAGTATTACCACGACGTATCCCTTAGAATCGTGGTTATATTCTAGAGATACAAGTCTTAATAATCTGGATAGTCGCAGCTTTCTTTAAAGCAGCAGTAAACGTAAACAGGAACAAGAACCTGTTCCTCTACCTATCTAGCAAAGTCACAAAGCAACTGTCATGTACAATGAAACAAGTAGTGACTGACTACAAACTACTTTTAAAATGTAGTCACTACATAACTACTTTTATAAGACGAATTTTGCCGCAGCTTCAATTTTCACAAAAAGTTGAGGATATGGGTTACTGTAGTCATTTAACATACTTATTCTGGAAATAGTAAAATAAAATAAAAGTATAAACTTTAAAATCAAAGACAACCAAAAATAGGTTTTAAAGTCCTTTAATAAAATCTCCTTTCCTCGGCGTACAAAAATGACACGGCCAAAGCGCTTTCTCGGCATCACAATGCCCTTCATCAGTTGCGGCCACTGATGAAGGGACTCTAAAACATATTTTTGGTTGTCTTTGATTTTAAAGTTTAACTAAAGTTGACGTGTATCCATTTTATTTATTAAAAGTATAAAATAAAATAAAAGTAAAAACTATTTATTTAAAGACATGGTGTTTCATGTTTAGTAGAATTTGCATCTCAAAATTGCAATCTGATAAGCAGGATCTTTTTGGGAAATAACACATCTGAATATATCCATATAAAAAATCAACTTCATGAGGCAATGGCCTTCCTAACCCTGCAGCCATTTATCGTACATCGTTGAGCAGAACACTAAATTTCATGCAAATGAAGAAAGGTGATCACATGATATGTAGAATATCACCTTGTTTGTTTACTGAAGTAAACGTTAAAAGTAGCGTCAAAACTCGATACAAACTAGTTGTTTATTGTATCGCGCTACTCGCTACACTACTTATTTTTAAAAGTATCGCGTTACACTACAAACTACGAGAAAAAGTAGTAACTACTGTAGTTTCGCTACTTGTAGCGCGCTACTTCCGTCCACTGGCCTAGGTAACTCCTGAAATTCTTGACGTATCATTTTTTTTTCTATCAATTTTTTCTGAATTTGCCAAGTTGACGATTTGTCGCCAAAGTCAATCGACCCGGACCTTTCCGTAATAACAATGGCTAACTGTAAATGCCGTTTCGTAGCTAGGACACATATTAGACAGGAAAAGACACATCTATGTGTAACACTATATATTTATTATACGGTCTACTTCAGCTGTCGTCCTAATGGCTCAATGGATATAGTGTCGACTAGTTAGGGGAGATGCACGGTTCAAAAGTGGACATGAGTTCTTTGCAGTATTTACCTTATCAGCTTCATTGATACTAATTCGTCGTCCAGGTAGATCTGTGGCCATCTTGTAAAAATAAATATTTAAATAGGCCTAAAAATAATTGACTCACAAAAATGGAAGTTCCTGTAAACGTGCTTTATTCATAATACTGACGCTTAAACATTTTTCGTGAAATTGCATCGTAGTAAATTACGTGGAACTGGCTGAAATGCATAAACTTAAAAATCGATTCTATAGGTAACATACTAATACCGTTTTTAGTGCAATGACGTTAGCATTTTGCAATCTAATCTTATTACGTACGATAAGAAATGGATAGCTATAAAATAAAGAATATGAATGCATGAGAAAATCGAGTGGAGCGTCTCTCTACAGATATTTTCTGTGTAATGCATCAGATGCAAAGCTTTTCTGCGTGTCTCACTGGATTCTGGAGTAATATATCATACAGAATAGTTCTTTTTTAACTCAATTTTATTTAGAATGCCAAATCAGTTCTTTTTAAAAAATTCTGCAGAGTCCGTTTCGACAAGAGCTTGCAATTCCAACCCAGTAGCTCAACGATAGAACGTCGGCTGGCCAGTACAAAGATCCGTGGTTTGATTCTCGTCTGAAACAGCAAGGTTTTTTACAATAGCGCCCGAACAAATCAACCCTGCATATTAGTGCAATGATGTCTGAAAGTAATCCTAGTACAACCGTAGATATCCTAAACAGGATATATGGGATCCTAAAGAGGATTATATAGGATTACGAGTACGACTAGTACGGATTCAGTGGACTCCGATTTCAAATCAGAAGATCAACAGCCACTCAGGAAGCTAGAGGGGAAAATAGCAGCGGGGCGCTAACATGGGTTAAAAATAGCAGGAGATGGTTAAATCAGATTGTCAGTTGCCCGTCAATCTGACATTAGAGGATGAAGAATGCAGATTCTACTTCTATAAGAGCTTGCAATTCCGTTCCAGTAGCTCAACGGTAGAGCGTCGTCTGGCCAATACGAAGATCCGTAGTTTGATTCCCGGATGGGGCAGCAAGGTTCTTTACAATTCTACCAACTGTTATCGCTGCAAATATTTGTTACATTTAATTTTTCATTCCCTTCTGCACATACATGCATTTTAAGCATCTCACAAAGACTTTAAATATGAATTTCCACTTTTGCTTGAGTCAATCCTTTCAAATAAATCTATAACATCAAAAGAGGCGTTTCGTACTTCCGCACAGAGTTTTTTGTGAATGTATTAAGAATTATAGGAAATCGAAAACACACTCCAAACTGCAAAGATTTTGGTGCAACATCCCTGCTGATTGCAACAAAGTTTTTTTTTCCATCCGAGTATCTTTTTTTTTTTTTTAGATTTCTGTTCCTTTTCCCAGAAAATGAATTGTTCCTCCGCCTCTCAGGCTCTTAAGGCAAAATAAACTACTTCGTTATTAAACGATTTCGGATCGCCATTTCGGGTAGCAGAATTACCGACGTTCGATATGAAGAATCCATCTATGCATTGAACGGTTCAGGAACAAATATTTAACAATGTTCAGTCATACAAACGTGGTTGAAGTCCCAGACCACTGGGCTGACTGTATAAACATTGTGAAATTTCTAATTGCCTTTGTTTCATGTCTAAGCCAATGATCAATAGTGCGCCTCCCTGTTGCGTATAGCTCAGCTATTTTCCAAATCAATTCGCATTATATGAAAGAAGCATAAAATATGTATTAAAAAAAAGAAAAGTTTATGTGAACTCTGGGGTGTTTCATTCTGTTACATTTGATACTAGGGTAGGATTCGAATCTTAAAATTCCGAACTCCTCGTAATCACTGCACCCAACTAATATCCCGTTTTTCCTACTGATAATAGACCAGTGTTATGTAAGATTATTATGTTTCACGTAAGCAATTCGCTGAAACCTTTTGAAATTCAATATGAGGGCGGAACACCAAAATGAAGGAAAATTCAGTCTGGTCCAAATTATGCATACAAAATTTTACAGGGTTCTTTTCTTATTTAAGAAAATTTACACGAAACTATCACGTCGCGGAGCCCTTGGAATATTGTCACGGGACCACAGGGTTCAACAGAAAACACTTTGAAAAACACTGGACTAAAGTATGAATGACAAATCCGAACTATTGAAGATAGAAACTTGGAACTTTGCATACCCGTGCGACTTGACCCTTAAATAATGAGAAAAAAAATATAAAATCTTTGAATTTTATTCAAAATATTTATAAATCGCTGAATTTGTCATCTTTTCAGTTGTCACTCGAGAACAGAGATACAAAAATCGTTTTTTATACCGAAAAAAAAAATATATTCCTAAATTTCCTAAATGAACTTTATCTGTGGATCTACTTCTCTATGGGCGTAACTCTTCTTCTCTATGGGTGTAACTCTACTTCTCTATGGATGTACTCTAACTCTATAGGTGTACACTCCGCCGTTCTTGAGTTGTTTTAATTTACAGTTACGGAGGATGTTTTTTTTTATTATATTTTAATCAATGATTTTATTTATAATGGTTTTGATACCATTGTGGTCACTAGGGTCACCGAGTTATATTTCAGATACCAAAATCGTTTGTTGGCTATTCTTCAAATCAAACTATTGAAAAAAATGCTATAATGAATTGATATTTAGCTCAACATGTCTGAAAACGTTGAAAATAAGGTAACTTACATCGATCGGAGATGAAATATCGTTTTACAGACTTCCATTTCCTTGTTAAGAGAACTATAAATTGTGCGTCATTTGCATTCTTCAATTTAAACCGGTTTCCGATATTCAGAACGTTTAGCGTGTGTAAACATTAGTGTGTGCATGTGTCACAATGAGTGAGCACTGTAACCATTTCGCCTGCGCAAAGAGTGGGTGGAAATCAAATGCCTCGTTTATTCATATGTGCAAAAATGCATTTCATAGAAGTATTTGACAGTGAAAAACAGCAAACTAGAATATTTTTAACAAGTATTTGTGTTGAATGATAGTAGTTACAAAGTCCACTTCAACGCTGTAGGTTAGAGCAAAGATGTCGGAGGTTTGAAAGTGACCCTAGTACGGATTCAGTGGACTCTGAAAGATAGAGCGCCGATTTCAAATTGAGAGGATAACGACCATGCAGAGAGCTAACCTGGAGGATTAAAATAGCATCAGGAAGGAGGCTAACCGAAGGTAAAGATAGCATCAGGAGGATAACCTGAGGTAAAAATAGCAGGAGGTGGTCAGTTAGATTGTCAGTTGCCCGCCAATCTGACATTAGAGGGTGGAGACTGCAGAGTCTACTTCGACGACAAAAGCTTGCAATTTCGTCCCAATAACTCAACGGCAGAGCGTCAGTTGGCCAGTTCAGAGATCCAGGGTTCGATTCCCGGTTGGGGTAGCAAGGTTCTTTACATAGATTCGAAATAAATGAGTATTTCAACCTACCCTCAAAGCCCCTTTTCCGCCATACCAAGATAACGTGAATTGTAAAATGTGGAGCTTGATCAACGTCGTTTTAAAAATTTGAGACATTTTAATTTCGACAAAGAACTTACAGGGACAGTGTGATATAAGACTGAAATGCTGGACTGTCTGTATAAAAATTAGAACGGCCTGCCAACCTTATATTTTTCGAGATTCAGTGAAACAGGCACCCTCCATTTCCACTTTTGAACGTCTGCTGAATACGTGATAACAACGCTCTCGTCCTCCCCAAAAAAGAAAAAAAAAACAAAAAAAAACTCGAAGGTCTGTTCACATCGGAATGCAAACGATTTTAACAATTCTTCTATCTTTTAAGGAGAAGGGGAAAGAGAGAAAGAATAAAAGGAACTTAAAAACCGTGATGGTGCAACAGCACTCGTTAGTCTGGTTGCCCATTTCGAAACATGGCTACATATTTACCTGCGTTGCCTATTAGTTACAAAAAGACTGCGAATTTTCTAACACGTTTCGCGAAATTATTGGGCGGTGAGATATTATATTCCTCTTTTGCAGCGCCGTTGTTGACAGACACTTGAAGTATTTAATATTTATTGAGTTATGTGTGCTTTCGCCCCTAATACTGACCTATCTTCTCTTCTTTCAGGTTTCTTCAAATTGCCTCCCTAGCGCACCTCTGTAGCTTACTCTTCGAAATGGTGAGCAAAAAATTTTATGAATTTATTTATTTATTTGAATGGGGATTCTTTGTTTTAGCATCTTTGTGCATTCAAAACCTATTATGGCCCACACGTGGGAGTGGCGAGTTAAATATTTTAGGACACTGCCCTAATTCTAGTCCTTTATAACGTCTTGAATTACATTAATGTTGATATCATGTCATACTGTAACATCATCAACAGGTTATCATTGATTTAGGGGGGGGGGGCGTGTTTTAAGAGTGAGGGTCCCGTACGTTTCTACTTTTTTCATTCTTCAAATATTCTTATCACAGTAGAATATGGTTTCGTTCTTGATGAGCAGGACTTGCGGAATGGTACTGAGATCCCTCGTCAAATAAAGAAAAGGATCAACTCTTTACAACACTATTGAATTACAACAACATGTATCCTGTTAGATGATTATTTGTATTTCGAATTGAAATGGGTCGACAAAGAAATCATCCTTTTGCCCGCACCAGAATGCTCGTTTAAATTATGGTTAAATTTGAATAAAATTCTTTCGAAATAATGACAGTTTACTATATTATAATGTGGATACATCATCTGATTGACAGTCAGTGGGATTTAAAATTGTGAAAGAAAAAATGAAAGTACTCATTTAACAATAAATTACTTTACACACACGCAAAAATTAAGATAATAATAATAAAATAAAATACTAGCTCCCTGGGCTTCCTGTTTTGCTGTGGGCCCAAAACTTAATCTTCATGTCAATTGTCAACACTGAACACAATTTATAAAAAATTTGCTTCGAGATCAAAGGATTAAATATTTGAGTCACAATCTTATAGGCGAAATGCAGTGAAGATTCATAAAATGCAATATAATGATGAAGTATTCCTATCAGATTTTTTAGTGAGTCTTTCTTCAAGTTTGCGTTATACTTTTATACAGATCAAAACAAAAAGATAAATCTAGCGCATTCAAATATCAATACGCGTATATCGAAAGCAACCAGCTAGAGTCGATGATCGAACCGAGGTCTCATGGATTGCACTCAGACGTATAATTAATCTACCATATATAACTGTGGCCCTGCAAGAAATGACTGTAATAATAATAATAATAATAATAATAATAATATGTGTAAAAACTAATGTGTCCAACACAGGACTTTCTCTATAGATTAACACAAAATTTATTACTTTCAGGAATTCGAACATCCTGCAAATCATTGAATCTTTGACATTTATCGATTGTACAGAATTTCATTCGATTCTTTCAATCTTTTTAGAGATATCTCTCTTCCATAGACCAACCTTCATTTATAAATGGTTGATTATTAATAATAGTTGCTTGAAAATAATTCAATAATAATAATAGTGCAAAAAAAAAAAAAAAAATATGTGGACAGAGCAGAATTCGGGAGTCCAATTTTTAACCCCGTCACAATACTTTCGCTTTACATATAATTGTATTAGGGAAAATAAAAAGTCAGTTACATAATGCAAGTATTATTTTTGAGTGTAATATTGAAATTGAACTGCACGTAATTTCGTGTGTTTAATTTTTATACTTTAATTTGTTTCATTTTATTTAATTATGAGTTTAAGTTTTATGTGCATTAAAAAGATTCTGATCTTATATTTTCGCAGCTAAATTCCGAAAAAAATAGTTTTAGCTAAATGAGTTCCTTAATATTTCATTTTTTTAAGGAATTATCTATTTATTTACCCTTTACAAAAAGTTAATTTCTCTGCAGAAAAGAGAAGACGCCAACTGAAAATAAATGTGCGCCAAACGATCATTGAAAAGCAATGTGCGAAGAGAAAATATCCCCCGCAGAGCAAAGAATATCAATCGAGAAATGGAAAATTATTTCTCCGTGGTTTCTCCACTAGACCGGGACATATTCTGCCTAGCTATCACGTCGTTCGGCATTATTCCCGGTGTTGGGACACCTTAAAAAGTAGCCCATCCACGTATACGTAGTTAGGAGAATATTATGGTATTCTTTTATGGACCTTGTATTCACTGTCGTAATTCAAACCTAGTGACCTGTTCTTTGAAGTCAACCGTCTGTGACCGAGATCAACAAGGTGTTTTGTTGTAGTTAAGTGATTTCTCAAATAGCTTTGATGTCTGAATGAGCGTGTTTCAACCATTCTGGTTTTTTCTTTTTCTTTCATTCATTCGAATCATTTCCTTACCGACTGTTTTTCGTACACAGACAGCAAAGAAAAGCGTTTAACGTAAGACGGAAAACCTGACGAGATTCTGTTTGAGAGAACAAAAAAGGGGGCCACTGCTGATGATGGTAGGCGTGTTTGCAATAAAAGCCGAACGGTGTGCCAAAGGAAAGCGGCTTTTCATTTTCGAAACGTTTTCGGTCACGCTTCCCCGAAATGAAAAGCGTGCAGTGTCGTTAGGCTGCTGTGCGAGCCGGCGATTGTCGGCGGGCCAGCGGGCGGGCGAGGACTCGGGAAAAAATTACAAGTTTCAATCGTACCAAATAACAATCCTCGGTAAAAAGCTTCTTAAGGAGACCGCGCCCCGGGGGAACCTTTTCAGTCAAACTTTGCCTAACAATTACTTGCACCTAGTTGTCGGATCGTGATGGCGGAAGGGCTGAGCTTCCCAATTATAGAACTCGCCGCGGAAAATTATTTTACACGAGCATTGTCGATTGTACGAATGTTGCGTTATTAAAATGAGACATCTGCCAGCACTGAGGAGGAGAGAGAGGTCTCTCTCTCTCTCTCTTTGTTTTATTCAGCTCTTTTCTCCATGTTTATAAAGTGGGGTATTGAGATAATAAGATCTGCTCGGACCTGCCTCGGATTAGGTAACACGATTCAAAATTGTGTAGTCTAACTAGTGTCAGATTCATACTTTTAGGTCTCCTTTGTTGATTGTATAAATAATTCAGCTATTAAAATCAATAGATTTACCTTCTTTGCCGGAAAAAAAACCTATATTTTTAAAAAAAAATTATGTCATTAGAAAAAAATAAATTCAATTATTATTATTTTTTAACTTTTCGGAATTCCTTTGAAAATAATTAAGTTATACATTGCAGTAACAACATTGAAAATCTAAGAGGGCATTGAAATAAATTAGGCCAATAATTTATTTTTCCATGTTACTTTGAAAATTAAAAAATAAATAAAAAAATATAGAAATATTGACAAGAGAACAAAAATGATATTCAAATTTTGAAAGGAATTATTTATGAAAGCAGATATAGTTTTCTGTGTTTTTGTAATAAATTAATCTATTTTCTCCTCAAAATTGATATTTTTCCCATTAATTCAATTTCAATGGCATAACATATCTTGAGGTAAATTTGACTCAAAATAAAGCTTACATTTTTTATTTATTAAAAATTAAAATTTCTCGTGGATGTTCTAAACTTTCTTGTTCCCCCCCCCCCCCCCGACGTAATGAGTTTTCTGAAGTGATAAATTAGTTTTAGTGTCTTATAATTATATTATTTTAAAAAGTAAAATTATTTGGAAAGAAAATGAAACAACGTGTATTAGTCTTCTTACATAATAAAAGATGTATGTCTGTCCATCTATGTCTATCAATGCCTTCTGTAGCGAAAAGAAAACTTACCTCGGACATCCACGAAATTCGGTACTGGGTTATCTGAATTCCTGGTACGACAGATTTCCTTCTTTTTTCTCTAACCCTATTTATTTCTTTATCCCTACTATTTTTTTTATTTTCCCTGTAATATATGGTAATGTGTTGAAAAAGTATTAGAATCGTATCCAAACTTGATGAATCTGTAGCTTTCCAGACCTCTAGAATAACGAAAAATCCATTTTCAACGTGGCGTCTGTGTTCGTCTGTGCAATGTATGTATGCACTCTAGATAAATTTAACACAATTTAGCAGGCACTTATAGATTACCCTGGTGCTAATTAGATTTTGGTACGATTCGGAAGATAAATAGCCTGTATTTTTCTTATTTGCAAAATGACCAGCAAAAACTGCAAAACCTGTAATACAAAACTAAATGTTTAATTGTGTTGATTAAATAGTTGTTTCGTGCGTAATTTTTGAAGGCAAAAATTGTAAAACCGACCCCACTTTTCTAGAACTGGCCGTTCTCGAGATATTATAATTATTTTTATAATTTTAACGATTTGGCGACGTTTCATAATGTGATAAGTTGTCAGATGAAAAACAAAAGTGTTTTAAAACTTTATATATAATTGAATATCATTTAAAATAAATATACGTGTCATTTTGTGCCATTTTATTTAATTTAATGAATTGTGAAAGATGTGAAAGAGAAATGAATTTAAGCCTGTATATTTTTATGCAGCAGTCGTCTGTAATTTTCTTCGAATTTTGGGATCAAGATAATTCGAATTTTATGATCAACTGTTGAGACTGTTGGTTGTTTTCTCTGCAGATCCTATTATTTTTAATTGATTTTGCATCTTTTTGACAGCGAGCGCTCTGCATTGTGTCTTGCCGCAGGGGAAAGAAATAATAAAAAGATAGTATAAAAAGATAGGCTGCAATAAAAAGATAGCATGAAAAACTAATAATCAGAATCCGTTCTGCCTGACCAACGGTCGCAAACCGATAACCGGGATGTGGGATCATCCTGTGACTGACTTATTTTAAATTGCTTCAATAAGAGAAAATCGTTGTAATTTTCTTCTATTTTAGCAGTTAAATCTGCTATTGGGTTGTATTTTGAACAAAATTTCTCCTGTCATCAACGTGACCCACAGCGCTCCCTCGTCATCGCTTTGCATGCAAACTCAATGCTAATGAGGACATTCTTAGGCAGAGCACGTGGTGACACTGACTTATGAACTGCCGTTGATGGATAAAAACAAATATTTCTTTTATTCATTCCCTTCTTAGACGGTTATATTACGGGAAAGGGCACCCAATGATGAATATTTTCAATTTATAGAGGAGGAAATGTTTTGATACACTATTGATATGCAGTGAGTTGTTATTACACTCGACAATGAACTTCGTCCTTTGCGAGAAAGCCACTATATTTTCAAGTATACACTGTAAAAAATAGGCGCCTAGTTATCCCATAAGCAGGAACGTAGCCAAGCAGGATCCTGAGAGAAATGAGCCCTTATGAGGTATATTCAGTCACGCCCCCACCCCCCATCCGAGAAAAATAATATTCAATTTTTAGTAGTGACATGAAATTTCATCCAACATGTCATCCACATTTTGCATGGAAAATTTCCCTTTATAATTTTTTTTTTATATAATTTACTTCATTTTGTATATAGTGCAAAAAAATATTTAGTTTAACTAAAATTTGCAGTTATACTGACAATCATCATTTATTTATATATTAAATTTAAAAATATTTAAAAGTTTTAAAAATTAATTAATACAAAAGCACCCTAAAGACCATAGTATTTCGGGTACTTTTATATTATTGAGGTGCTCACTGTTACAGAATCCCATTATAAAAATCAACTGATGAATAGTTATGAAGTTATATATCATTAACAACTTCGCTACCTGTTAGTACTTATATTAAACTCAATTGTAATTATTATAATGCATAAGTAAATATGGATTTTCACAATCAACTATTAACTTTACAAATATCTATACAATTAACTATTTATGAATAATTTATATAGTAATTTATATGATTTGAAATATGTATAATAACTATTAAAAATGTTAATGATTAATAGACTTTGTAGTACATAAGCTTTAACTCAATAGCGCATAATAATAGTGGTTCACAGTAATAAAAATTACCATATTTAGTTTTAAAATATTTTTAATAGGACGATTTATTAAAAGACTGAAATTTATTTAATATTTTTGTGCATCCCCCCCCCCCCACACACACACAAAAAAAAAAAAAAAAAAAAAAAAAAAAAAAATTAGTGAAAGCTCCCCTTGAATTTTACTTCAACCCTTTTTGGGTTACGTTTTTAAATACAGTCTTGTCTATGAAGAAACAGAAATTGAAAGCCCTATAGGAAATAGAAAGTTTCTTTATTGCCTAAAGAATTTAATAATAAAACTTTTTTCCGTTAATGCTAGCAGCTCTCGAATTGGATTGGACTGAATTAGATTATTTTCGCGATCTTTTCCCTACACCATTCTCTACAACTTCACGTGGATTCTGTCCCTTCGTTCAACATCTTTGACGGGTTCAGCTCGACTCCAAATGCGCGTTGAGAGGCTGAAACTCGGCACACAGTTTTATCTATCGGAACAACACTTTTATCTATAAAATTTTCACGTTATAACGTTACGTCGTTAAGTCATTTACGTACTTTATGACTATGTTTCTGCGATTTTCGGGCATCTTCGTTGTGAATTCAGATTCAGTGTCTTCATATGAAATGGTCTCCTGGTTCCAATGAGTTTATCAATGTATAATACTGTAAGTTTGAACGTAATTTACGTCAAAAAAATGAAAACTAAAAAATAAAATAAATTATGAGTAAAAACAAATTTTTCGACGTTCTTCCCCTACACAATAGTGACGCTCAGAAAAGTAGAATATAAATTTTAATCACGCACAAAATGGTCAAAGGAATTACGCCAAAAAATGGAAACTAAATGTAAAAAGTAAATTATGAGAAAAAATAAATTTTTCAACGTCCAAATCATGCACAACAGTGACGCACAAAAAAAGAAAATATACATTTATAAATTTTAATCATGCACAAAATGGGTCCCAATGACAGATTCATATCAAAACAATTAAGGGAACGGTGGACGTTGAAATGAGCAAAAATCGACTAAAAAAAGTTTTCTTTTTAATATATAACATTATTTTACACATTTAACCTTTTGCTTACGGGTGGGACAGCGTCCATCCCAAACGAAGAACCTCCCAAAAAGACATCAGACCTGCTGCAGCAGGTGGAATGTTTCTGTCAGCAATTTCCATGGACGCCAATTCCTGCAAAAGGTGTCGAACTGTTTGTGATAGGTATGTCAAATACCTGTCTTTTGGGGAGGTTCTTCGTTTGGGATGGACGCTGTTTCACCCGCAAGCAAAAGGTTAAATGCATTTTTTCGAAGCGGAATTTTCAAAGGTTTTACATTTTTAAAATGCTCCATGCGTCTTAATTTTTGTTTGAGATGCATGAAATTTGGCAAGAAGCCACCTTTTATACTTTTTAATGAAACTGGGTATGCATTTTATAATTGAACTTTATTAAGGTAATTAAAATTGAATAAGAACCTAATTAAATGATGAAAATTAAGTTTCAATGCAGAAAAATATTTTTAAAAAATTGACTTTCTAAGGGATTTAAAAATAAATACCCAAATGTGTTCATTATATGTTTTTGAGTGATCATAATGCAAAATTGATCAAAAATGTGATCAAATGGCACGCAAGGAGCATTTTCAAATTTTTGTTAATAAAAATTAAATTAAAAAAAAATACAAAATTATAACAAAATTGAAAAAAAAATTAATGGTATTTTATATAGTAGTGTTAAAAGGAATATTTATACAAATTTTCATGTTTCAAAGTCAATAAATAAATAAAAAAATGTCAACGTCTACCGTTCCCTTAATAATATAAACACCTTGATTTATATGTGTGTTTATTTATCTATCTCTGGGTAACGCTGCTACATAATGCTACCAAATGGGTTTCAATCACCGATAAACATTCCAATTTATATACTAACCCAGACCATCAGCATTTTCATAATCCTCCACATGAACACTCAATTTTTCCGATCACCTGTTGACCTTCCACGTTCACTACTGCTTGAATTCGGTGTTCGTATTAAAAACCGGAGCGTTCTTCTTAGCTAATTAAATTTTTGCTTGAACGCTGCTCCTTTTTTTTTCTTTTCTTCAAAGAAATATTTCAAATGTAACTTATTGTTCTGTTAAACCTTTTCACACCAGAGTGATCGCATTGTCGAAGACAATAAATGAAAATATTTTCTCAAGCTATTTTCAATTTTTCTTCCTTTGTAATTTTAAGGTCACAGTTATTTTTTCTTCCAAAGGCTTATATAAAATTAAAAACAACTCATTTCTTTTAAAACGTGCGTCCGGGTTATATTCTAATAATATTATAAATCTTGTCATTATCCAAAATGTTGCGCAAAGTGGTAGAAGGGAAATGGGGATGTAGACAAATGAAATAGCTAATAGTTGAACCTTAGGAATTAATTTCAAACCTTTGCGGTCATGTATGCATACACAGACCTGTACTCAGAATTCAAACTCGGTTCCTGTGTATATGAAAACGAGAGTGCAGACGCTAATTACGACCTCTGCCCACAAAGCTCAAACCTAGAGTCCCCAGATTTTAGGCGCGAAGAAATCATTCTGCAGTTGTATCTTAAAATCCTGGCCTTTTTGCATTAATTTGCTAACTGAATGATTGTTTATTACATTTCGTGCCTAATATTTAGCTTCATAAATGCAATGATTATACATGCTATTCTTCCAGAAAGGAAGGAAATGAAAACATTCCATTCAAATTTTTAATGTCTGAATAATAAGAAAAATTGAATGTCCGTTTAAGACAGATTTATTTTAAAGTTGGAATTAAATAGTTGTTGCTTTCCCTAAGACGGCATTGTACTTTTATATCTAATATTCTAAATAGGTCGAATTTTTTATGTCTGTGTAAAAAAAAAAACTAATATCGAAAAAAGTACCATAATTTGTTTTTCTCTCGTGAAAACTAGAAGAGTGTGTGTGTGGGGGGGGGGGGGGATATATCTGAAAGAATACTATGCCTAGGACCTCACACTGTATTAAACGAGCCCTGATCGATCTGTGATTTTATTTAATTCCCTTCAAAATCTCGAGAATTTCAGGAGCATTCTACCAAACATCTACACCACTTTGCTTTTCTCGCAGTAGACATGACTTGCCCATCTGGTGCTCCTGCCGTCTCGAACCGTATTCCAGAAAATTTATGGTCTCCATCTACGTCGTGTTGAGCAAAAACAAAGGATTTTCATTCTGGGCATTCCACAGACGACCTGGGAAATATTTCCGAGACCTTTCTATCCAGAAAAGTAGTAAAAAATCGAAAATTCTCAGCATTCGTCATAACGGAAGCCTCTGGTTATGTATTCCTGATGTTGAGCAGAGAGGAGTTGTACTGTGCAAATTGCAGCGGAACTAATTCACGCATTCCTTTCCTCTCTATCTTTCTCCAGTAAAAGTTATTGGATGAATGAATGTCGCGTATCGAAATGTCATCATTACGTTATTTTGAGAAAACTGTACTTTCAGGTGAATGATTATATATATATATATATATATATATATATATATATATGTGTGTGTGTGTGTGTGTGTGTGTGTGAACCTCGATATGTCGAACCTCGGTATCTCGAAATATTTTCATCTCCCTTCACACACGGTATAAAACTAATATAAAACAAACTCTTTAACTCGAATTTTTTTTAATCAAACTCTCGATATCTCGAATTTTTTCATCCTACCATTTGGATCATCTTACCATTTTCATCTTTTCATTTGGAAAAATACGATTCAAAAAATGTGTTTAATGCAGATGAAACAGGACTATTTTTTAAATGTATGCCTGATAAAACTATGGCCATTAAAGGTGAAGCATGTCATGGTGGGAAAAGGAGCAAAGAAAGATTAACTGTGCTAATTTGCACTAATATGGATGGTTCAGAAAGGCTCAAACCTCTTATGATAGATATTTCTGCTAGACCCCGATGTTTTTAGGAATGAAATCTGTTCCAATGACTTATTTTGCGAACAATAAGGCTTGGATGACTGCCGAAATTTTCACTAATTGGTTGAAGGAACTAGACAGAAAAATGTCCCATGAAAATCGCGATATTGTTCTCTTTTTGGAAAACTGTACAGCGCATAATAGCGTGCCGAAATTAAAATCCGTGAAAGTTCGTTTCATGCCACTAAACACAATTTCTAGTTACAGCCTTTGGACCAAGGTATTATTCAGAGTTTTAAAGTGAACTATCGCCACAAAATTAAGCTCATTTGGATCCGCCTAGCTCATTTGGAAGGTTTGATAGATATTGAAGCATTCAGTACCTGTAACCAAACTGTCATAGATGACTATTTTGTAAGTAAAGAAATGCAAGATTAAGTTTTAATAATGTATGTACTTACATAGTATTACATTAAATGCGTATCCAATCATTTCAAGCTTCGCTTTATTTGTTGTCAGCATTTTCTTGGGTAATACCCAATTCTCTGTCTGTAAGATAAAGTAAGTGATTTTTTAAAAAATGTGTAAAGTATAGGACTAGTATGTATATATTCTTTTATGAATTCCTTAAAATTTTTCAAATTTTCGATATCTCGAATTTTTGATATTTCGAATTTTTTTTCTATTCCCTTCAAATTCAACATATCGAGGTTCGACTGTATATATATATATATATATATATATATATATATATATATATATATATATATATATATATATATTTGAAATGTAATAATAAGAATTATGTAAAAATAAAAAAATACAATTCAAGTAATATTAACATCACCATAGAAGCAAATTCAAAGCCACAATGCCGATAAGAGAAAAGAACAGCACCATCCCAAATTCGATGATTAATTAGAATTAAATTCATCGTCAGGTCTGAGTATTTAATTCCAATTAACCCAAACAAATGCCTGTTTCAGATTAAGCAATAGTACATTACTATAAATACTTAAACTCAGACTACAGGCAACAAAAAATGAAAAAAGGATACATTAAGAAAATTGTATTACCATGCGGCATGAACCATTCTTCTACCACGTGTATACACGATCAACCTCAACAGCTTAATCTAGAAGCACCGGCATGAACAAGTCGAAATTCTACCAGGGAGGCAGTACGAACGTTCACGGAGTTACTCCCAAACCCGTCCAGTGAGTCTAAGCTGGATATATATATATATATATATATATATATATGTGTGTGTGTGTGTGTGTGTGTGTGTGTGTATGTGTGTGTAGAAGGCCCAGACCACACTACCAACCCGGAGGTTTATGACAGCTGTTTGTGTGGCCGGGTGTATGTGTATGTGTGTGTGTGTAATTTTTAAATATTTTGAAAAGAATTATCCTTATAAGTTTCTAACCATTTCTACCCGTGTTTCGCGCGTTCGTAATGATTAGTCATCATTAAATGTGACACCTACACAATTGGCAACTTCAGTTCTTAGTAACTAAAGTTCTTGGTAACCTTTCTGAATATCAAACACCCTTTCAGATTTAGCATAAAAATGGCGCACATTTTATAATTTTTTAACATCCTAAATAGAAAAATATATTGATTTCATTTCCGAGCAAGACAAAATAATTTAATTGTTTAATTCTTCCGATTGGCCGCGAAAGATATAAAATTGTCTTTTTATTTATTTTGGCTCCTGAATATAGTGAATACCATTTACAATCGACAAAATTATTTAATAGAAAATTTATATAGCGTTACATTTATAAAGTTATTTCTTTTTTCGAGTTTTAATCGTTGGCAACGAAATGATATCAAATTATGTTTTTAGAAGAGGCAAAGTAGTGAATGTTTTCTTTAAATCCCTTTTTATCGTTTAATCTAAATTGAATTTTAATTTTTTTTCGTTTATCTGGAATTTGAGACGGATTGAACGAGAGCAAAGTCAAAATTCTAGCTCAAAGGTAAGTGTTCGATTATTAAGAAAAGTGATTTTAAGGTATTTTTTTATATGATTCCTCCGTATCTTTGCTTCTAATTCGAATTTTCGAAATTTAAACTTTCTCCTCTGGTCTCGAAACTGAGACGGATCGAATGGCACCGAAACCAAGATTCTAGCTGTAGACATAGTGGAAAGGCTCGATAAATCTGATATGTCACCCAATCAATCAGTAAGATAGTTCAGTGCATATATGGTGTAGATATGAAGGAGTTTCAAATAAATTTTCTTGTTTTATTTAAGTTTTATTGACACTGAAACTGCCAACCTTTTTGCTAGACATCTATATATTATTTCGAATTGCTTTTATTTTTTCTGCACTTTCGAGATCTTGGCTAATACAAGATACAAAAATACACAAAATACACATGGTAGATCAAAATAAAGAGTTCAAAGAACATTTATTGTTGTTTTTACTTTCCTTATATACGTAATGTATAAGGAAAGTATTGTGACGGGGTCGAAAATTCGAATTCGAGTTCTCGACGGGAGAGCACGTTTCAAGCATCCCTGATTATGAATCGAGCATTTTTAAGGTGATGTCTGTGTGTGTGTGTGTGTCAGTGAGTCTGTGGAGACGATAACTAATGAACAAATGGACCGATTCGAACGAAATTTGGTACAAAAATTACAATCCATGAATACTGGAAGCCTATTGTTTTTATACGCAATCGAATGTTCAGAACCCCTTAAATATTCGAGTGAAATTTTGAAAAATTTACCAAAAAATCAAAACCTCTAATAAAGTTACGTAAATATACATTTCTTATGTAATTTTTCATTAGAAAACGATTGACATAAACTTTAGAACGCTAACCTAAACCGTTCTCGAGATATTGTACATTTTTCAAGAAAAATATCAAAAAATCATAAAATAAAAAAAAAAATTTCCTGTTGAGAAACATGTTCACTTTTCATATGTAATAATATGCGATAAATTGGGTGACATCATTCTCGTGGATCTATCTCGTTCCACTCATGGAAAAATATACTTTGAGTAATACTTTTGTATTTGAACGCCAATAGTCATTTATCTGCTGTAAGAATAACTTATTTCTCCGTCCATAACGTTTGGCCAAATTTTGGCGACAAATTTGGTGGAATGTCGCCAACTTGGCGACTTTTTTAAATGTTGTTAAATTAACGAAAAACTCGCCAAATGATAAAAATGACGCTAAATCAATGGAAATGACGACTGATTGACGAAAATTCAATATCTTGGAAAGAATATAAATATCTATTATAAGAATAATCTATTTTTTTTACTGTAAAAGTAGTAAATTCATCTAATTATATAAGGAAAGTTATATGCTGCACATATCAGATTTTTTAATTAGATAATCGAGCCACAGGTTGTTTCTTTTGCAAGTGTTGTATACAAAAATAGAAATCTCAGCCGAACGACATTGTTTATTTATTAAATAAATCATGTCAGTGTCACACCAATACCACTGAGACAAAAATAAAAAATATTTGAAGGAGGATATCATTATGTATTTGTGTCTAAAATAAAATAAATTCCGTTTCTCATACAGTGTAATGATATTTGAAGTCACCCCCAAAACATAAAATTTTATCCTGTCATTATCGTCCATATACCATTATACTTCAAATCAAATATTACTAGCCGAATACTCGTTGAAAATCAACGGTCTCGCAATAAGTAACCCCTAAATAATGTAAATTTTTGAATAATTCACGTTTCACATTTGTTCGGCAAATCGAATATTTTGGTGTGCAGAACCCCCTAAAGAAGAAAATATTGGAAAACTTAAGTTGCGCATTTCTTCCTTTCGAATTATCTACCCGTAAACCACATTAAAGTCTATCTCATCCCAAAGCATGCTATTTTATCATTTCCCCTTTCGAATGTTTTTCTGTGACGCTCAACTATAAATGAACATTTTTGAAAAACTCTGTTCGTCTTGAGTGTTTTATCAGATGATTGGCCCTTATACCAAATTTCAAGCCTCTTTCACATTTGAAAGGAAGCTTGCCTCATTTATTCGGAAAATCGAACATATTAGTTGTGTGGCACCCCTTAAAGTAGCAAATGTTGGAAATCTGAAATTTCACATTTTCTTCCTTTCAAACTATCTACCCATACACCAAATTTGAAGTCTGTATCCTATCGCGAAGCATCTTTTTTCTATCACTTCGCCTTTTGAACTTTTTTTTGTTTAGCACCCCCTTAATGAACATTTTTGTCAAACCGTATTCATTTTTGGTTTTTATATCAAATGGTTAACCCATATACTAAATCTCAAGCCTCTATCACATTGTAAAGCAGGCGTTTTTCATTTTTTGGCAAATCGAATATTTTAGTGAGCTGCACCTCCTACAATAGCAAATGTTTTAAAACTGAAATTGCACACCTTTTTCCCTTCCAACTTTTTACCCGTACACCAAATTTAAAGTCTCTATCTCATCGAGAAGCGTGTTTTTTTTCTATCATTTCACTTTTCGAATGTTTTTATGTGGAGTACCCACAGCCTTAAATATACATTTTTGAAGAACTGTATTCTTCTTGCGTTTTCTATCAGATGATTCGCCCATATACCAAATATCAAGCCTCTATCACGTTTTAAAAAGGGCGTTTCTTCTTTATTCCGCAAATCGAACATTTTGGTGTGCGGCACCCCCTAAAGTAGAAAATATTGGTAAACTGAAATTGTACACTTTCTTCTTTCCAAACTATCTACACGTACACCAAATTTGATATCTCTATCTCATCCCGAAGCATGTTTTTTTATCAATTCACCTTTCGAATGTTTTTCCCTGGAACACCCCCTTAAGCTAACATTTTTAAAAACTATATTCGTCTTGGGTGTTGTCGTCAAATGATTAGCCCATATACCAAATTTCAAACCTCTATCAAATTTTAAAGGAGCTGTTTCTCCATTTATTCGGTAAATCGAACATTTTGGTGTGCGACACCCCCTTAAGTAGAAAATATTGGAAATCTGAAATTGCACTCTTTCTTCCTTTCGAACGATTTACCCATACACCAAATTTGAAGTCTCTATCTTATCGCAAAGCATGCTTTCCTCTCATTTCACTTTTCGAACGTTTTGGTGTGGATCACCCCCTCTAAAGAACGTTTTCGAAAAATTCGATTTTTCCAGGGGTTTTATCGAACGACCGAGCCGTGTACTAAATTGCAAGTTTCTATCTATTCGGGAAGTGCCTAAAAAAAGTGTGACAGACGGACACTTGGCAATTTGTATATATAGATACTAGTTAATATTACTCGTAATTATTTATGACCCTTCTTTACAGAGGATCATCATTATTCTTACCAAAATGACTCTGGTTTACAGAGTGTTATCAAGATGCCTCAGATTTACAGAGGATAATTAGTTACCGAAATGGCCATATGAACCAAGATCTCTATATAAAAAGGCTCGTAGAGTCAATAAATTTCAGGGCGCATCTTTTTTTTTTCTTCGTCCATAAGGTCTTGAATTTTAGTTTGGTTTTAAAGGTATCTTGAAAGTGATTGAATTTTATAATAGGTCCTTAAATTGTAATTATTTCATTTTAAGCTTTTAGTTTCGTCATTGCATTTCATTAAAGGAAATCGCCATTTCTATTATAAATTTAATGATGCCTCATAGATATTTCTGTAAGGCTTCTCGTCTGTTTGATAAACATTGCTTTTCTAAATTTCATTAAATTTTATTTTTATTTCATAAAACTAATTTAATTGTTGTATCTTATAAAAAAATGACTTGCATATTCCACATATTAAAAAATTGTAATTGTTTTGTTTCGAAAATTTGACAGAAGCGAGTAAGACATATAATCCTTAAAAAATAAAAGTTAAGTCCTTGAAACTCCTTGAAACATGCTTAGTTTTTATTATGAAACACTGCACAAACCTTGGCATCTAAACTGACATTTTAATCATACAATATTGAAAGAAGTATTATGCTATCAAAATTCAAGAGAACATTCCAAAAGAAAAATTTACTCCCGCACACCAAGATTCGTGGACTGATCTGATGTAAACAATATATAAGAGCTTTTACAAATTTCACCTTTCTTCTAAATTCGACCATGATTCTGTTTCGGTGACAATGACATCGCGAGATTCACTTATGATTGTAGGTCGTTTGTGGCGCGCAAATCCTTCCTCCCAAAATGCTAGAATTCTTTTCAAAGAACCTTGATAATTCGCGTCACCGCTGTTAATTAGCTATACGTTTTTTTTCCAAGTTCAGCCCGATATTTCATCCTTGGAAGCACTAATGCCAACCCTGTGATATAGAAATATCATTAAACAATGGAAAGAAAAGGGGTGTTATAGAGTTTTGTTCTCGCTCTTTTTCTTTTTCCCCTTTTTTCCGACGAAGAATTTGTTTGTTTGCAAAATTCTTTCACATTGACATGCGATGTCATTTTATTGTGAATATTTCCTTAACTAATGTATTTACAACCGAACTGGAGGTCAATCTCAGTTTTTTTAAAGCGGAACAGATGGAAAAGTCAACTTAACAAGAATGGTCCCTACCACCGTTGTGAAATGAATGCCATTCGTTTGCTAACTAATAGTTAGGTCATCGACCCCTCCTCTTTCTGGGATCTTGGATACGCTTATGCTCCCGAGAAATACTCCCAATCCTATCTAAAAGTATTTTACGACGCAATTCGCGCCACTCACCCAAGGGTTTAAACTTTAGAGCGTATAAATGCACGGACAAGGAAAAGACCCAGTACTCTGTCATTAAAATTCTGTTCAGTATACAACATGGACGTTCAGGACGTGATTAGTTTAATACAGTGTGTCAAAGAGCGAAATATCATGAACATATCTGTGACGCCCATGTACAGCATCAAGCAAGTTACAAAAAGTAATCACAGTAACGTCACAATGTCACCATTATACTACACTGGTTTTATCGGGATCAGCAACAGAGCCGCTCCTTCAAATTGTGGGACCTTATATAAACAATCCCCCCCCCCCTCCATTCATATTTAGTTTACCCCAGATGAATCTTTCATATCTTTCCCTTTTTCAAAAAAAAATCGTGTCGCCTTGCCGCCCCCCTCCCCCACACACACTCGAGTGGTGCCCCCCTCCCTATGGTCGGCTTTGGAATCATTTGAATATTTCTAGTGTTATTGAAATCGAAAGCCGAGGATCCGAAACCGGGGTGGGGGAGGGGTGTACCTGGACTCCGCGTATAGGAATTATGCCAAATTTTTGCACAGAATGGTTTAAACCAATCGTTTAACATTTTTATGCGCGTTTAAATTTACACAGATCCCTTCTGAAGTCTAAATAGACATGCAAATATGTACAGCCGCGGAAAAAAAAACGCCTCACCCTCTGTTAATCGAGCATCGTTCATAGTAGAGAAAATTGAATGATACCATTCGATTAGGAATAACATCCTCTATACATTAATGTGCGTAAAATTTGCATAAGGGGCCGTCTTCGTATCTAAACGCGCACAAACTTTGAAATTTTAAATGGCAACACCCAAGTTTGACAACATAGTTCGAAACTAGAGCAAAATTCAACCTGTGATACCAAATTTCAAGTCATTTGGGTGAAGCGTTTCTGAGTTGTGAGTATGTAAAGTTTTAAGCTCCTAATGTTAAATTAGTTTTCAAGACTTCCATTCATATCTTCTGTAATAATTTTCTGCTCACGCTGATTATTTGTATGACATTACTACTAAACAACCCAAACACATTTACGTGATTTTTATTTTTGTAGAATAAATTGTTTGTATGAAATATTAATTATGAAATCAATAATCGAAAAAATATGAATACAAACCTGAACACGTTTTGATAAAAATCGATTCACAAAGAGTTTTTATGCGTTTATATAGCATTCCAGGTGTTTCTTCCCACTAGTTCTTTCGAAATGTTTAAATATTCAGCATCACGATGACTTTAGGTGTCGTATATTAATTTAAAAAATGACTAATTTGAAAAAGTTATATTAAGTGTAAGTTAATCTTTATTTAAGAAACCGGGCACTTATTTTTACCCAGTTTTAATAAAAACTTTGTATAAACAGTGTTGTATAGATGCAACCTAATCAACGCAATTCTGCTACTGTATTGAAGGGTGCAAACTTGTATTGTTATAAATGGGATCTACTTATGTTACTGCCGATTAATAGTTCCCGAGCTACTAACTTTTTACCCCTAATAATCGTGCCCTATTTGAGGCTCACATAATCCTACCCATTAAAGGCCCACTGCCTTAGTAACACACACACACACACAAGACAACACCACACACAGCCATGAAAATGCTCACCCTCTCATGCAGGAATCAAACTTGCGACCCTTTGGCTGTGAGATAAGTCATAGTGCTGAATGTCAAGCGGATAGTTCAATAATTTACAACAGTGTTGTGGTTAATCAACGAAACATCGCCCTTCAAATTGCGGTTTTCAATATGGAGCTGATCCCCGAAAATTGCACATTCCGGAATAATGAATATCTTCGGATATAAAGATAGAAACGTCGTGAAAATTTGAATTTGGACTAATTTGGGGGTCTAGAACTTGTGGGTGACCTCAACATTGTGTGTTGCCATTGAAAATTTCAAAGTTTGTGCGCGTTTAGATATGAAGACGGTCCCTTATGCAAATTTTATGCATATTAATTTGTAGAGGATGTTATTCCTAATCGAATGGTATCATTGAATTTTCTCTACGATGAACGATGCTCAATTAACAGAGGAGGGAGTTCTTTTTTTCAGCGGCTGTACATTTGAGCCACAAGCTTCTACTTTTACGTATTTACCGGTATACATGTGTAAATTTTCAAATTTACACATGTATACCAGCAAATATCGGTCACTATTTTTCGCTCAAAATGACTATAGTGACTACATTAAGCTAAAAAGGTCTAAACGCTATTTATTTTAAGCAAGTAGTTACTTTTTTTCGATTTTGACGACTATTTTCAAGAAAATTCAAATGAAAACTGGATATAATTCCCTGGAACAGAATGTATTTTAAAATATTAAAATAGTTTATACGCAATAAATTAAAAAAAAAACATCAAATGTTTACCAATTAAAATACTATTGGCATGAAAAATTAATATTGTAATAAAATAGGGATTAATACAGAAACGTATTTTGATGAAACAGAAGTTATACTTGTCTGAAATTTAAAAAATTGTAATTAACTACGGATGAAAAAGATGTTTCAAAATGCATAGTTCTGTATGGGATTCCAATCAGGCAATAAACCAGTTTTGCATACAAGATTTTGCCCGAATCTCGTAAAATTTGCCAATTTCGACAATTTTTGTATTGCCAATACAGAAAACTTTGTCTTAATTTTTATATTTTATATCGCGATAGGTACAGCATTTCTCTTTCAATGAGGTTTTTTTAGGGGGGTGGGGGAGCGCAAATCAATCGTAAAAGCAAAAGATCTCTAAAAAGTTAATAGATTTGCTATTTATATCGGTATCAGAGCCAGATAGTAGAAAACAAGAGGAGTATGAGTCGGACAGTAGAAAACAAGGAGTCTAAGTCGGACAGTAGAAAACAAAAGGAGTCAGAGTTGAAGTGGTTTGGGGTATTGGCTTCGCTCTTCTACAACCCTGGCACTCCCCTTGCTATTAATTAAAGTAAAATCCACATTCTAGTATTGAAAAACAACCGCAGAATACCACAGCAAAAGTAAGCATTTTATACGTGATAAACACAAATGTCATTTCTGAAAGAAAGACAAATCCCCCTGTTGTTCTGAAACAGTAGCACATGAGAGGTCTATTAAGCTTCTCGACGATAAAGTAAGTGGCCGTCGCAGAGAGTGACAGGCCGTTGTTAAGCGCATGCTTGACCTTTGGCCTCCATAAAAATCATCCCCTTTTCTGTTTCAATAACGGTGGTTATATTGGATGTTTCTCTTCCGATTTCTTCTCCACTTTCCCTTTGTTTATTTCTTTTATTTATTTCTTTTTTTTTTTTATGCTTGGCATCTCTCCAGAAATGTTGACGCCCACAGGGATGGATGGAACGAAACACAAATCGAAAGAAAGCCTTCCGGGAGAGTTTGGTTTTCGATGGCTCGTGCCGTTTCGTTACAGTTTTTCGCTCATTGACTGGGTGCCACTTTTTCACGAACACGTAACGTGTGCAGTTTTCAGTGTTGTTTTTTATTAAAGAAAGGCGAAATTGGCAGGACCTACAGTTTAGAGTTAATTCCGAACCGTTATAAACATTCATTCATATTCAGTGTTTCTCCTTCGTACCTGGGATTCGAACTATAGACGTATAATATATAGACCAAGTTATGGACGTGGATTGATACTAATTGTGGGAACGCAAAGTGTACATAATATTAACAGAGTACTGCTGTTTGGAACGCGGACGAATGATATATGAATAAAATTGAGTTAATTAAGCACCTATTCTGTCTACATTCAAAAATATTTTATTTTAATGAACATTTAATTTTATTTAATATTAAACTTTCTCAAAACATATGTTTGAAGTTGCAGCAACACAATTCTATTGCATTCTCTAATTTTCACTCCTAATTTCGGATAGCACTTTTGTGGATTATTAAATGTAAAATAACGTTGCGAAGCGCGTTACTCAATTATTTCAACTTTGTTCTTTACATTGAACTAAATGTTCAACTGGGGGGGGGGGGGGGGGGAGTCTGCTGAGTTCGACACACTTTGAAGAAACCGGCCACTAAAACAGCTGCTACAAACCCTTTAGGTCAGTCGAGTGGTCTGGGTTTGCAACACATTGAAGGAATACTATAAATATTGAGAAATACTGCCCTAGATTATCTACTTCTATAAATTGAACCCGACTGAGACAGAGCCACTTTAACTCTTGCCGGGACCCAGGAGATCGAAGATCCGCTCAGGATGAAAGGGACATGATCCGTCCTTTAAACTTCGTCCCATCGTACACATTATCGATAAGGATAAAAATTAAAACCAAAGGGAAATTCACAGATACTACCGGGGGCCAACGGCCGTACCGTGCTGAAAACACCGGTTCTCGTTAGATCACCGAAGTCAAGCAGCATCGGGCGCGGTTAGTACTTGGTGGGTGACCACCTCGGAACACCGCGTGCTGTTGGCCATCTCGGGTGCGGTATCCCCGTGGTTTGCGCGCTAGATTTGCACGCTGCCACAAATGCCGCCGTGTTCATGCGGAGTACGATCACGTTAAACATGTGGGTCCGTAAGTCCTTCCGAGAGGTTGGTGGTAGGGGAAGGAGGGTACGGTCCCTGTGGATGCCTCCCCCACTGGGTTCCGGTCTAAATTGGGTGGCACTTCCCGGCTGTCCATACAGTTACCTTACACCTTTCTGGTAGGTCGGACGGTCTGAGTCTCAACAATAACAACAGATACTAGCGGGAAATATACAGAGAACCGCCACACCTGCCGTATCCGGACCTGCAGGGACCCCTAGGTAAAAGTAAATTCTAAGGCCCCCCTACATGAAACTTTTATGGTAAAAAAACTACCTTGAGCACGGAATATGGACCCCAGCATACTTTATCTGTGGTCAAAAACGGCCCTAGACTGAGACCAGAGCTTCAACCGTTCGGCCACTCAAGTGCTTTTCCGAAAACGTTCAAATACTCAACAACAGAAATCTGACAAGACTAAGATTTTTCTGTGTACTCGGGTGAACTTACGTCTGATAAATTCCGAAAACATCCTCTATGTCTACTTACTTATATTCCTTTTAAAAATCATGCTGCAACGTTACTAACATTGAATCGACATTGCGCAGGTTAATATTTAACGCATTATGTATCACTTTTTCATGCTCATGTACGAAAATTCTACATCAAAATGTCACTGACATTTAAATGATACCACTTTAAATGGGAGGGCTTTGACATCGACATGGAATACCTACAAAACGTTTCTTTTCTAGCAAACACGATGCGCTAACTGTACGGGAACAATGGGAATAAATGTCTGGCATAATAATTCGTTTGAAAAATCTATTCACTTAATCACATTTAATCCATTTAAAATTTATGATTTTTCATAGGATTTCAATTAACGAGATTCTACAGTACCTCAAAGACCATATTTGCGTGTTTTCTTTTTTGCCGCATTGGTGCCACCCGTCTTGCTGCGAGAGTAGTATCTGGCGAAAGTGAGCGTGTATATATGGGCGGATCTACCTACTGTCAATTCGACGCTTTCGGACGATCCATCCTGCTCTGAGATATCCTACGCCCGAAACAGAATCGTTCTATCTCTTCCGATGCCTCGAGGTCTTCATCGATATAAAAAAAAAAAAAAAAAAAAAAAAAAAAAAAAAAAAAAAAAAAAAAAAAAAAAAAAAACTGAACCAGAAACACTGTTCGCCGATAACACAACATGTTGTTCGCACAAGAACAGAACAGTTTTTACTCCCGGTTTCCATCAGGAACAGCAACGACTGTACAATATGAAATCGTGTCGAACATATATAGATTCGGTTGTATTTGCTTATAAGATTTTGTAGTACTAATTTCTATTGCCGATCTGACCTATATAGCTGTCGAGGAACGGCGGGGGCATCTGTTATACTGATGAATGATGCCGAGAGCAGTGTCTGTTTTAAAAAGACAAAAGCATCATATTTTATTAACTGTTTGTTACACTTCTCTATTTTTTTTTTCTCTTTTTTAGGTGCCAGTTGTTAAGAATTATCTAGAATTTTTTTTATCGATATCTGAATCGAGTAAAAAAAACATCTAAAGCAAACAGAGGATCGGAAGATAGTTAGTTACATATTCCGTGTTTGATGGGATGCCATAACGTAGGGCCCTCTCATTTGTCATTTTTTATGCGCAATTGATTTCAAGTGCCTTTTTACTTAAATATATTTAGGTGCCAGTAAAGGGGGGGAGGGGAACTCTACGTCGACTTTTCCGTGTAGGAAAATACATAATTTGGCCTTTAAATAGAATACTGTATCCGTTGCTGTCCATCTCCTGATCCTCCGTAAGCAATGTTTGATGGTCTTGGTCCGCCCCTTTCAAATAGTATGTAATTGTCGTTCCCTTCATATAATTGTCTTGTTAGACGTCATGTTTAGAATTGTCATATCAAATGCCACGTGTATAATTTCGCTTGTATGGGATTTCATTGCAGCAAGTAGTTCGTCTATAATTTCTTTACCATACTGCGTTTGCCTAACAACCTTGCCAAATAATACATTGTGTATAATATACGTATATAATAACATATTGTTTGTCATACGCCTTATAATTACGTCTGATCCGTGTTCTTGTCCTCAGACATCTTGTCACAGCCTGCCCGTGGACCTGGAGAAGGAGGCCCGCGCCATCCTCCGGGAGACGCACCATATCCGGCGCACGTACAAGCTCTACAGCCAGTGCAGCGGTAATCACGTCCAGATCTTCGGCAAGACCATCAACGCGAAGGCAATCTCCACAAGTCCAAACGGTAAGGACGGTCTTCATCCTTGCTGTCATAACGTATTTATAAAACATATGTAGCGTCGCGTGCATTCGTTCTTCAGTTACCGTGCCCACGTCTAACAGACATGCAACAGAGAGACGGACATTTTTTCTAAGGTCTTCCAAACATACTTAGAATGTTTATAAATGTACTTCTCGGCCAAAATTTCGACTTCGAAAATTATACTTTCTCTATGTACAGAGAAAGTGAAAAAACGATTGTCGTTTGCACAATAGCAAATCTCTTTTCGCCAACGCATTACCAATGAAAAGAAATATCTTGTTTCAAATATTGTCACATTTCGAATTATTCTAAATGAGACATTTTGCTTTGAGCGACTTCATAAAACCTGTGTATGTGCCACCGACCTAAGTGTACGACTACTTGCGCAGAAACAAGAGACTATGCATGCACAAATCATACATCACCATTCAAATGCATTCTTTGCCTCACGATGCGGTGTTGCCAGTCTCCCGTACCTTCCTTCTTTACTGGATCAAACTGCCGTGACGTCTGCCTGCCCGTGCAGTGTGGAGGTATTCAACCTGATAAGAGAGAGCTTTGCGATGCGATAGTTGCGCGATGCGGGAGGCACAGTTTCGGACTTGGAACCGAGAGATAACGGGTCCGATCCCGAGCTCTCTAGACCGCGTGGGGTCTTCTCACCTTCGATGTCTCAATCAGGTGCGACCTTGCAGGAACCGGGTTAATGATTGTGTATTTTGATTAAAACTAAAGTTTCACCCACTTATCGAATGTTTATTCATAGGCGGCGCCAAGCTTTCACAATTGGGGGTGCTATGCATTGAGGGGGGGGGGGGGGGAGATGCTCATGCGAAGCATAAAAATAACAAATAGTTTACTTGTGGAACTTTAATTCATTATATTTTGTCCACCGATTTCTGCATGATATAGCCATGGTCTTAATTCTTAAACATACTAAATAAAAAGAAATTTGAAAACTCTAAAAACTTTTATATTTTCTTGCTTCAGCACCCATTTTCATGCTAAGGTTGCCCAGTCTTCGTTTGATTATTCGCGGACGATTCCGTGAAGGTTATTCTTTAAAGCGGGGAAATTTAACATTGATTTCATGGGAATGATTTTGGCTCTGTAAGATTTCATTCGCAGAAACGGGGTATTCGATTAGTCGTCGCCTGAATAGGACTGATGAATGATTCCGGCTTTCAAATATTGCTTGAAACCGTAATGTGAGATATCTTTTAATTTGCAGTTTTCTGGAACTCAAATTTGAAAATTTGCATTCAAAATATACGTTATTTATATTCGTATAAAAAATGTTATATCTATAAATATATACAAATATATTATGTCTCTGAAAACTGTCGGAATATTCTATAAGTGATGAGCTGTGAAAAACTTAACCAATCGGCATTAAAAAACGAACGTATATATTATATATATATATTATAAGATATATATATATGTATATATATATATATATATATATATATATATATATAAATAAATAAGCTACAATGGTCAATGGAAGAGACTTTTCACGTTATCAAAGCCGAGCTCCGGCAACCCGTTCTCTCTCTCAAGAAATCACAATGCCGTCTGCGTCGTTTTGCACAATGTACAGTTACAGCAGAGGGGGGAGGATATGGCGGTATGAGAAAGACACTGCCTTCTCGTTCTTGAGGCTTTAAAAATGTGATTGGAAAACAGTTTCATATGAAAAAATTTACGTAGAGGTTAAGATTAGTGATCCTATATGGTATGGTCGAGGAAAAAAGGAAGTGCTGGCAGACTTTGTTAATATTAGTGGCGTGGGATAGAATTTAATATAGTTGCAATATGTGTTGGACATGAAATAGGAATTTGGAATAATAATTATGAAAGGAAAAGACGCTCTTTCCTATCATTGGAATTTAATATTATAATTTTATTATATATATATATATATATATATATATATATATATATATATATTGTTGTGATATAACCATTCAAGGGACTTAATTAAAGAAAATAAAATCAATTGAACGATCATATCTCAACACCTGATTGGGTCGGACACTCACATACAATTAAAAGGGAAATTAATAATTTAAATATTTAATGTAATGGGACCGTATAGTGAGGAATAGAATTTTGAATATAAAACAATGCGTTGTGTAATTAAAATATAAAAAAACCATTTTGTATGTGAGCGCCTAAAATTACTTACCTGTAACTTAATCTAATTCAATCTAATTCTTTTATCAATGTTGCAAACATAATTATTATTCATCTTGCAACTATTAGTCACAACTAATTAATCAGTCATTAAAATTTAATCTAGTTTTTCAGGTTCATTAGTTATTTTATGTTGTTTAAGCATCTAAAGTCAAAATTACTTTAACCACAGCATTTTCTTTTAAAATGGTATATATATATATATATATAAAGTTAACTTCGAACAATCAGATATGCTAAGTCACAGGTTCCACAATGATAATGGCCACATCTAGAGCCCCCTTTTTTCGTTAAAATCAAGTTTCTAACACACAGTGCGAAAAGAAAATGGAAATAATAGCAGAGCGCTGTTCCAAAATGTAAAATGAAACACTGCACACAGAAATACCAATATGCACTTTGCTGTATATGTTTCTCTACATATAAATGAAATGGCAAAATTATCAATCTTCATGATGACTTGTTAACTCGTTTACATATCCTAAGAACAATTCTTTTAGAATAATTCACTAAAGGCAGGTGAAAGATGTTTATAATAATTATATCAAGTTAATACCCACATTACTTCCAATAAAGGTTCCAAAAACCATAAATGTATAGTAACAGACATCACTTTCCTTGCATGAGACCAGAATTGCATAGTAATTGGCAAAAAGTGAAATCCACTGAAATATCTATAGAGACACATGCTGCTGTCAAACTGTGAAATAAATAAATATTCTTTAACTTGGCCAAAATAACTTTAATCAAAAATTGATCAATGAATAGGTATCAATTGTAAAAATTCACTTGAGAATAGCAAGTTCCTGTATTCGCACTTTGTAAAATATTCATTCCACAGAAAATCAGACTTGATTCATAACAGAAGCACAAAACAAAAATATATATATTTTATATATATTTTAGACGTAAAAAAAATAATTTCATTTTTCAGCACTTAAAACTTAATGAATATAAAAAATGGCAATAACACGAGGCATCCACCCTAAAGGGGACCCCACCAAAAAAAACGACTTTCACTGTCCAGAAATTTCGAGAGAAGAGGGAGTCAGCAAAAAATTCTCCCGCGCAAAACCGGACGTTGCCATCAGCGAAAACAAAATTCCTGCTCAACCAGAGAGGTCAAAATTTAAGAGACAGAAGAACCTGATTTCCTCCATAAACAACCGCCTTGCCAATTGAAACTGTGTGCCCATATCCAGCCATATGAATGAAAATATGAATGGATAGCAGCACGCTATAATTAAAATTAATAAAAGAGACAATTGACCTATTAATGAGTATATAAAATAAAAGCAATTTTGAATAGAATAATTTTGAATAATAATAAAGTAAAATAAAATATTTAATGATTTATAAAAAATGTTAATTTGGAATAATAAAATAAAAAGGTGTTGTGACGTGTCACAACATATATATATATATATATATATTGAGCTCTCAATATGAACTCACCACTCGTTATCATTGAGGAATGGTGTTCATGATCATAAGTAGTGTCATCACGATTTCTGTACATTTTGGATCATAATTTGTCGAACACCAGTTGCTCCGTGCGTGGCATTTCCAACCGCGTTGTTTGTTCTGCCCCCTACCTTCCGTGACATTTTTTAACAAACAATTGTCAAAAAGACTAAAAAAAAATCAATAGAAGGACAGAACCATAAATCTTTGGACATAATCTGTTGCAAGAGGTCCTTTCTACTCTTTTTTTCTTTCCTCTTCGAATCTTTTCTTATCTAATCCGGGGCATCTTCTGCTTCCATAAATCTATGATATTTTCCTCTTTATTTCCCCCTCTTTGTTCGCAACTGCAGAGTCACTTTGACTGCGAATTCGCGGGGGAGTTGGAAACGATAGAGATATATCGTAATAAGAATTTTTCTCAGTGCCTTAAATGGAAGAGAGCTTGCTTGCCCGTTGCTTCATAGTTTCTCTTGTTTAAAATTTTGCCGGGAAAAGAACAACGTGGTGAAATAGACGAAACAATAAAAACAGCCCTTTCAAGTTTCATTTCTTCATTCTGCGATATTTTAAAGATAGTTTCGTAAACTTCAAGATAAGTTGGATTAACAGTGTTAGAAGTATCAGTGTATATATAGAATAGAGATCATTAATTATAATAATTTGAGGGCAACAGTATACGCACGAGGGCATCAATGCCCGGATACTTTCTCTCTCTCTCTATTTAACTTTTCTTTAATTTTACAGCAAGTTTTCCACAGTAATTGAAGCGTGCATAATTTTTATTTTTATTTTCAATGGCCCTTTAAAGTGTTTGAATTTTTCAAAGGTCCTTGAAAGTTGTTGATTTTTAATTAACGTAAAACATTTCGAGCTTTAAAGTTAGTGCAGCTTTTATTCAGGTAGGATTAGCGTTAGCTCAGGTAGGATTTCTGAATCAATCTCACCTCAATCTACCCAAATGCTACTCTTTAAACCTTCGGAAGAGTCAGATGATCTGTGTAGTGTGAGCAAAGAACATACATAAAGTGTAAGTCAGCCATGCTCACAGTTGAAGGTTTTTTTCGCTACATTCCGAGAAAAGGGTTATTATGTTGGATTACTATATCGTAGAAGGAATTATTCACTTTGGTTAACCATTTTCTCATGTAGAGTGAAACGACTTGCCAGAACCAAATTTCATTGGCACTGGTTCGTTATAAGTAAATTTACCACATTAATTGCAATAGACAGAAAACTGAGGTAGTCATCTATAGTCCTTGAAAATAAATGGTCACTTTTTCTTAATTTTATTTGGTGAAAACTGTAAGATAAAAGTATAGAATAGTAGGTAAATGTAAGATAAAGTATAGAATAGCAGGTAAATGTAAGATAAGAGTATAGAATAAGTTAAGAGTATAGAATTGTATTTCCCTTTCCAGGAGTACAGAATTATACTTCCTTAAAGGGGAACCCTATATAGATTTATATAAATTTTCGAGTTTTTAGTTTTATCTTTTCTTTCAGGCTTATTGCTCAAGAACATTATAAAATAAAAACATTATCCTATGCAAGCACAGTTGAGTATTTTTATGATCAGTACGTTCATAAAATTGACCGAAAACTATTTTGCGATTGTGAAAATATGCACGCTCATTTAAAACGAGCGAATTTCCCTCATTATGAGCTAACTTTCACTCCTTTGGTCTTCTCCTTTTTCATCAACCCAGACCGTCCAACCTACCAGAAAGGTATAAGGTATCTGTTTGGACGGCCGGGAAGTGCCACCCAATATAGACCGGAACCCAGTGAGTGTGGCATCCACAGGGACCGTACCCTCCTTCCCCTACCACCAATCTCTCGGAAGGACTTGCGGATCCACATGTTTAACGTGATCGTACTCCGCGTGAACACGGTGGCAGTTTTGGCAGTGGCAGGAATTGAACCCGGTCCGACCGAGTGCAATTCCCGCTCACTAACCACTGGGCTGTCGCGCCCCCACTCCTTTGGTCTGCGAAAACTTGCCTTCTTCTTTGTAATATGTTCTAGAGAGAATCAGTTTTTAAAACGTCATAATAATAATAAAAAAAAATGCCAACTTTAAAAGCTTCTTTCTCTTTGGCTCAGTTGCTCAACAACTTTTACATAATAGACAAGAACATTTTTTAATTATGAAAATATACTGCAATAATGTTCATAAACTGCAATATGGGTTCAGAAATATGAAGGTGAAAGAAACTTACAATGATTTTGTAATGAAATCTGTTAAATGAGGTATAATGAAGCTATATATTGGTGGGACTCGCAACTAGAAAACATTGTACCAAGTTTGCGTATGCAATGCAGATTTTATTTTAAAAATGTATTGTTATTTTATATAGTTAGTCATTTTAAAGATAATGATTAAATTTGAAAAAATATCTAAACAATTTAAACCATGCAAAGGAAACAACCTTGCAGTTAGAGACTTGTCTTAACCTTTCTTAAGACGTATTTAACCCTTTCTACCGGTGGGTGATCAAATACCGGACATCCTGTGGAGATTCCAACGAGCACGGGGATCCAGTTTTATGAAACACCTCCCCACAGCGTCCTCAATCAATTCGTTTACGATTTCATAGAGGCGAGCGGAGTATGGGCGAAAGCCTTTCAATTAAATCGAAGGTGACAAAAAGGGGCCGCTATTTCCACCTAATTAATAGCTTGTTCACTCGGGTGATCGTTTCCCATGATGAAGCTATTCTTACAGAAATTCTGGCAGAGAGCGTTTCTGATAAAATTCTTACTGCATCCGCTAACTTTATTATCGCATTTGAAAAATATTTTCTAAAATATTATCAAAATTATTTTCGCTAAATGAGCAATCCGTTAGCTATACCTCTCAGCGGAACAACGGGAATTACAACTACTGTTTCGTAAATCTGTAATGATAACTTATAATTTGCAACGGCGCAATCGACTGACATACTTTGTTTACTACTTTTGAAGTATAATAGGTGCGCATTTATGGCTAATATATTTTACACCGCATTTATTTTACAATGCTGGATAGCTCTGCTAGTTGTTGTTGTTGAGACCCAGACCGTCCGACCTACAAGAAAGGTGTAAGGTAACTGTTTGGACGGCCGGGAAGTGCCACCCAATTTAGACCGGAACCCAGTGGGGGAGGCATCCACAGGGACCGTACCCTCTCGGAAGATAGCTCTGCTAGTGTAATACTTTTGTGAAAGATTATGCCATTTGTAATTTGAATTCTACGTGTAACTCACTTTTTTATCTTTTGTTTTATTGCAGTCAACCTGAGCTTTGTCTCCGTGCATGCTCGCCACAGTCCGTACGCCATGAACATCATCGGCGAAAAGTCAGGACGCTACCTGTGCTTCAACAAAAAGGGGAAGCTCATCACAAGGGTAAGTGATGCTTATTTTTCCTTAGAATTCAGTTCGGTATAATTCTCAATAAAGAAGGAAAGGGTCACGTATTTGGGATCCCCCCCCCCCTCCCCCATTTCAAGCTCTTGGAGATCCAAGACGCGAATATTTCCAAAGGAATGTCGAGTTATCGGTACGATAAGTTTCGCATTAGCGATTAATTGATTTAAGAAGGGGGGGGGGGGACTACGGACGGAAAAGAAGGCTTCAGAGTTTGGTCCAACAAACAAACGGTTTTATTGAAACATATGCATTAAAATTTAAAGGAACCGTTCATTTTAACGAAAACAATTTTAGACCCCACATGGGTAAAGTTAGTGAATTGGCCAACTGATCACAAAAGAAAATCTCATAATGCACTAAGCTTGAAACTGTTGGATTAAAAAAAAAAAATCTTATTCCAATCTTTGGAATTTCTTAAAACGTATAGACCCATATAATAGTTATATTCTTCATATTAAATTTACAATGGTCTTTCTTCTCCGTTATAAAACTGCGAAATTAGTTAAGAATATAAGCATGTATTTAATAATAAAAATCATGATAAACATAATCGTATCTAAACTTTCCGCAAAGCTCAGTTGGCAGAACAGATTTTATAAAACTGTAAGCCTCCTCGAAGTTATCTTATCTATTAAACATTATTTATAATTAAAAGTTAAAATTGTTATACGTAAAACCGCTAATTTAAGTTCAAGTCAATCGATTTTTAAAATAAATATGTAAAATTTTACTTGTAATTTCATGTATTTCAATACAAAAAATATTATAAATTGATATTCAAGCGATTGTGTAACTATGATAACCATCTATTCCATATAATATATGCAGAATGAGCGCATAAAAGTAAAACTGAGCCAATTTATTTGATAATTTATAAATAGGCAGTCGATTTCACAGTATTTTCAAGTTCGCTTTGCTCGACATATGTCTATACGTCGAGCATAGAGATTTTCGCTTTGTTCGACTTTCACCGAATTGCAAAGTGTAGAAAATAATTGCATTGGGACATACTCGATACCTAATTCTCACTAAAACAATCTCGACAAACAAGAAGCTTCCGTCTGATATACATCCCGTATGACATACTCTTTTACCATTTTTCACTCCTTCGGTAGCCAAGCATACCTGCTGCTCGCATATTTGTCGCGTTTTCTATCCATGTCCTTCCTCTTCGTATGCCTGCTGTGCTTGAATGTCGGGTAGAGATGTCTTTTAAGCTACCTGCTGCTACGCTTCTACGACAAGGAAGAAAAACTTTGTAAAAACATTGCTCCTAGTCGTAATGAGAAGTGATAAATAGTAAATGTACCTTCTGAGAAGAAACACACAGAGGTATCTCTAGTGTCACGATACGCTAATATAACGATAAATCAAATCCTAAAAATGTCGCAGCAGTAGGTAGTCGTGGGACGTGACTGAGAAAATCGTTTCACGGAAAGCAAAGAAAAAAACTTCTAACCTAATATTCAATCTTAGTAATTGACACCTAGGGACTGCGATCTTTTACCAGTAGCCGCTAAGATCCAATTCCTAGCTCTGACTACATTGCTGTGCTAGATGGCTTTCCCAGCATGTAACGTATTTTAATTAAAAATTCCTCCGCGAAAAACATATCTCCCCAATGTACACCTATTAAACACATTCCGAAGTGAAATACCTATTTTTGCAATAGTATTTCAATAATATTTATGCAGAGAAACAAACTTTCTCATATTAAAAGTTTTAGACACATGAAATCGACTTTTCGCCATCCAATATAATTTTTCATTCGTAATGAAAGGGAAAAAAAATATTTTACATTGAGCAAGGTTTCAGCTGTCTAAGATGTAGACTTTGAGTTCGTCGAACCACACTCTACATCTTTCCATCCTCTACAAAATCTAGCCCATGCAACGATCGGAACTTAATCCATAAATGTACTTGAACATACTGGGAAATTTAATGGAAACATCTTTATCTATGAATTATATTATACAACATTTTTATATAAAAACAAAACCTTAATTTTGTACCTCTAAATATATTTCCATATTTTTTTTAAAATTCCAAAAAATTTATTTTCTGTTTCCTATTTCCCCATCTATCGCACCACCGCCTTTCCCTTCCCTTCTGGAGGAGAGGGCCCTTCCCTCAGAAGTCTGCCGATCCACCTTTCAGATCTTGACATCTCAATCTGGGAGCCACTCTGGGAGCTGTCCCGACTTTTACCTGACCATTATTTAATGCGCACTTTCGCCCTCCAACCCAAAAGTACTTTCTCTCAAAGTACACCACCGCAACAACGGTCTCGCCCTCAACGGGACGGAGCCTGAGGGGGGGGGAGAGAGAACTCGAGACTCGAAAAGATAAAAAAAATATATATTTTTCTCGGTCAATCTCTAAAGTAGATGGCCTCAAAACAGAATATGGTACAGGCCAAAACATTATTTTCGTTTCTTAAAGGTATTACTTTCCTTATATACATAATGTACAAGGAAAGTATTGTGACAGGGTCGAAAATTCGAATTCGAGTCTTCGACGGGAGAGCACGTTTCAAGCATCCCTGATCCCGAATCAAACATTTTTGAGGTGAGGTCTGTGTGTGTGTGTGAAAGCATGTGTGTGTGTGTGTGTGAAAGTATGTGTGTGTGTGTGTGACAGGTAAAATGTTGCTCTAAATCTCTGAGACAGACTCTTTCAATCTTTAACAACCGGTGAGCACTCGCATAACATATATTCTTCAAGGAAGCACCAGATAAAGTTAAGATTCATTCGCGTTAACTTCAACGCTCTTAGCACCTTCTTAGGATGTTATAGGAGAGGAGTAAACGTAAATTGTGTGGTTTTGGTTCATGTCATTATATCTATTGGGTGACTCTAAAATACAGGTTTTCTAGAAAATATCTTAAGCACCGCAATAACTTTGGAAGGAAATGTCCATAGATGTACATGCTACGCCTATCCATAGTAAAGCGACTACACACGATCGAATGAATGGGATTGCAGCGCCCCTAGCGAAGCATTTAAAAAGTGAGGATAACGAAATCGGCAACAAAGCGAAATAAACAAAAAAAAAAGCCAATTACAAAGTGGTAGAGCTTTGTCTAATGAGTAGGAATCAACACCAGGAACGAACGAAATGTGTATATGAAAGGCAATAAACATTCAATCATTACTTAATCGGTTGCTAGACATCATAATACGTATACTGTTAAACGTTGTAGAACGATTCTGGGCGTATGCAAATAATGTCAAGCTACTAGTACCCATCTGTGAGATAAAAGTCAGAAAGGGATATGCAAATTGAGCCCCAACTCCTGATGGCATAATACTCTACGATCAGTGAAGTATAAAAAATGTAAACCGAGAGGTAGGTCAGGTCCACACTGCTGTCTCTCAGTGAAGTATAAAAGGTATTTGTTTCTTTCCATGTACGCGTTTCGTGCGTTTTTGCTGTCAATTCCCAGTCATTAGACAGTACGCTACAACTTTGACATTGGCTTTTTTCGTCTATCATGCTTTCATGACAAGTTTTACATTTTCTAAATTTTATTCTAAATTTTCAGCTAGGGGCGCTGCAATTACTTTTATTCGATCGGACACGATCAGTTTGTTGTAGATAAACCTATAACGTGTACGCTCGTGGACCTTTCCTTACAAAGTGATTGGGGTGCATAAGGAACCCTGTATATGGGACGATTGTGACGCAGTAAATGAAAATCATCTAAAGATCATTGGTCAAAGTTGGCTAAAGATCATTGGTCATCATGAAAATCATTGGTCAAAGTTGGCTCGACTCTCATGCGTCGGGAATAAATCCTTCGCGTGACAGCCATTGGGACATGTAAGGATTTCAGAACCAATTCTATAAAAGTGAATGCTGATGGGTTTGGCTGGAATTTCCACTCAATCGTCCAGATCCACACTCGTTTATTTCTTTGCCTTCCAACGCCATAACAACGTCGCTTCCCTTTCGGATTTCTCAGGAACAAGAATGAACATTCTTATTTCTCTCTTGGCTCCAGGCGAAGCAATCCCCCCTCCATGACATGGTTTCCTTGTTTATTCAATCACCTGCAGCCTCGTAATAGTCTCGATTAGGGCTGTCCGCCGACAGGACGATTGCCCACCCAGTCATAAATGCAGAACTCGCCACTTGTTACATCTCAATTATGTTTATTTTCGGGAAACGCTCTCGTCCCTTCGCTGGTGCTGCCATCTGATGTCGAAATGGGTAGTTTTCCGTAAATGACACATTAGGAATTGAATCTTACTATCATTGAAATTAAGCTTATTATTTTTACTCTCTAATACGTTAAAGTATAGTTTCCTGAAAAATTTTGAAAACGATATTTTGGAGCATTTTAATTCAATCAATAGTTCAATTTTGACGGAACAAACGCATTTTTAGATCATTTTTTTTTTTTTAAGTTTCTTCACCTGTAGAAACTAACAACATAAGGATCTTAAGTTAAATGCAATTACCAACTTCCACACTAAGAGAAGTCCTTTAACCGTAAATAAACCGAATTTTTATAGTCATTATTACTTTCCTTATGTACATAATGTATAAGGAAAGTATTGTGCCGGGGTCGAAAATTCGAATTCGAGCTTTCGACGGGTGAGCACGTTTCAAGCATTCCTGATCACGAATCAAACATTTTTGAAGTGATGTCTGTGTGTGTGTGTGTGTGTGTCAGTGAGTCTGTGGAGACGATAACTAACGAACGAATGGACCGATTCGAACGAAATTTGGTACAAAAATCACAATCTGTAAACACTGGAAGCCTATTGTTTTTATACGCAATCGAATGTTTAGAACCCCCTAAATTTTCGAGTGAAATTTTGAAAAAATCGTCAAAAAATCGAAACTGCTAATAAATAGACATTTCTTATGTAATTTCTCATTAGAAAACGATTGACGTAAATTTTAGAACGCTATCATGACCTGTTCTCGAGATATTGCACATTTTTCAAAAACATTATCAAAAAGTCATATATAAAAAAATATTTCCTATTGAGAAACATGTTCACTTTTCATATGTAATACCATGCGATAAATTGGGTGACATTCTTGTGTATCTACCTCGTTCCATTCATGAGAAAAGATACTTTGAGTCATATTTTTGTATTTGAACGCAAATAGTCATTTATCTGCTATAAGAATAACTTATTTCTCCGTCCGTAAAGCTTGGCGATATTTTGGCGACGAATTTGGCGGAATGTCGGCAACTTGGCGACTTTTTGAAATGTTGTCAAATTAACGAAAATATCGCCAAATGGATTAAAATGACGCTAAATCAATGAAAATGACGACTAATTGTCGAAAATTCAATATCTTGGAAGGAATATAAGTATCTACTATAAGAAAAACCTATTTTTTTTTACTGTAAAAGTAGTAAATTCATTGCATTATATAAGAAAAGTCATGTGTTGCCCACATCAGATTATATATTGTGGGCACAAGCTCTTTACGTTTCAAACAAATCAATCACTGCTTATATGTGAAGTGGATTTCGATTGCGTTTACGTACCTTGATGGTAACAATGCCTCGCCGACGAATTCGCGGTCACTACGAGAATATGAAGGAGTTTGAAAGAGGGCGTGCGGTCGGACTGCATGAGGCTGGATGGGCACACCGACGAATCGCTCGACATTAGGGTAGGAGCGATGCATCAATTAGACGATGTTGGCAGGAATGGGTCCGGAATGACAGATTTCAGTGGCAAGCGGGCAGCGGATGACCTAGAGCGACGACAGAACGGGAATATAGAGCGATTGTCAGAGCAGCTGTGACAGCACGAGATTTGTCGTTATCAACCATCCAACGTGTGACAAACACGGAAGTGACCACCCGGACCATTAATAGAAGACTACGGGAGCGAAATCTATACTCGCGGTGCCCATTACGCCGCCTACCACTGACCAGTATGCACCGTCAACAGCGATTGCAATGGTGTTAGATCCGATCAACGTGGAATTATTCGGATTGGGGACGAATTGACTTCAGTGATGAGTCCAGACGACCAGCGCAGACATATCTGGAGAAAGCCCGATCATCATCAGTATCCTGCTCTTACTGCCACACGGTCCGACAACAGGGAGTTTTGGTCTTGGGTGCCATTTCGTTTGATAGCTGACCCCTTTGATAGTCCTCCGTGGCACCATCACAGTACAGCGGTACGTTGCGACCTGTTATATTACGGCCGTTATACTACGACCCGTTATATTGCCATTCCTTTCGCGACACCCTGGGCTAACTTTTCAGCACGATAATGCCAGGCCATACACGGCACGCCTCTCTATTGATTGTCTGCGTGCGTACGACACACTTCCTTGGCCAGCCAGATCCCCAGATCCTATTGAGCACATTTGGGCTGAGATGGGGCGTTGCCTGTAACCATCCCAGAATGACGAATTAGCTCGTCAATTGGAAGCCATTTGAAACGACATCCCTCAGAACACCATCCGGCAACTTTATGCATCAATGCCACGTCGGGTAATAGCTTGTATCAAGGCCAGAGGTGGACTAAATCCATATCGACGTGCTCACTTTGTGTAGATCTTTCAGTGCAATAAATCATCTTATTGTTCTGAAATCCTAATTATTTATTTTTCTGTACATCCACATTACACGTACCAAATTTTGTCTCATTTGGATAATTCTTTCTTGGTGCGTGATTTTTTTTGTCTTAGAGTGTATATTTTGTAATAATTTTAGACTTTATTTAAATATATGAACCTGGGATAATTTTAAATATTTCATATATTTTTTTATTTCGTGTGCTTTCAAAATGAACAAGTTTATCTCATCTTGGGACTTCTGTTGGAAAGTAACATTTTCTGCTTGTTGAAATTTCGTTTTTCTGCATAACGATCTTTGGATAAATCTCGAGTTAGGGATTTGAGCTATCCTTCTTTCGGACTGGAGATGACGTAACTAGTATTAACTGAAAACTTTGCCGGCACGTGGCTAAGTCGTCAACCCAGGTCGTTAAAAGTTAATCGAAGATGCATATTCCCTCCTTTTCCCCATTATTTTTTTAAGGATCCTCCACCGATCACTCGAAAATGGGTCGAGAAACTTAAAGGACTTCGGAAGTGAAGTAGCCGTGGTGAATATGTATAGACTGAACGTTGAATAAATTTTCCTGCAACCGCCTTTTCTACCCTAGTACTTAAACCTCTACCCTAGTACTTTCTACCCTAGTACTAACTCATCGCGAATCCCATAAAGACGAGGAGGCTGCAGTTGGCGAACTGGGCCACAAGAGGCCTGTGAGTTTTCGCTTGAGATGGTCTCAGTGGCGTAGCCGCAACTTTTGAAGGAGAAGTCCAAATGTTTGTCAATGTGTGATAGATAGACGGACAAAGATAAGGGATTTTATTATATAGTATTTGCAGAATATCTACAGTTGGCTTTGCTCAGTTTCTCAGAAGTTGTTTAATTTTTTTTATGACTAACTATATAAAGTTAATGACGTCCCCACCAGAGTGTCTCATAATATATATATATATATATATATATATATATATATATATATATATATATATATATATATATATATATATATATATATATATATATATATATATATATATATATATATATAAATATAAATTATTAAATCCAAAGCTAGAATGTATGTAGTAACTCATAATACACTATTCCAAAATTTTCTACAAAATAAAAAGAAATAAAAGAAATTAAGACAAAAAGAGGAAATAATAAAGCATAATGCAAGTCATAAAGACAAAGACAGTCAACAAATTTCAAAAATGAGGAATGCAAATAAGAAAACAAAAAAATCAAGCAAAAAAGCTTGCACATGGAGGAGATTTAGGCTTACGATAAGTTCATTTCGAAAAAATTCTCTTCGGGTCCATATATCCCTTCGAAATGAACACAAAAATGCTTGTTTCTGAAACACAAGATAGATTTTATCTATAAACTTGTGTTATATGGACGACAAGCATATAGATTGGAACAATAAAGGAAACATAAATACCTCAAAACACACCTCTTCAGCGCAACCATGACGAGCAAAATAAGACTGGACCAATGTTGCCATATGCCAAAATGAAAAGATGTGATATACTGTTGCCAAAGAGAATAATAAAAACTATATATATATATATAAAAATAAATTATTAAATCCAAAGTTAGAATGTATGTAGTAACTCATAATACACTATTCCAAAATTTTCTACAAATACAAAGAAATTAAGACAAAAAGAGGAAATAATAAAGCATAATGCAAGTCATAAGGACAAAGACAATCAACAAATTTCAAAAATGAGGAATGCAAATAAGAAAACAAAAAAATCAAGCAAAAAAGCTTGCACATGGAGGAGATTTAGGCTTACGAGATTAGGCTTACGAAAAGTTCATTTCGAAAAAATTCTCATCGGGTCCATATATCTTTTCGAAATGAACACAAAAATGCTTGTTTCTGAAACACAAGATAGATTTTATCTATAAACTTGTGTTATATGGACGACAAGCATAAAGATTGGAACAATAAAGGAAACATAAATACCTCATATATATATATAATAAATAAATAAGATAAAATTAAAAATAAAATTAAAATAGTTATACTAATTTAAAACATGATCAGTGTCATACCCTGGTTCAAATACAATACGGAGGAAAATTAATTAATTATGATATGATAGGAAATATCAGACAAAAGGAAAACAATGCTACCATAACAGACAAAAAGATCTAAATTTTAAATATGAATAATACACATGAATTTATCAACATTCAAGAGCGAAGCATACTAATCAAGTTCAAACTACAAAGCATTATCAAAATCTGGAGGCTCAAAATATTAAAATGACAAAATAAGAGAAATGATACAATCCGAAAATATGAAATAGGATAGAAGCTCTGTGAATCCAGCTTATCAAGGATCTTTGCATCCACAGAGGTTCCAAATGTGTTTCGCTTAACGATACAGCCACATGGCTGAAATAACGTCAAAAGATCCGACACATTTCCAGACTATAACATAAACGAAAATGACAAAACATAAGCCAAAGGAAATTGGAAGGAATATAATGAAAGTGCATTAAGCAAACATATAAGCAATCTAACCAACAATCCACAATGATTCGGATAGAATTAAAGTCATACCTTTCTTCACCATTATACAAGACACATTTTCGTTACACTAAACAAAGTATTAGGAAAGAGTACAAGAGAGCGCCATCTGATGTGAATTATAGGAAATACTTCTGCATGTTTAACTATACATATTTATAAGTTTCAAACCCAAAAAATAGAGATATAAAGATAAAATAAATAAATAAAAAATAAATTTAAAATAATAAAATAAAAAAATACGCAATAAACTCATTAATAATTAATAATTAACAATTATATAATATGTATCCAAAATTTATTACTAAGACATTAAAATCTCAAAGAATATTTTAATGTTCAAAGTATACAATAGCAATTTCAAATTAGACTAAAACAATAAATAATATATTATAAATAGTATTCAAAATTTCTAAAGTGATATTTAACAAAATTAACTGGATATGATTCAGTCTTACAGTATCGAAATAAATCTGCAAGATGGTTACTGTATTGTGTATTTTCACATAACCTAAAAATCCTATGAAATTGATTTATTAAAATATTTTTATATACCTGTTTACTCATACATGAGTTAAAATTGATTATCTTGTGAATTTTAAAAGGAAAACTTTTTCTTTTATCATAAATGTTTGACAAAAATGAATATTCATTATCAAGAGATAGAGTTACATCTAAGAAATTAACGCTAGACGAGAAGTTGCTTTCGTTTGGTAAAAGGGATAAATTTGGAGGATAAAAATCAAAATCTATATCATTAGATGAGGGAGCTATTTTAATGAGAATAACATCGTCAATATATCTGTAGAATGTATATGCAGAGTTTATAAAATTTGACTCGTAGAAGTGTAGATAAAGATTTGCGAGAGCTGAACTGGCAGAGCCACCCTGTGGAACACCCTTAATTTGCATATAAATTTTATTGCCTTGCATCAAGTAATTATTAAAAATTACACACTTGAGAAGGTCCGGCCGACTAATCGGTTGCTCATGTCCTTGCTGACGAGCCGGTCGGTCTGGGTCTTCAACACTTGAGAAGGTGGTGCACGAAAGAATGATCTATATCTAAATTTTGTCTATTATAGAAAGATTTAATAATATCCCAAGTTACTTTATATAGATCTTTTATGTCAATATTGTTGAAAAGGTCCTTAAAGTCATACGTTTTAAAACCCAAAATATTAATCGTATCCAACTTTTGAATTAATTGATAACTGTTATTAATAATATGAGAAGTTGAATTATCATTTATATTAGAGATGATTTTATTAAGAATAACCAAAAGAGATTTACTAGCGACAGTTGCATAAGATTTATGTCCTATAGTTACAGATCTAAAAGAGATAGGATTTTTATGAAATTTTGGGATCAGAAAAGTTTGGCTTTATCAGACTTCTAAAAATAAAGCTACAAAAACGGGAAAGATCAATTACTGATTTATGAAAACAAGAGATATTTTATCTGTTTTGGCAAATATAATTAAAGGGGATCGTTGTTTGTCGCAAATTTCAGTATTAATGTCGATAATAAAAATAAATTACTTTTCCCCATGATTAGTAAAAATTAAAATGCACTTATTTTTCCCCCCTATCGTGCATACCTTAATATTGACGGCTAAAGCAAAAATCGGATATTTTTTTCGACAGGTCGTGGGGATGTATACCCCCAAACCCGTGGCATCACCAGTATATCTTTTAACCAAAAAAATTATCAACAAATAAGGATAAACTGAATTGGAAGAGAGGTATTAAAAAGAAATAGTAATTGAAGATTAATTCCATTGATGTTTAAATGAAAATTATTAATAGTATTATTTCAAGTAATTTAAAATTATTGGGAAAGGGGGGGGGGGCTTGCATCTCCTCTGGGTTCGGCACTGGTTGTACCTATGGTGCGAAATAGATGTAAAGTTAACGTATCATATATGCTATCATCCACCAATATGGAATTAATAAAATTAAAAAATTTCGGCTGCACACTCGATTCACCAGCACGTTTACGGTGGGTTACAGAATGGTTTCATTGCACTCTTTCCCCTTTTCCTGAACTAGAAATAACAGTTTCCTCTTCTGGGTCTGTTCCTTATAGACCGTATCTCCTTTCCCGAAGATCCCTATTGAGCTCGATACATAACTTGCGGCGGGATTTATGTATACAGCTCTCCGTAATTGCTGTACCTTCTTTATTACGATCCTGCAGAATGGTTGTCCAGTGACCCCCGACAACCCGAGGGGTAAGCAGGAAGGTGGACTTCTTTTCTTTTCTCACTTTCTTTTCCTTCCCTGGCAGTTATCCTCTCACTCCAGGGCGTCAGACTTGGAGTCTCCTGTCGACTGCCAACCTCCTCTGTGAGTTCTCTCTCTCTGCTCTGACGAGTCTGAGCGTGGGAGTGCCCAAATAAAGAATGCCGCAAATATCGGGTCAACTGTTGATTGAAATTATTGTTTTTTAAATACATGATTTTTTTTTCAAATTAACAGTCTATTTTGTTATTCATATATAGAAATTGGAATTATATATTTATGTTTTTGGCTCTTGACTCGCCAAAATTTCCAAATATGTTAACCACAATTAGAAAGCAAAAAAAAAAAAAAAAAAAAAAAAAATGACGCCTGCGCTAACGATGTTTTATATGAAACATCTTTGTCGAAAATCTTTGCATTTCCTACAACTGTTTAAAATTTAAAATGACCAGTCCCTCCCTCTCAATGTTCTTCGATTCGATCATGTTCATGATGCATATAGAATCCTGCATGAGCTTTTACTTAAAAAGGCCCAAACCTCATTATTAGATCAAGAAACACGCATAATATAGTATAAACACAGAGACCTTCATAAGCACTCGATGTGTGAATGAACAAAGTATTACTTATGCCAACATAGAAATCAATAGCCAATCCAACATAGGTATTCGAATAAGTCCCTCTTCCCCCATAGTCCCTCGTGGTTTTAATGCCGATATTTTATTTATGCTCCAAGAGAAAGAATTTACTGCGGTCTTCTTAGCTGGCTACTCTTCTTAATATCTGGACACGCTTAAAAGTTTAATGTTCGGCATTATCGGGGGAAGACGTCCATGTGTGCTATTTAAGAGCTAGAGAGCTCATGAAGCAACCAGACTCATCAATGTTAATGGGTAATACCACGAAGAGAAATTTATTTCCCTCTGTACCAACACGTGGTTATGAGGCAATGTAAAATATAAAGTTCAAAATGTCGTAAACGGTTGCTTGACTAATTCCGTTTAATGGCTATGGATCTTCAAAACGACGGTCCTTCAACAAGGAAAGATGTCGGATCTGCTCTGTGAAAATCTCATCTATCATTGTTTAATTTCTAGTCATTTGGGTGGTAGATTCTTAGGTTGGCTTTTTCCCTAACGACTCCAGTATTACTTTAAATTTCAATTGTTTCCTGAGGGAGGCGCTACGATGCATTTAAAATGGCATATATTCGAACAAGCTTATTAATATTTGTTCAACAGTTGATTTGGATGATGGGATAGACAATTCCACTATTTGACTTTATATTTAGTTTATCGTTGCTAGCGTATGTTGTCAATTTTCATCACGATCCGCCCCATTTGTTTTCACATATTCCAATTGAAGATCATTTGTCTCTTTTCTTTGCTTTGAAACTATATTTTCTAATCCATTTGTTTTCTTATTCTACGTTTCTTACTTTTCAGTTCAACGGTCGGAAGCGACTCTGCTTGTTCAAAGAAGGCTTCAGCGAAGACCACTACACCATAATTCAATCTCTGCACGACCCGAGCTGGTATGTGGGCTTCAACCGCAAGGGCAAGGCGCTCAAAGGCAACCTGTACTCCAAATCAAAGCTTCACGATTGCTTCCACTTTGTGAAGCGGGAGCACAACTACGGCCTACAGGAGACTCCTCACCCTGGGCCCAAAATCAAAGATCCATCTAAATTGAAGGACCTACTCACGGGCCGTGGGCCCTTTAGGCACCGGAGGATAGTCCCTACCACGCCACCGCCGAGGTGAACGAACAAGCACTCACTGATGGTCTTGTCGCTTTGTTATTACGTTGTTGTTGATTTCTTGTTTTCTTGGAGACGAGGCAGGACCTCGAATGTCTTTTGTTTTCTTCCTCTGATTCTAACCGACTGCTGGGGAGCGGCGAACGTAGGAAGTGCCAATGCGAACAGAGTAGCCTCAATGCTTAGAGTATAACATACGTAGCTCAGTGTTATTTATTTCGAGGATAGAGGTTTTATTTATTCTACTGCCATCGTAGTTTGCTTTTTCGAACTGTTCCGTCGAAAGAACAAAGATAGAAACGATTCCAGAGTAACGTGAAATTCATGTTGGCGAGTCATTTTGTGTGTTCCATCGGGACATCTCATTACTTTGTACAGAACATTTTTATTTCGTTTTCAGTCATGTGCCATTTTATTTTCTTCTGTGTACTAACAGCGCATCGATGGAGAAATTCCTTTCAGTTTCATTGCTCATCATTCCAGCCTGTTGCCACGGGAGTAGAACTTGGTCTACTGCAAATAAGATAGCTACTGCCAACTAAAATTTGTCTTGTTCTTAGTGCAAAAACGATCAAAATCTAATGTTTTTAACATTTACAGTCTTATTTATTTTGTAAATCTTGTATTAGTTTGGAAGATGCTGATAGTATAAATTATTTTCATTTGTTAGAAGTAGAAGTAGTATATGTGTTGAGAATAAGAAGCAGCTTGTTAAAAATTAGAAAATTAGTGTTAGAATTTTCTTTCTATCAGTGTTGCATCCCACTTTGATCAGTGTGTTTTGTATTTATGGTTTGCTTGTTGAATTGAAACTAAAACTATATATATATACATAAACTATATATATATATATATATATATATATATATATATATATATATATATATATATATAATGTTTTTAATGTCCTAATTGAAACTGTAGAAAATCGATAGTGCTGGAACTTTTATAAAAATACCGGACACATCTTCGATGGAAAATTCATGTTTCCGACTCTTTATGTTTATATGAGTTAGGATTCATTTTATTCAGCTTGAGCTTTTAATTTTTAACATGAATTTTAATCTGCTATTATCTAAAGAATATTGTGGAACATTTTACTGTTTACACTTTTAAGTATGCTCATAAAGTATAATGATATTGTTCATAATTTTATATTTAACTTTCCTTTTAAAAGTTTATCCAGATGATTATTTTGAAATATTGGTTTCATCATCAATTTCACTATTTTATCACGACCTGTGAGTTTTAAAACGAGTCTTCATTTTATGCTGGATACATAGATTTCCCAATCTTGTTCAACAGAAAAAACTTCTTGTGTTATTTATGTTTTGAGCTGTATTTCTGAATGGAACATTGTGTAACACAATTCAATTTCACTTTTAAAAACTTCTAAAAAAAGAAAAAATGCTCTCAACAATGTATAGCAAACTCAATGGATTACAGATGACAGCAAAAGTTTTCAATGAGCTTCAGTCTGTATATGGAAAGCTAAAAAAAGTTTTAAGAGGCAAATATTAATAAATTCTAGACTTTTCTTTTTGAAAATCCCCAAACTGTCCCCGTTTCCAGATTATGCTGGTACCGTTATCGTCGCGTGCTCGACACGACAACATATGTTCCCTCTCCATTGTCAAACTGTTACATTGTTGCCACACACGGGGACTCAACAATAACGTACTGGAGTGCTTTTTTATTGGAGCCCCCTGTTGGGAATTTAAAGGTTAATTTGCTCTTCGCCAATTGAATCGCTTTATTGCATAAAAAGGGAAAATATGTTTATATCATAAGAGGCTTGCCGTTTCTGAGACTGAATTACACAGGCACCTTATCACACAGTAGTTTCGTAGAATATTTTTTCACGGTTATGGTTATTTATCTTTGCAATTATCAAATCAAATCGATTAACTTCTTCTCCATTTCGAACTTGTACAGTTTAGAATGTCAAATAGAGGATCTATAATGATTCAGCTTCTTCTGTGAGGCATCACTTGTTTTTTTGTCCCTCGCAATCATCGGACTTAGTCAAATTGCAGATTGTAAAGTCCAATTTTTTGTTAGACAGTATAATCTGTCTGGTGGTGTTAGGCTTCCATGGTTTCTAGCATGTAGCGTCACTCCTTGAAATGCCCTCCACGAAAGGAACGGTTATTTATCTTTGGAAGCATCTCTCTTGGGGAGGCATCATCCGATGTGGCTCTTCAGTGATCAATAACTAGTTTTCATCTACGTAATAATCGACACACATTGTAGAATCACCCACATTATAGAATGACAATAAGTATGTTCACATAATAGCTGTTATGGCAGGCACGACATCGCACGGTTAGCATTGTTTGCCTTCATCACAATCACGTTCCTTATTGCATATTTAATAAAAACAATAGTTCAAAAAATATTTTTTTTCCGAGGGTGAGAAATCATTTATAAATAGATTTCTTTTGCGTGTGTGTGTGTGAAAATGAATCTATATATTATTAGTTTCATTCTAATTGGATGCTAATGATTACAAACTTTTCTAATCTGTTCTCTCTTTTAATCAACCAACCTCCACCCCCCACCTTCATCCCAGGGCTCTAACAGGGCGCTTACTTCTACAGCCCTGCCTTCATCCAAGCAAAAGAACGTATGATACTTATTTGACTCCGATCCCCCATTCTCATTTGAGATATTTCCTCCTTATTTAAATAACAATATTCGCATCTCTTCCATCCCTGCATGCTCCAATTTTCTGTGCATTACCGAGAAGTCGAAATTTTGAATAACAATGCTTCGGCCACAAATAGAGGATCATTACTTTCGGTGGCGGAGCCAGATGGCGCTCGACCTCTCGGAATAATGTTGAAGGGTGCTATAAAGCGGGAAGTCGCCGATTAATATCGGGTTTTGTTGTGATACCGAGACATCTGGTTATGCGAGAACATGATTGTGGGGGGAAAATGCTGAATTTTTGTGAATATACATATATAAGCTATCAAAAAAGCCCACGAAACTCCTTTGTAATGATAGATCGCTTCACAAAAGCCCCGAAGTATCGTAAAAAGTCTCCTTAATTAGATATTAGGCTCGTCATAGATAGGGTGCATAAAGTTAGGTAAAATATTCTCTCCTATCCACTCGTCTACAGACCTTGCGCTCCTAATATCCCCGAATACATGTGGACTCTGCACATTCCCTCGATCAATATTATTAATCATTATACGGGATTCTAAAGAAATATAATTATCATGTTATCCACTAACAAAGCAAAACCTCCAAATTTGTCGTCAAGTGGAACAGTTAGACAGACAATACACACTACTTAGTAATAACAATTTGGCTTTTTATTTTCTTTGATTTTTTTAATAATTTTGTATTAAGAAATCAAAGCCTCCAACTTTAAACAACTAGTGTAAAGTATGTAAATAAAATGAAAGTATCCATGTACAATGAATATAAAAAATAAATAAGAGAAAAAAAGAAATTGACTTTGTAAGGAAAGCTATGTGCTGCTAACATCAATTTTTTTCCGTTGTAATATTTCCATTTCAAACCTCGCAATTTTCAAATCTTTTTTTTTACGACCATCCTTACTGGAAATATAAAAACACAATAACATTCTTTTTCTTAAATTTTTATATTTAAATTTCATATCATATTCCATGTTATAACTATATTTAATGCCCCGATAAACTTCAGTTGCCAATACTGGTATCCTACTGACTGTAGAAATCAATAATGGTGTGTAATAATATTGTGCCATAGTATACTACAGTTGTCAAGAGCCCTTTGAGAAGAATATAACCATGCAAACAAATATCTAATAGTTAGCTAATCTTGACCAAATGCTGAATAGTTAGCTGATTTTGAGATGAAACTAAATATTTTCACGTTACATTGGATAAATTTCAAAATTAATTATTTATAATATCACCATGGTAGCCCCGAGATCCGGGAAATGTAGGTATTATGGATCCATTATAAATATTCTTGGCCCACAGCCTATACTAGCGCAACATGTGCGTCAGTATTGGTTGGCTACTGATATGGAAGTTTATTGTAATTTTACAATTGAGATGCGCTTTTCACATTCATTAAATTTCCCACCTTTCCCGTCACTTTCGCAGCAGAGAAGTGTTCTCCGCGTAAACAAACAAGAGATAGGAGAGAACTGTGTGTTGAAGATGTTGTAAAAGTGTCTGCATCCGTGTTTGATTTAGCGTTGTGTTGACGATGCTGCTGTTTGCCCAGCTAACCCCCCGGCTCGTAGGAGGAATACCAGAGGACGGACGAGTCGTCGTTGCTTTTCTCCCAGCCTTCACCCTAATTTCTACAAAATTAAAAAAAAGAAAAAAAAAGCGCACAACCAAATGTCCTCGTTTTGCCGCACCCGACAATATTTGTGCTCGAACTGTTGATAAGTTTAATCTTTCGTTTTTCATTTCTGTTTTATATCTCCAATGCCGATTTAAAGAAAAATTGCACAGTCATAGCTTCTATTATTGAAGTAACCAGCATCCTATCTAATGAAAACTTTGCGGCATCTAACCTGAGTACACTGGAATTCATGGGTGGAATTTTATTCAATTTTATCGTCATACGCCCATTATGCGGATATTGACTAGATAGTTTCCACAAGAACGCATTCGCTTTTGAATATTGAACAGAAGTATTTTTTAGAGGAAATAAAAAATAAATGAATAACATTAGGGATGTTAATTTTTGTACAGCAAAGCTAACCTTTAATTTTATACAACAAAGTTGTTTAATTAGTTTTTAATGAGTAATGAATAATCCATCGACTTTATTCATTAACGGAACATCAAGTGTTTTTTTATATCACTCTGTTGTTAAGTTAGCTCTGCACAAAATCATCATCATAACATTCGTCCACCACACTTTAAGAATAAATAAAAATGAGCAAAATATTTCTACTAAAATTTTATAAACAGATTGCGTCTAGTATTTATTACAAGGTAGTAAATTATCTTGTTCTCACTGTAGTTTATACAGTCCTCCAAAAAGATTTTTTTTTTTCAAAAACAACTTGAAAAGGTTATTGTACTAGTATCATCAATTTTTCGCTAGCCATAAATTTATTCACTAAATTTAAGCTTTGTTGTGTGAAAAAAAAATTGAAAGTGACGAGATTGCTGAGAAAGTTTTTCTTTATAAAAAACACTCTTCAAATAATTTATTCATTTTCGTTTAAGATCTGCCATCTGATAAATCCAAAAATTCCCATTTTTCTTGAAGACCCAATTTCAGCAAATATTTATAAAAGATAAAGAAAAAAAAGGCTTTTGCCATTATTCAGGCTATCCAATGTGCTAAGAAGATCCTTTTATCTCTCTACCTCTAAGAACTCTGAAATCGAATATCACCTTTTTCCTTCCAAAATTCTTGACTTCTCTAGAGAGAGAGAGAGAACACCTGTTTCAGCTTCGAATACCGTTGGTGAGGGGAGAAAACAGGTAAGAGGGGACCACCCAGATTTCTTGCTCGACCCTCGAGTACCTGAGCGAGCTTTAATTAGGATACCGTTTTCTGGCATCGTCACCCCGTAATCCGATTAGGAACGATCATCTCGGAGAGATTTTGTTTCCAAATTCAGTCGTCGGTGGCGGTTCCTCTGGTGTTACCCGGACGCCAAATAACCTAAATAATGATATTCTAAGATTATTCATTCCTGAAGACATTCTAAGATAATTAAAGTCACCTTTATGTGAAGTAGTCTGCCATCTTTCTTACGGATTCATCAAGGGCTACATTGATATGAAATATAGTTACACTTTATCGCGCGCAGGGGTCCACAATTTTTATTTTTTTTATCAGCACTCTATCAAATTATCAGCAAGAGCACACCAGGTGATTTTTTTTTCTTTTCCTTTCGTTTTTATTATTTTGTTAGTAAATTAAGTTCTGTAAAATTGATAGAACTCATAGAGATATTAAGACCATGGGTGAAAGCAGTTGGGAAGACGGCAATCGAATCGAGTGAGCTTCTATCAAAAGCCATCAAATCCCATATTAGACTGTCGAAGAGCCAATGATGATAATAATTCAAAATATCTGTTCTGTATAGGAATACATAATTTTTGAAATTTTACTTTACAAATTTAGAAGGGTTATTCTTTACTGGGGATAACCACGTCCCTGTATGCGTTTCTAAATTCGTGTGTTCATGACATTTATTAAAAATTTATTCCTTTACATAAGATTGGCAAGGCAGAAGTTAAATAGCTGGGTTTCAGTTGAATTTTTGGCAAAGTAAACATAACTTCTTTATGTCTGTTGAGAAGTTATCCCACCCACCCACCCCCTCCCCCACAACCCTATGCATTATGAAGACTCCAGGGACTCCATATTTTCCGAGAATTCTTTCAGTACTTCATTATAAAAATGTCTCCTATTTCTTTCTGTAAACAATTTACGACACGGCAACCCAAGAATCAGGTCAGAAGAATGAGTGGCGAGAAAAAAGAAAGTATGAAAAAAAAATGTCGTTTGGTCTATTCAAAACGTCAAAGTCCGCACTCAAAGGTCCTTTAATATATTCTTGGAGGGCTGAAAAGGCTGTAAATTCGCGGATCCCTCGAGTGTCCATACTATAAATAATGGTCAAGCGCCGTACTAATGACCACTACCTGCCCATTAGTTGTCACGGTCTTTCATGTTTGCCGCCCATACCTCACCTGGAATGGTGTTCCACCAATTCCTGGAAACTGGGGTCATGGGGATCGTCCTTCATCGCTTTGTTGCTTCTCCGGAACGGGGAGGGGGTTTTCTTATTTATTTCTTTCCATTCAAGAACTTTTTGCTCTAGGTAGGAAATATAGATGGTTTTAGCCAGAGGGTTCAACGGGAATTCTTTTTCCCGTGTAGAACATTTTCATTCTCCGTGTTGACACTCGCGGGATTTACTTAGCTCGCATTCACGAGTCGCGTGTGTGTGAACAGAAAAGGATGGAGAGGGAAAATCGAACTGTCACTCAACACTAGCTGCACCCTGAAATGCTGATATTTTATTGTTTCTCCTAATCGAATTGGACTGAGCGATTTATTTTCTGCATTTGTTAATTACTTTAAATACAGGATAATCGAAAAGGTGCTCACATCAAATTTCTAAATCATGTTCCGAAAAAATTAAAATAATATAATTGTTTTCAGTTAAATGGCAATCATATACCCACAGAAATATCATCTCCGTTGAACTTTCCCAAATTTGATAACTGTCACATATACCACAAAAGCTATTACGTAACTTCGGGAAACAACAGTTTTGATTATTATTTATATTGTGTTTGGAAAGTACAGACTGCTAAATTTACAGTTAACCATAATTTTCGTTATCCTTATAGAACATTTTTGAGTTCTTTTGGATAAACAAAGCTATCATTTTGTCAGTCTCAGACTTATAATTTTATTTATTTTGGGCTATTACGTAATTGAAACTATACACTTTTTTTTAAAATGAGTGTGACATTTTAATATGCACAGTGTCAAGACATGGGGATTGACGCCCAATTTAAAGTTTAAAAATAAAAGTGTTTTATGAACATCGCTAATGATAGTGATATTCAAATTAATAATATCAAATCTAGCAATAGGCTTATCCAACATATTTTCAAAACTTCCACATCTACATTTTCATAAATTTCACGCAATATCGTTCAAAAAGAAGACTTTAAATTTTAGAACAGAATATTTAAATGAATCAAAAATGCATTCACCAAAAAGATTCAGTACTCCCATTTCACAGCTTTAATTGCGGGATAATTTCCAACGACATATTGGTTATTTTCTTCCAATTTAAGAAAATAGAATATTCATTATTTTTCAGCAGTGCATCGCGTAAACGTATTTCCTTTGTTACCATTGCTATTTACGGCAAAAGTGGAAATGTGAAAAGAAAATATTCTGAGAACAAAATATTTTCTGTTTCCTTGCTTTTGCATTTTGTACGCAAACAAACATTATTTGGAACGTGCTATATATATATATATATATATATATATATATATATATATATATATATATGTGTTATAATCTGTCTCTAAGCTATCATTGGAATTTCATATTTTTTTATATTTTTATATTTTTATTATATATATATATATATATATATATATAGAAATTTCATATATTTTTATTATATATATATATATATATATATATATATATATATATATATATATATATAAAATCAAAGTCTCCACGTGGAAATGAGTATAAGATAAAATTTTGTTGAGAGAACTTGATAAATAAATCTTTTTATTTTCGTATCGAAAATGCATCGAATCTCTTCAAAATAGATTTAAAAATGAAGGTAGATGAAGAATTTAGACAAATTACTTTGGCCAAATGAACTGAATTTTCAAACACTTGAAAACAGAAATCTTCCATGCACACAACTTTCACAGCTAGGCTCATTTTGCTCATATACATGGAGGTAAGTCCTCTGTCACTTGTTGGTAAACTGTCGACTTTGCGGTCATGCTAATCTAACCGTGCTTCAATTGTTACACAAAACTCCACCGCTAGAAAGAAAGCTAAGGGTGCAAGTTATCGTTTAGTGGCAGTTATAAAAGCATAGAAAAAGTGGATAAAATAAAGCATTCAAACAAATGCGTGATGTCACAGGTCGGTTATAAATTATTCTATTAGTTGAGAGCATTTTCGCTTGTTTGATTTTTCACTGAGGGCAAAATACACTCCCGCTTGACTGTACTTTGCAAGAAAATGGCCCTATGTTCGATTATATAAAGCCTATACAGTATTCTCACCATTCAAAGTTCGCAAGTTCTCCGTTAATTGCTCAGTAACTCTTATGTATTTGTGTTCTACTTAAATAAAGTATTTGACCCCCCCTCCCCCCCTCCTCATCACAAACACTCATTTTTTATAGATACCTCATATATTTCAATGCATTGAAAATTCCTGTGTGTTCATACGACATACATGTATAAGACCATTCCTGTTCCTATATGAAATTGCAAGGTGGCGCTGTACTTGTGTAAGTCAACTATACTTCAAATCTAAAATTTTGCATTGTATGCTTGTATACCAACTCAACTGTAATGCAAATTGTATATGCATATAAAACATTGCACATTTCATGGTCACGTTATACATAATATAAATATTTTACAAATCTAAATATATGTATTGAACTTATATTTAAAATTGCATAATGCAATATCATTCCATACACAGTGTTTAAAAAAAACGTGTTTATAACTTTTGAACCGTTAATGCTAGGCACATGCTTCCAATTGGAAAATTGTTTTGAACCGTAAGAAAAGTTTGTCCAAACTATTTTCAAAACTGGGGGAAGTGTTTGCATAAAAATACAAAATCTAATTTTTTATACAGCTCCTTTAGAGAAAAATGTCTGATGATTCGAAAAAGGTTTATAAACTTTTACATAATAATGAGCTATTTTAGCATTTGTACTTATGAAATCAAAATCTATAGAATAAAACAAAACTGCTGGCTTACACCCCAAAACCACAATCTATACCAAGCCATTTTCGAACGAATTTAGGAAGTATTAACACAAAAAACGCTTTAGTGTACTTTGTATGCATTTGATTTTGTTACAAACTACTGTTTAATTCATACACTGACCCCGAAATTTTGTCTCATGAATATCACTACGAGTTTTCTAACCATCAATATTTTTTTAATGGGCTCCAAATATTATGCAATTTTTTTAAGTAATCGAACTTTCTTCGTTAAAGGGGTACTATAAAAAGTTATTTTCTACATTTTTATACGTCACATATAATTTTGAAAGTGTTATAATATGATTTTTCTTACGATTTAAAGCGTTTTTCTAAATAGGAGTCCAGTCAAGTCCTAACTATAGGGAGTACTAACGATTAAAAGTTATAAATCAATCTGATGAGTCTTTTCTAAATACTTTGTGTATGCTAAAGAAAAGTATTCCTTAAAGCATGTACTTCCTATCCTATACATATATAAAATTGCAGGTTGCAGGATCATACAATGCATGCATTCGAAAAATAGAATGCAAATCAGAAGATCTGCATTATTCTTTCAGTATACCAATTCAGGAAATTGATCTTAAATTTTTCGTATACATTTCTTTTCGCTCATGTGCATCCATTGTATATCTTAGACATTCATGTGTAAAGTGTGAACACTCCATAGCAACTGTTTAAGACATATTTCGACTGTACTAAGTGGAATCCGGCATCTCCTGTGAATATACTGAATTAAACTTTAAAATCAAAGACAACCAAAAATAGGTTTATGCCCTTCATCAGTGGCGATCGCCACTGATGAAGGGCATAGTGACGCCCGAAAGCGCTTTAACCGTGTAATTTTTGTACGTCGAGGAAAGGAGATTTCATTAAAATACTTTTAAACCTGTTTTTGGTTGTCTTTGATTTTAAAGTTTAAATAAAGTTGACGTGTATCCATACTGTTTATGCTGAATTAGTCTACTCCCGTCTCTGTGTATCGTAATTGTACTCACACATTTCCACTGATATAGTTAGATTGTTGTGATAGTTGTCAGAAAATAGCATCTCTCTTCTCTGATTCAGTGGGTGTACCTGCACTGTTGCGAGTGCAAATAATGTCAAAAATCAAAAAAACAGTTTTTCAAGTCTTGTTTCCAGCGTGGCCACTTCATCAGTTGTAAATATGTTCATAAGATTGAATATTTATTCAGATGTTTTATAAGAAATAATAAAACCACAATGTACATCCTCACGCTTGTGTACTTTATTAGTAGTTGTCTATTTTGTGTTCCTGTTATTCTCTATACACGACCTTTTCAACGGCTCTTCATGACAGTCAGAATGAGGAGCAAGGACGTCCCTTAGAATTCCAGTACCAGCAACAGTTAATTGATTATTCGGTGCTGAGGAGTTCTAATGACAATAAAACCGATTTTCCAATACTGGATACTGTACTAAAAGCATGATTCCAAACTTGGGAATGCCTCATCCTCAAGTGATGTGACTGTCGCATGGTAAACCCATGAGCCAATATTTTCGGGAATGCGACCTAGAGTCTTCTTATTTATTTTTGGGGGTCAGCCTTTTCGTTCGGCCATCTGCACTCGAAATAGAAAACCAGGATGTCGAAGCTGCTTTGGATCTCGGATTCGTACCGAAAGATTTAACGTCCTTTTCGGAAGGGTCATAGGGTCCTCGGCGACTTTGAATTAGTGGCCGAAGGAATATCAGTTTCGCAGGGGCTTGAGAAGGGGCTTTTTGTTTTTGGAAGGCCTAAAGCCAATGGCGGTGCTTTGGGGTCAAGGGGTTAAGACCCTGAATCCAATGGGATGTTTGTATGCGCCTCAGGGGCGTGTTTTAAAATCTTGGAGAGAGAGAGTTTTGCAGAATTTAAAAGAGGAGCGAGGAGAAGGAACTGAGTTTGGAGTGAGTAAAGAAGTGTTCATAACAAGGTCCTCTGAAAAATGCTGTTCAGAGAGATGTCGTTTATTCGGCGATTGTTCGGTGAGTTCCACATTTAAGGGACTATGCCTGATTTGCATATTTTCTCTCTCTCTCTCCGGATTTAAGGATATTTAAAATATTGCATAGGATTGTTTAAATTTAATTTTTAATTACCATCTTTCACATTTTAGTCTATGAGACTACATATACGTTTGTAATTGTTTATTTGTTATCTTAAAGGGGTATACTTTCATTTTGAATATTTTGAATCAATTTTGTTGTAAATATTTTATATAGTGTAAATAAATTAATGTTTGTAAATACACATAAATACACACGGCCTTTTTTCTTCTTCGCGCTCTTACCGGGCGTGTCCTAAAAAGGAAGTTACCTTAGGACAGTGACTATAAACCTGGTCTTGCCTTGTGCAATTCGAGCTCTATCTTTCAAAAATTGATACGAAAAGCACCACTGCTGTCTACCACTGCAAATGTATGAAATTATGGCACATATGCAAGTTTATTGTCAGTACAGTTGGGAGGGCATCCCCTACCTCCTTGCCGTTTATTTCAGTTTTTCCATGTTCACCTACGGTAAATAATTCCTGATCTCTAACTGGTTCATTTTTTACTTTCCCTGCAATATAGTAATGTATAGGGAAAGTATTGGAATCATGTCGAAAATCGCAACTCGAGTTTTCGACGGATCTACACGCTTCGAGACTTCTAGAATACGAAAAAACTATTTTTAGCGTGACGTCTGTGTGTGTGTGTCTGTCTGTCTGTCTGTGCAATGTATGCATCACTCTAACTCAAAAACTAATGGACCTAATTTCATAAAATTTGGTAGGTAAGTCACTTGGATGTGACCCCGGTGCTGATTAGTTTTTGATACGATTCGTAAAAACGGAACCCGCCTTTTTTTGCGAAATGGCCCGTAAAAATTTCATTTATCGGCTCTAGCTAAAATACTAATTTACCAAATTTCACAAAATTTGGTAGATAAGTTACTTGTTGAATACTCTGGTGCTAATTGAATTTGGTAAGATTCGGAAAAGAAGAACCCGCCTTTTCTTACGAAATGGCCCTCAAAAATGTCATGTATCCACCCTAGTTAAAATACTAATTGACCAAATTTCACAATATTTGGTAGATAAGTTACTTGTGTGACACGCTGGTGCTGATTCGATTTTGGTACGATTCGGAAAATAACAACCTGTTTTTTTACGAAATGGTCCGCAAAAATCGCCAAAATCTAAAAAAAAAAAAAGACTACGTATGCTGAAATATATCAATTAAATCTAATTTTTGACGAGGAAAAGAATATAACACACTCCACTATACTTTAGGACTAACCGTTCTCAAGATATTTGAGATTTCTTGCATTTTTGTTACGCCGCTATCGGTAAAATGTCCAATTACCAAATAAAAACAAAAATTGAATTAAAAATGCAAATTTAGTGTTATTTGGTGCAATTAAACTCAATTTAATGAATTATTAAAGAAATAAAGTGAATATGAATTTAAGTCTGCAGGGAAAGTCATATGCTGTCTACATCAGATTTTTAGAATTTTATCGCTGTTTTATGCTAAAAAGTGGAAAAGATTGTGTTTAAAAAAATCGATAAAATAATTGGAAGTATAATGTGTGCCCAAATGAAAAGGAGACTACGGTTATATCTAAAGAATATTTTAATTACAGAATATTGACATGACACCTACACATAATTGGCATTGATGCACTGATCCCAGCGCGGAAGTGAGTGAATGGCTTCACTGTAGAAACTCCTGGGTTGCTGACGGATCCAGTTTTCCACGGTGTCCTGCACCTCCTTGTCAAGTTGACATTTCAGTGTTTTTTTTTTAAGGGGCCGAAGATATGGGAGTCACATAAGGTGATATCGGGGCTGTACAAAGGATGTTTAAGGACTTCCCATCGAAATTTTTAATCATTAAAAACAGCACTATCTTTCCTCTGGTTAGCATATGCTTGGTATAAAACAGTTGAAAAATTCAAAACGAGCTAGAGGTTAGGGTCTGTTTTCCATAGAAAAATAAAAATAAGAGGCCGTAGGGAAAATATCCTCTTAATGACCATTTTACTGGTGAGTTTTAGCAAGTGTGGAACCAGTCCACCTATGCTGGTTGATGTACTAGAAGCATGATTTCGAATTTCGGAACTCTTGCAGAGTAATTAAGGATCAATCGCGTTAACGATAAGGAATTTCATTAATCCATTAAGGCGTTCAGACAGATTCGAGGGACCTTTGAGGTGCAAGTAGGATTAATTATCAGTCTTGTGAAATGAAACTCTAAACATGCTAAATATCTTTAAAAATTAACATTGATTCTTTATAGATGAAGTTTAATTCCCTTATCATAGCAGTTAACTCTACTGGTTTTTCCCAGGAAATTCCCAGTTTTTAATGATTTCTGCCGGTTTCTGTCATTTTTTAAAAAATTCCCTAAAGTTAGGGAGTTATCAACAAAAATTCTCTACTAAAGGGAGTTTCGATCGAACTTGAGGCCGCCATTTTGTTTCTTCCGTATATGAACCTAGTATTAGTACTAAGTTGCATCATTAGTACTAAGTTGCATAACTTTATTGATGGATACTGCTTCAAATAAGTTCGATTTCGCGTATATAGCCGTGTAATGTTGAAACATCCGTTTACATCGATGTTTAATTTCAAATTATGTGATTGAAAAATACACAACATTCATTTCTATGTAGTCGGTTTCATTATTAATCAATATTTTCATAAAATATTGATTATTTCTTAAGTGCGATTTTGCGGGTACAGATTACATTCCTGTGCAATGTTGAAACATCCTTTTCCATCCATGTTTAGTTTCAAATTATGTGAATTAAAAAATGCACAACATTAATTTCTTTGCAGTATGTTTCATTATTAATTAATATTTTTGCAAAATATTTATTATCTTTTAGATACGGTTCCGCGGATATAGATTACATTTCCGTGTAATATTTAAACATTCCTTTCCATCCATCTTATTTTTGATAAAATCTCAAATTATTAAACAATACTTTAATTAAAATATGCTATTTTTCCCTGATTTTCTGGGCAATAGAGTTCCAAAAGCATTTTCCTATCCATATTCATCTAATTAATTAAATGACAACTAAACATACTTTGTTTCAGTGTCTCAAATATTGTTTATGCCACTATGTTTTTTTTTATACACTGGCTATGAAAAAACATTTTACTTATGCAGTAGGCATCTTCAATTTTAAAAGGAATTATCATTTTTTTGAAAAAAAAAACCCATACATTTTTGTGTGATGTTAAAAATAATCCCTATTTTTCCCTAAGAGACTTTGAACAGGTTATATGCTGACTTGTAAAGCCCCGTAAAAAATGCTGACTGCGCTATCTGCTGAATTTTTATTCTCTAATGTTGGCAGGTATGCCTTATTTAGAGTTCACATGCAAATTTAAGCCTAGTGACACATATTTTATATTCACTCGAATCTAATGGAAAGTGAATCGATTTTACTCAGCGTAACCATTTTTAAAAGTATCTTTTACATTCAATTTTAATTCTAGAACAGAATAGGTCTCTGGATGAAAGGCTCATAACCCCCTAAAAAACAGCTCCTTGGAGACGCCACTGAAAAGGCTCCTATAATTCAACTGTAATGCGTATTGAGGTGCCTTCAATTTTAACACAGTACAAACTGTGTCATCAACAGAATGTTGAAGCCCTTATGCAGCAAATGCGCGAACCCACTTACCACCCCCTGTTTTATAATTTATTAATTTTTTTCACTGTTCATGCAGCTTGGGCTCCCTGGCTCCTATGCAATGCATCCTTTTACTTTTGCCTCTTTCCTTGTCTACGTCCCTGATACAAATCCATATAAAACTTATTTCCACACATTATGAACCCCTTTCTGCATGGGAAGTTTTGTTAACATTCTGAAGTTCTAAAACGCTTCAACAGATAGCGAACCTACGAAATTAACAATCTGATATTCATTGGACTCATCAAATAACATGGGCAATGCTTTGTTATTCGTACATTATCATTTTTATCAAGTTTATTTTCAAAATATTTTCTTGAAGTGGTCAAGTTCTGAAAAACATTCAGCATGATGGCATGTAGTGTAGGTAGTTTGGCGAGCACTGATGCTCTCGAAATTTGCAGCTTTAAGTTTTTATGGTTTTGTTCTGCATGCATGCGACTGCAGAACAGGGGAATATCCATAAGAATTTGAAAGTTTCCAGTGGCAGTTTTGTATTCAAAACCAGTGCTGGCTGTTCTTTCAAAATTTCGATAAATCCTTGTACAATAGCCATTTTGACGAACCAACATAGATTTGACAATTAATGTTCATTTTACTTTCAAAATCCGTCATTGATGACCACAAGATACTCTTACTTTAAAAAAATTAAATAATATTAATAATAGTAATAACTACACGGGCAGCAATGAATGCAAAATTTGTGTGAGTTGAAAAGTGCTTAAAACAAAAATTATTTTTTAAGAAGAATGAGGAACTGAAAGCTCTAGAGTTTTATGTGATTTTTAACTTTACTTTCTTCTAACCATAACGTTAATGATTGGAGGTAGCCAAAGAAGCATTTCTACTTATAATGCTGCCCAAATGGCGGCAATAACAAGTATGATACAAAATGGCGACAGAGACTAACTCAGCAGAAAAAGCATTAAAGTCATTCTACTCCAATCCTGAGCTGCAAGAAACTGAAGCCGCATAGAATAACGATAACCAACCAAATTTCCCATCTTTATGCTTGAATGACTATTTCAACGAAATTTTCTGATTGAATACAAAATTTAAGAACACTGTAAATCTTCACTTCCTTTCTTTAAGTATACTTACAGACCGTACTTTACCCTAAAATAAAACTCATAAAATGTGTTATGAAATTGGTGATAAAATATTTACAATAAGAATTTATGCAGAAACGTTTGCCAAGAAAAGAAATTCAAGAAATCTTGGTTTAGAATAAGCCAGGGTTGCGTGCCAACTCGTAAAATATGCCAATTTGTACACGACTTTCCAAAAGTTAAGCACGTAATGCAAATTCTTAAATAATGAACGCATCCGTAGATTTTATTAGATGAAATTTACTGTTGTCGTCAATGGAAATATGCAGATATCAAATGATGTATCTAATAACGATTTGTTCCTTGAACAATATGAAAATTAGACGTGAGGTAAAAACGACACGTTTGCGCTAAGAGTATCAATGTTCACAGAAAATTTTGTGAAGAGTATTAAGATTTATTTAGGAATAGATTAGCTTTATTATGACACAAAGAATACCTTTAGAAGATTCTCAACGCTGGCTTGCTGTTGGAAGGCTTGAAATAGAGCAGTCCATTAAGAAAGTCGTCAATTTCATTTCAATGGACCTTTCTGTCATGTCTCGTTTATAAAAAAAAATATCAAACAAGAGGGATATGTATCCGGTAACCCGTTACAGGTCATCCTAAGGCTACAGCATCATGTGATGACCAGTACATCCAGGGCCGTAGCTAGAGACGAAATTGGAGAAGGGCTGGAGGGAAATTTAAGGTGGGCTCAACAGTCTTAAAGGAGGGGCTCACCAAAAGCACAATTAATCATTAGCACTTATAAATCATAATAGTTAATATTGTATATTTCAATTCATATAAATTATTAACAAATAATTGCATATTTATATATTTGCAAGCTAAGAGATGAGTATTGATATCTATTTCGCTACTATACATGAATATTAATATGTAATTATTACAATTGATTTTGATGTAAGCATTTCGCCCCTGCCTGGCTACGGTTCTACGTCAGCATGAAACTTCAACAAAAGCGTAATGACTATTACTAATAGCGTAATGACTAAGCGTAATGACTAATTACTATTTGCTCTTAATTTAGACAATAAACATGTAAAGTTCTGAAGAGAACGAGGAACTTGCAAACAGCTCTATAACATCGTTGAACATCACACCTTTAATCGTGGTAGTGTGTTGGTATGGGCTGGGGTATTTTTAGGGGGGATATTGCATTGACTCGCATATGTTCACAGCGGATAATATGACGGCGTCAAAGTCTCGAGTGAACCTTTTGAGAGACTCTACGTTGCAGCAGTGTGTCCATATTTTCTTTTGCTGGATGCTAACGCTCGTCCAGCAAAAGAACGTCCAGAGCAGGGCTGAGGAGCGAGTGCCTTGGGAGCGAAGGTATTACTTACTCATGCAGTAGTCAGCATATTCGCAGGATCTTAATCCCATCGAATTGGGGGATCTTGGAAGTGTGTCTCTGCCCATCTATTCCCTCCAACTACTCTCCAAGAGTCGAAAATGTTCCTTTTACAGAAATGGTAGTTATTGTCCTCTACTGTGCTGAATCACCTGATTGAAGCGTCAATGAGAAGCTTGTGTCAAAGTCAGGGGATACCACATTACATATTCTGAAGGGGTTGGGGGTTCTTTAAGGATTTTTACTTTCGGTTTTTCCCCAGTTCCGGTTCACAATTTTTCATTTTACTTGAAACGTCTATTTCACGAAATAGGCTGTATATGAACTCAGATGCTAAATTATATAAATTTAGCATTAAATTCTGGAGGGGAATGGGGGATCACTAAAGGAAACACTTCCGATTCTGGAAATGCCACTTCCGCATTTTTCGAAAATTTGTATGACTGTGCTAAATAGTGTGCAAAAATGTATAAAAATATCTGTAACTGTTTGGACGGCTGAGACAATGCCCCTCAATTTAGACCGGAACCCAACAGGGGTGGCAACTGTAGGGACCGAGCTATATTTCCCCTATCCCATCCCCACTCAGATGTGCTTTCGGAACTACAGATTTAAAGTGCCTGTACCGATCGTAGACATAGAGATGGTTTTGGGCGACGTGGATTAAACCCGTGTATACCACGTTCGACCCAAACGCCTTAACCACTGGCCTATCACGTCCCAAATGGTGTGATCTGGACACGTATAAATATACTTAATAGTTAAATATTCAGACTGACGTAAACTCTCTGACACCTTGGGTGTGCTTGGTAGGGATGGAGACGACGTCGCTGACCTGCAACCAGTGCTTCTTTCAAGACTTTTTGACCGGGGGGGGGGCGAATAAAATTTTAGGAGAGACAAGTTTTCTATTTATTTTAATAAATATATATAAATGCTGTGCCATAGAAATAGAAACTAGTTAAACATAAAATGTCTCCGAGGGAGCGAGGCCCCCCCACCAGAGATAAGCTTGAAAGAAACACTGCCTGCAACCCGGCGGAGAAGAAGACTTTAAATACACTTTTGTGAAATCTTGCGATGTGGAGCGTATTTTCTGAAGTTATTAGAACACTTTAACAGATCGAAGATGTTCTTCACCAGCAAATACTGAGATATATTTGATAGTGAAATGCCATCAATAAATAAATGAGAATAGTGAATAAAAATGTGCCAAGTGTTTTGTCTTTGTATGGTATTTTTTCAGGTTTATAAATTTCAGTAACGGTGTGTTTTAATGTGAAGGTTTCTAGATAAGCAGATTTTTATTTTCTTCTTTAACAAAACGATATATGACTATGGCTTGATGACCAATAATTTAAAACCTATGATTGGACTATTTCAGTGTCCTTTCTACTTTACAATGCCCACTTTAAGTGCCTATTTTGCCTGCTTATTTTGAGATTTTTAGTGGCTATAACTCCTAGTTCTTGTCATAATATTTCAATAACAGCTGAAACCTGACTATTTGCAACTAAAGTTTCTCTAGAATTCGTCTCCATATTACTGAGTTCCAGTGTTTTTTTCAGACATACATCCGGGGGGGGGGGCGAAGCGCCCCCCAAAGCCGATTATTCTCCCCCCCCCCTCCGGAGACATTTTATATTAACTTAGTTTCTATTTATGTGACAGCATTTAGATCTAGTTATATAGGGCAAATAGAAAACTTGCCCCCCTCCCTAAAGTCTCATTCCCCCCTCCCTCCCTGCCAAAAAGTCCTTAAAGACTGCCTGTTGGGTTCAGAACTTGGGAACGAAGGTTGAGCCCCAAGTATGCACATGTTATCAGTGTTTCAGAATCTGCTTTAAATTGTTGATTATACACAAAATGACCGTAGGGCGTCAAACCAATCCAACACAGCTTCAGTACGGATACCGGCATATGAATAGAAGTCTGCAAGATTTGTATGCTGGTTCAAACTGGATTTTCCTTATATTATTTCAATCATTAACGGAGCTGGGTTTTGTTTAAAACAAAAAAAAAAAATAACATTGCTCCATTCAATGTTTGAAAAATTTGTAAAATGAAATTGAATACATTATATAAAATGCATAGTATAATATAATGTAAGATATAAGATCATTATAATAACTAACAATTTATTGATTTATAATCAGGCGTAAGTCGAATATAATGATTATTTGATTCATCACCATAAAATTCATTCCACTTAAAATGAAATAGTGATGCTCCAGTGATTTTATTTACTTCTGTTTTTAGTTTGAATTTTAGATAGTAGATGGAGCTACTGTAAATTTTATTCTCTGCTCTGTCTTGTCTGTTTCGTTACTGTTCTGCGCATTCCAGATGATAATTGCTTCCTAACGAGGTTGCGTGTGCCAATTTAACTAAAGTAAATCGCTGTAGGATAAAATGGTGAGTTTTTATTACATTTTGTGACTTATTTCATTTAATATCAACGTTTTTAGACATGAATTTATATAATAAATTTGATGCTAATAGAAGAGTAGTGACTGTTCTAATGAAACAGACATCCTTCTAACCATATTTTAAGAATTTTGGTTTTCAAAAACTTTGTAAATATCAAGTAGTGTGTTAAATCGTTTGCTTTTTAACATTCCGAAACCCTACTAAAATTATCTTTTTCCCCCTCTCATTTTGAGATAATTTAGATTTTAAAAATTCCTAGTTTATTGTATTTTCAATCCTCGCATTATCTTCCGCATTCTGAATACCAATAGATTACGTCGATACTTATTTATTAATTAATGTACAACTTTTCTTACCATTTAACAAATCATAGTAAATTCCACATATAACTGAAATAAAACTTGAAAATTCATTTCGAACTATGGTGCAAACAGTATTTACCTTCTTCTAAGGTTAGAAGTCGGCAAAGATGTTTTTAATGAGATTATTAGAATTACTGCATATGTCTAAAAAGTATTTCTTAAGATCTCTTATTGTACAACCGAATAAAGGTATAATATTCAGTTAGGCTCTCACAGCATGATCTATGAACAAACTAATACTGGCTTGATTTGGTTGTTGCACTCTGTTTTGTATGATTACCAAGGAGTGAAAGCAGTGGTGACTATAAGTGTGATAGTGTTCAAGTTGGACTTCCTTGATCATACCCATTATCAGGATAACATTAGCTTGTTTGTCGGTCAAGTTGTGGCTGTCGAACTGGATTTTGATTACAGTCAAGTTACTCATTGCTTCCCCTACATAATGTATATAGAAAGAATAATAACTTGATCGAAAATTCAAATTCAAGTTTTCTACGGAAGAGCACGTTGCAAATATACCTAAATTCGAATCCAAAGTTTTTGAAGTGACGTGTGGGTGTGTGCAGTGGCGGATTTTGGCCTCTTGTTTGGGGGGGGGGGGGGGGGCGATCTGTAGATCGAAATGTTCTCGGAGGTTTGTTCACTTAGGATTTTCTTAACGGCTTCCTATATACGGATATTTGACATTTTTGAAATAACTAGAACAAATTCGGAAGTTTATAGTAAGTTCTTTGCAGCTTATAAAATACGGCCTATAATTTTTTTAAGACCAAAGCAAAACAATGAAGATTGGAAGAAAAAAAAATTACGTGACTATATAAGGAGACAACGAAGTTCAATGCTCTACAACTTTTGATGCACGGAGACCCTAAAAAACCATTTTTGAGCGAAATTGAAGAACTTTAAAAACTTAGCAAAATAAAAAAATGTTTGAAAAATTTTGCACTTTTCATTATTTAATAATTCACAACCAAAAAATGGGAAAAGAGCTGTTGGCTGAAAGAAAAAACTCGTAAAAACTAATTTAGAATAATAAATTTGATCATATAAACATGAGGAGCTATATCTTAATGATTTTCCATGATCAAATTTATTATTCCAAATTAGTTTTTACGATTTTTTTCTTTCAACCTCTAGCTTTTTTCCCATTTTTTGATCGTGAATTATTAAATAATGAAAAGTGCAAAATTTTTCAAATATTTTTTGTTTTGTTAAGCGTTTAAAGTTCTTTAATTTCGCTCAAAAAAGGTTTTTCAGGGGTATCTGTGCATTAAAATTGAACTGTGTATTGAACTTCGTATCCTATTGAAATAACATGGAAGTGATTCCATAATTTTTGCCAGGGGTAGTACCTATAACACTATTCAAATGTAATTGCCAATTCAGCTTATTGTCGATCATTATCCCTAACAGCCTTACGGGATCCATCGCAAAAACCCTGGCGCCATTAACCTCCCAGGAAGGATCATCATTATAATATCAACTCAAGTCTTCTTGCTTTTTCTTTAGCAAATCGATCTAAAACTGTTACTGGTGAAATTGCGATATCATAATGCACATGCAACAAAGTCAATCCCACTAGCAGATCTTCTCTAATTGTGTTTCGAAGCCATGTCTTCAATCGTTTTAGTGCTGAGAAGCTACCCTCGGCGGTTGCTACAGTAATTGGTAATGTTACAAGAACTTTCAGTAACACGTAGATCACATGGTACACTGCAGGATCACAGTTTTGTAGTGCTTCAAAAGCAGACTTGTGTACTCTGCCGGTATCTGTATTTTCTCGCATCCATTTGGTTCTCCAGTTAATCACCTTAACTTGAAGTGTACTGCTCATTTCTTCCACTCCCAGTTCGGCTATTCTGTGATACTTCTTGCTTAGCTCTGTCCAAGATGGGAGGAGTGACTCTTCGTCCGTGTCGATTTTCGCTAAAAGAGTCGATGGTACTAAATCTTGTAAATATAAGACATTCAGATTTTCCTGTGCGAATCGGTCTTTTAAGTCTTCTTGGACGGAGTTTAACAAAGGCACGTAATTTATTCTGTAATAATCTTCAGGAGTTATGTTAGGAGCAGTTGATCTATGAACTTGGCGTCTAGCAGTACGTGGTATTTTTATTTCAATTCCAAGATCATTACACATTCCCTCAACCTCTGCATATATTCCCGAAATCGGATTTCACATTTTTTTTAATTTCACTTATTATCGTAATTGCATCAAAGACAGCATCTCGAGCTTTCTTTTTACTTTTATTATGGGAGCGAGATTTCGTGGATAAACTAAGGGAGGGAGAGCAAGACCAAAGTATCTCCCTAATGATATAATGATATATATATATATATTTTAATTTTATAATTTATTTGATAAAACGTCGACATTAGTCAGACGTTTGGGGGGGGGGGCGATCGCCTCGATCGCCCCCCCTTAAATCCGCCACTGGGTGTGTGTTAATGTTAGTGAGTGGCCGCGCGATAGAATAATCTGGATTGTCTGGGAGCTCGATAGAACAAACACGAAAGAATTAAGCGTTTAGAAAATAATTTTTTAGTACGATTATTATAATCGGTGAATACAGGAATTCTGTTGATTTTAAACGTGATCGAATACTCGAAGACCTTCCCACTCGTTTTCAAATAAACTTTTAAAAATTCGTTAACAAATCAATACCTTTATTGATAAATAATTAATCAATCCAGACGTAATTTTTTACCAGAAAATAAATTGCATAAACTCTAGCCCACTACCATAAACCGTTCTCAAGATATTGCATGATTTTCGAATGAATTTTCGTAAAAATCATTGAAATATTAGATCTTTTAATACTGTTGCATAAAAATCATTTCAGACGTCACTTTTCACTGGAAAAGAACGATACAAGCTTTAGGACGCTCGTATAAACCGTTTTCGAGATATGGCAATTTTCTCAAATAAATTTATAAAAGAAAATTAAAATGAACAGTGTAGTAAAAATCGTTGTTCTCTTCCTTTCTGTATTCAATATTAAGCAACTGTCTTTGTGGATCTAGTTTGTTCCATTCACGAGATAGGATATTTTTGCAATAATTGTGTACTTGAACGCCCAATAATTCACCTATAGTCAGTTATTTCACGGGATATTAACTGAACATCAATTGTATTTTAATAAGTATTTTGCGAGTAGATATTAATAAACGATTCTGCTTGTACTTATAAAGTACAAATTGGGTTGTGTGAATACAATGCCAGACACATTGTGCCGCGAACGTTGTACACTATTATTTCACTATAAAAGAAGTAAAGTCGTTACATTATGTAACATGAAAGTTATGAACTGTTCGCTAAGGTTTTTTTTTCTCTTTTAATGGTGATTTAAAGCTAAATCAAAAATGTTTTCAAACAGTTGAAGCTTGTCCAGGAGTGCTTAAAACAACCTTAATACGTGTTAAAGATATTTCTAATGATCCTTCATTCCATATTTAACTATTTGCTTAATGTGTTTTTATTTGTTTTAAACATAGCTGACGGTTTACTCTCTTGTTGTAATATAGAGAAGATGAGGGAGAAATGGTTTATTGCTTGCCAGATCCCGTCAGCATTGTGGACTGAATGGCTGTGCACTCGCTGAAGCTCATCAAAGGTAAGGTATACCTGAAGGACTTAAATCTGAACAAATCGCACCCTCCTTTGTGGCACAACTCAGAATAGATATTGTCCCGAAAATAGCAAAAGCTATTTCAAGAAGTGATTATAATTTCTTGAATATTTAGTTTCCGCATCTTAATGAAAACGATTGATTTTCTCTCTCTTTCACACACACACACACACACACACACATAGCATGATGTCTGCTTAATTGCTTTGTTTTGGATTTGTTCTCCTCATGATAGTTATATTTCCATTTTTTGTATTTTGGAAAGTCATAGTGCTTACTTGCATAACTTTCCTTTTCCGAAGTAGTAGATGATAGGAATCTGTTTTAATTTTGGCTTATTTTATATTTTAGTTATGGTCTTATATGTGTTACAGAATATCGCTAATGTAACTTTGGATCTTTATAAACTATTATATATATATATAATACATAAAATGACTTAAAAAAGTCAAATTCCTTACAAAATATTAAAAGATCATTATATATACAACGGTAATTTCCATGCTGCTATATACATGTGTATAATTAAATAAAATACTAAAAAGGACAAGTACCTATATACCCATAAAGATGTTAAAAGAGTAATTATAAGGTGTCGGCCGGGGGAGTAACGACCCCAACTCTCCGGTTAAAGCTTTTACTGCCATGGCGAAACCTCCCGGTAGACGAAACCGTCAAACCACTACCAACAAGACACTCACCATTACCTTAAAAACATAAAACACATTTAAAACCAAGTTATTAATATAAATGCCCCAAAATCACCTTTAACAACACCTATAACTACCAAAAGATTAGAAAAGGGGGGGGGAGATAAAATCCCTCATCAGCATATTAAAACTATTGTATGGAATCATTAAATAAGTGGTTAGATTATATATCTTTAAAACGATACTAAAACACCATAAAAGAAATGGACAAATACAAGATTTTTCCCCAAACCTGACTGTAATAGCCATGAAAACCATAATGAGTCGAACCAGAAAACTACTAATGTATGAAATCATTAACAATGTGGTTATTTTTATATACTACAAATAAAAACCAAATATCAATTTGCGGCCACAAAACAACTAATGTATGAAATCATTTACAAGGTGGTTATTTTGTATACTTCAATGAAAAACCAAATAGCAATTTTGTCATTTCAAAAAGTGAATAAAACCCAACTTTTTAAAATTCACCATAATTTTCACACAACCTTCCCTTAAAAAACTTTTCCTTTTTTTTAGTATATTAAGTATTTTATTATATTTAAGTATATTATTTAGTATATAATTATATGCTTAATAAATTCTATACGTAATTTTTAACGATAAAAAGAAAAAGACCAACCCCCATTACTCTAGGTCTAGGACTAGCCGTTCTCGAGATATTTTAGTTTTCACATTTTCGCTACGGAGGTTTTGAGGATAAGTCCAGTTACCAAATGAAAACGAAAGCTTAATTAAACGTGTAAATTCAGTGTAACTTCAATTAATTATGTTGAGGCCCAGACCGTCCGACCTACCAGAAAGGTGTAAGGTAACTGTCAATTAATTGTGTGTGTTATTTAATGCAATTAAACTGAGTTTAATGAATTATTAATGAAATAAAGATGAAATGAATTTGAGTCTGCAAGGAAAGTCATGTGCTGTCCACATCAGATTTTTTCTATTTATTTGAAATTCAGCCGATGTAGCTCTACAATCCAATCCAGCCGATGCAGCCCCATGTTTCTTAATAGCTGCAGTATTCATTTCTTTAAAAAGAATACACTAGCAACTATTCAAACTCTCAAAATATTAAGTAACATAAATTGATTTAAGATAATTTTAGATATTTTCGCGGTGACGCAATCCGAAGCAATGTGTGACATCATCTATTGGTTAGGTGTTAGATCAATGTTGGATATGACCTAAATATAGCCCTAGCAAACGTCACAAAGCCCCGGTGGTCTTAAAAACTTATATATCTACCAGTCGAATAATCAACGGTGTTACAATATAAAAATCCCATATAGTATAGTAGTATACATATTTTCTAGCAAAGACTACAAATTTAGTAAACTGTATTTAAAAACACCATCAGGGATGCGTACACGGAAATTTACATTTTAAAATGCCAGAGCGCTTTCAGACGTCATAACGTCCATCATCAGGGGTAATGTCAATGAAATGATAGACATGAGCAGCAATACAGCCGAAATCCCGAATACAAAATTCGCATGTGGAAAGTCGGATAAAAAGATACGAAAATATCGTCAATTACAAATAAGTAGATGAACAATTCAATCCAACAGTATTTTAAATTTACAAAATATGTACATAAATAAGGCCAAACGATAAACGCCACACCAGAAGCAAAGCACTAGATTTCCAAAAAATTATATATGGGTTAACACGCATAGAATCCAGAATGAGACGTCAGGCAAAACTAAGTGTTTAAATAGGATTGGAGTTACAAATAGAGTCACGATAAATATTATAAATGAAAGGGGGTTCAAAAAGTAACATATTACGGACGTTATTGCAATTAATTAAAAATAAGTTTAATCAAAAATAGGGATAATTTTAACATTAATAACTAATTATGAAAGAGCAATGGACAATTTATTATTTTTAATATCACGAGCATGTTCAAATAAACGAATGCCGACAGTACGCTTTGTACTACCAATATAAAACTTATAATCATTATCTTGAGATAAAAGGGGAACTACATATACCCCAGCTTGACTCAGGAAATTATATTTATACTTAAATTTATCAGTATTAATACGATTAATAAAGATGTTACAGTATAATGGTCTGGTCTAAACTTAAATTCATGGCAAAAATGAATAAGAGGATGTAAAATCACAGGATGGAACGGAATACTCGATTTATATGGCAATTAATTGCAATACCCTCCCCCCCCCCCCCCCACACACACAATATTTTACTTATTTTTTTAATCCCTTTTCATTTATATTTATCATGACTCTATTTGTAACTTGGATCCTGTTCAAACACTTAGTTTCACATGGCGTCTTATTCTCGACTATGTATGCTAAACCCTTATACGATTTTTTGGAAATCTAGTGCTTTGCTTCATATGTGTCGTTTGACCTTATTTATGTACATATTTTGTAAGTATTGTTGGATTGAATTGTTTATGTACTTGTTTGTAATTTACGATATTTTCGTATCGGTTTATCCGAAAAATCGCAGGATGGAATTATTATTCGAATTTTCGACCAAGTCACAATACTCTCCCTATACATTATACTATGTATATGGGGAAATTAAAACAGACCTATACTCGTAATTTTCAGGTTGCACAATATGATTTGAACCCATGATTAATAAGATACAAAAATTGGAATAACTTATTTTACTGGCCCTTCTTAGTGTTTTCTAAAAATGAGAATACTTGGAGCTTCTATAAATTTAAATTTTCGCAATTTTAATTGTTGCATTGAAAACAAAATTTAGAATCCGAAGTTTATTCACTGTTTGAGTTAAATTTAATATTTTACGGAATATCGGCGAATTTCGTTATTTTTCGCCACAAAATCCCTGCCCTAATTTAAATGAATAGCGCAACAATAACAAGTCAGTAATACGCATTTTCGCATGACCTACATTCTAGACCAGCATTCGCCACTGAAATTTTTGCCTTTACTTCTGTGTTTCACTGTAGTGTCAGCGATGTGTTTCACTGTATAGATAAATGACTTTGACGTCTTCGCTTCAAGTTAAGAAATGAATAAGCAAAATTGTGGACTTGCAACAGAGTATAAATGAGGCAGGAATTAAAAATGGGTGTTGATCCTTTCCCAAATTGAGGAAAATCGTTAGACAGTTCATTATTATTATTAAAAGTTACCTAAACTGAATTAGGGAAGGAACAAGGAGTCGGCGACGAGGTCCCGAAAAAATCGCAGTCCCCTGCGAATTCTTTTGAAGTGATCGGAGCGATTACGGTGAAATTATAGAAGTAGCATTAAATATGCAAATTATGTAATATATAAAACATACAATTTGCAATTTTACATCACCACCTGTCGACCAATTTCGCGGTTTTTAACACTTTACAACAAAGAAAGTTGAAAAGTGTTTATGACTTTGTTCATTCTGTTTGTCTGTCTGTCTGTCTGTTTGTCCGTTAGCACGATAACTGCCGTAAAAATGCCTTAATCAAAATGAAATTTTAGTATGTTGTTCAGGCGGACTGTAGGACCAATGGGAATATAAATGAATAATATCACCCAATTAGTTTTGGATTGAACCCGGGTTGAAAAAATGAAATACATTGAACCCTATGGGACTTAATTTTTCAAACATTTTTCAAGCGGATTTAAAATTCACAAATTGCTTCGAAAATTTTAGGTAACATTCAAATTATTCCATAAAATATTCAAAAAAAAAAAATTCGCAAAATATATTCAGTAGTTTTTAAATAAAAATTAAAATAATAATTACACCTCTTATATGAAGCGATCACATGACCATGACATGAAAAGATCACGTGACCCACTTCAAAATGAAATATGGCATCCATCTTGTCTCAAAATCGTGATTTTTAAAGTTCTTTTAATTCATATTGAGTGTTTGATCCGTCCTAAAACCGCTTTATTTTTGATTAAATTCTGTGCATCTACATACTAAAACAACGCAATTACAATATATGCAACAATTTGAGTTTAAATGATCATCCAAATTTGATTATTTCTACAACGAAGCTTATTTTTCACTTATGTAAAATGCAAACAGCAAAGTATGTAGAATGAGTTGTATAAGAATTGTTGTATTTCTTTAACCCAAAATTATTTAGCTCATGGAGTCTGCATAGCTGATATGAGTGAAATATTCATTGATTTTACAGAGAGAAGGACGATTTTTTTCGATGAAGTTTTAAGCATAGAGTTTAATTACTTGTAGCTCCATGGTCTTAAGTTTTTAAATAAAATAAATTATTATAGTATTGTGATGAATGATATGAATGGGAAAATGTTAATGAATGAAATGCTGCTTTTATAGAGAGCCAGACGTGTTATTTTTTCTATGACGTCATTTGAATGAATTTCAGTTGTTTTCGATGAAGTTCTCAAATATAATAAATTATTGTAGTATTATGATAATTTTAAAATATTACCGAGGAATGTATCGTATTTTATACATGTTTAAACCAGGCAATTTATATTTCAATGCCGTCATTCGAAGTTCATTTTTTTCGATGAAGGTTTAAGTTTTCAAATATAATAAATTAATGTACTATTGTGATAAGTTTTAAAATATTACCGAGGAATGTATTGCATTTTAGAGATGTTTAAATAAAACTGCATTGAAGTTGGAAAGTGTTTCATAATCAATGCTTTAAGCATGATTGAGCTTTCTTGTTTGCTCTTGCGGCAGCAAAGACATCTGATCAAAGATGCTTGGAACCTGTACCTGAATTATAAGAACGGAGAAGAAGCTAGCTTTTGCTCAGTGATTATAATGTCGGTCTTGTAAGCAAAGGGTCTTGTGTCGGTCTTGTAAGCCACTTCAACCCCTCAACTGCATTTCGGGGGGACACGCGGGGGTTTTCTCAGCGGCCCCCCTCCTCACCGAAATTAGACCGGGGCCTTCATCAGGTGAGGGATTGTGCGGCAACAAAGACATCTGATCAAGATGCTTGGAACCTGTACCCGAATTATAAGAACGGAGGAGTAGCTGGCTTGTGCTCAGTGATTATAATGTCGGTGTACGAAGCAAAAGGTCCCTGTTTCGGGGCCCGGCGACTCCCAATCGCCGCACTGTTCAAGACGACGAACTCGAAAAGGTGCAGAGACTTTAATCTTACTAACTGCTTTCACAGCCACAGCATATCGGATGATACATTCCAAACGCCCTGACTTCTGGCCAATCAATAGTTTCAAAAAAAAATTTTTTTGTCTGCGAATGGATTATAAATAGAAAGGAAATAAGAAATGGTAATGTTAAACATAAATGTATGTCAGCAATATATTTTCTGCTTTATATTTTCTTAAAAGTTAATCGTATTATTCTTCTGCAGGTAAAAAAAGACCAGCGATTTCTACTTTGGCTAAAAACTCGTTGATGGTTACCTGGCCACCGACAAGCATAACCAGAGAACGTAAATATCGGCAAAAGAGATTGAAGCCGTCAAATCTATGATCAAATGCTGAGCTTTTGAGGTAATGGCTGAAAAACAAGGTGAGATGCCTTCCAAATGTTATCAAATGTACTTAATTGTTTTAAAAGTTTAACTAACAAAATAAAATGAGCGCATTAATGTGCAATGATCCTTGAGATCTTCGCCCGAACCGCTTTTTCCCCAGAAAATAATATACAAACCATTTTCAAAAAACGTTTCAACATTTGCTGTTCTGTGCATGAATAACTCGGTCAATATTTTGCAATTGTTTACATTGCCACTAAAGTGTAGTTCTTAGTCATATTGTAAATAAACTGTATATTTGTATGTGAACTTTCATCATTAGAAAAACATCCTTTACCCGAGGATTACTAAAAACGCTAGAAATTATTTTTGGAAGAAAGCATTTTTTTTTCTATCAGAAAGTTCATGTAAAACATTCATATTTATCGTCAACCGTCTTAAATTATTTTGAATTTTTTTAATCGTCTATGAAAATCGCCAGAAGGATCTCCAAAAAGCCCTTATAAAGAATTACAGCATAGATCAATGTTTCCCCAAATCTTAGAAATCTGAAGTGTGCAGCACATGGCTTTCCTTATATAATAATGCAATGAATTTACTCATTTCACAGTGAAGAAATGATTAAAAGATCCACGGCAGGCGCAGCGTTTGTGAGTTGAATTGTATATTTGTCGCTTTTCCGGATGACAACATGTAAAACTATCTCGTACCCAATTAACTTATATTTCACGCAACCCTAAATTAACAATTATCAGTATTGATAGCATTCTCAATAAGCAATATAGTCCATATATTAAAATATTTTAATAATAAATTTATCAATTAGGCGTCATTTTTTGAAATTTTGAAGATATTTTCGTCAATCTGGGGCTAAATATCGCCTAGTTGGCGATACTCCACCAAATTCATTGCCAAAATTTCGTCAAGCGTTATTTATGGACCGAGAAATAGGTTATTCTTATAGTAGATAAAAGACTAATGGCGTCCAAATACAAGACAATTACCCAAAGTATCTTCTTTCGTAAATGAAACGACCTAGATCCATAACAATGATGATAATAAATTTATCGCATGGTATTACCAATGAAAAGTGAACACATTTCACAACAGTTAATACTTTTTTTTAATTTTATGTGATTTTTTGATTAATTTATTTGAAAAATATGCTATATCTCGAGAACGGTTTATGCTAGTGTTTTAAAATTTGTCAATTGTCTTCTAATGAAAAATTGCATAAGAAATTATTATTTACGTAACTTTATTGAAGGTTTTGAATTTTTGATGATTTTTTCAAAATCTCATTTTAAAATTTGACAGGATTCTGAAAATTCGATTGCGAATAAAAACGATAGTCTTCCAGTATTCACCGATTGTAATTATTAAACCAAATTTCGTTCGAATCGCCAAATTCGTTCGTGAGATATCGTCTCCACAGACTCACTGACACACACACACACAGGCATCACCTCAAAACAGTTTGATTCGTGTTCAAGGATGCTTGAAATGTGCTCCCCCGTCGAAAACTCGAATTCGAATTTTCGACCCCGTCACAATACTTTCCTTATACATATGTATATAAGAAATATATATGTATATATTTATATATATATGTGTATATAAATATATATGTACATAATATGTATATAAGGAAAGTAACAATAGAGTAAACCTTTTAAGTATTTTATGTTATCGGAGTATTCTTTTTCTGAGCAATTATTTAATTGGCCTTCCCCATTATATACATTACTTTAATTGGCCTATCCCTTTTACACACTACTCTCATTGGTGTACTCTTTTCTACACATTTAAACTCATCGGCGTAGCTCTTTTCTACACATTAATCTAAGTGACCTACCTTTTCTACACATTAATTTCATTGGCGTACCGCTTTCTACACAACCTCATCGGCGTTATATCTATTAAATTTAATAATTATTATTTAATAATTGTATTACGTATTAACAATTTAAGTAAATTTTAAAATTACATTAATTTAAAGACTTGTTAAAAATATAAAATAAATAGCCCAAATTGACATGAAAAATACAACAGACTTCATTTGTAAGCTATCGTAAAACAAATGTAGAACTCTCGGCACATTTCGCAGGAAGAAAGGAAACTGCTTCATCAGAATAAATGAGACATCAGTCACTGTAACCAACTATCTCATTTTCCTCAATGTGCAACCTACATCCTAAATAACTCTCAGAATATCAGACACCGCGTTTTAAATTGAAGCATAAAAAGGGTTCATAGTTCCTCTAACATAGAAATTGCGGTCTGTAAGACATCTAATCCCCGATCACCGCCTGTTGCCGTTTTTTCAAAGATTGTCAGACATTTTAAGCTAAAAGTCAATTTATTATAGCAATATTTCTGAATACTTTGATTTGAAGAATAGCCATCAAACTATTTCGGTATTTTAAACGTAACCGTTACCATAGTTACAACAATGGAATGAAAAGCTAAATACATTCATTAATAAAATATAATAGAAAAATCGTCTGCTGTAACTATAAATTAACATGTCTCAAGCGTTGGTATACCCAGTGGTTGGAAAAACTACTTTATTTTTGTAGTGAACTATTTTATGATAAATGTAGTTGACTACAACTACTCTTTTTAAAAAGTAGTGACTACAAACTACTTTTAAAACGTAGTCACTACATAACTACTTCTATAAGACGCATTTTGCCACAGCTTCAATTTACACAAAAAGTTGAGGATATGGGCATACTTAGTAATTTAACCTTATTTTGAATAAGTAAAATTTACTGATTCCCAAATTTACTGATCAACTTATCTTACCAATCTTTACGCTTTTACCCACTTCTGAAAACAATAAAATAAAAGTATAAAATAAAATAAAAGTAGAAACTATTTATTTAAAAACATGTTTGTTCATTTTGAGTAGAATTTGCAACTCAAAATTGTAATCAGATAAGCAGGATCTCTTGGGACATAACACATCTGAATATATCCATATAAAAATTCAACTTCATGAGGTAATGGCCTTTCTAACTCTGCAGCATCAAAAATCTTGTATAGTTTTCCTCGTTCTCTCTAAGGAACCGGCATATGCGTTCGACGGTAGAATGCATTGAGTTCCATCTCGTCTTATTTGGCATCATGAGACTCAGCTCTGAAGCTTCAGACTGAGCTTCAGGCACTTAGCTCTGAAGATATCTTGTTAGCTAAAACAACCGACATTTCTGATATATTCCAAAGCGCTTGGCGCTTTACAAATCATACATCGTTGCGCAGAACATCAAATTTCATACAAAGGAAGAAAGATTGATCAGATGATATGTAGAATGGCACCTTGTTTGTTTTTGAAGTAACGTTAAAAGTAACGTCAAAACTCGATACAAACTACTGATTTATTGTATCGCGCTACTCGTTACCCAACTTATTTTTAAAAGTAGAGCGTTACTCTACAAACTACGAGAAAAAGTACTGACTACTGTAGTTTCGCTACTTGTATAGTGGGCTACTTCCGACCACTAGGCATACCCATTAAGAAATTTTAGGATATTTTTTTTATGCGTAGGATGGTATATAAACAAATTTGGGCACCAGTGTATAAGTTAATTGGGTACTTTGAATAGTAGTGCATGTTGTCATCAGGAAAAGCGCCAACTGTACAATTTAACGTTAAAAACACTACTGTGTATCTTTTCATCATTTTTTCATCATTTTTTCACTGTGAAATAAGTAAATTTATTGCATTATATAAGGAAAGTCATGTGCTGCCCGCACCAGATTTATTTTTATGCCTAGGATGGTATAGAAACAAATTTGTATCTTAAACCGTCCTTGTGTTGCAGTTAGAAATAATGTTAGAAAAAAATTTAGCGATTTATACATTTACCGAACAAAATTATAAGATTTTAGAATTTCTTTTTCATTACTTATAGCTCAAATCTCACATGTATGCAAAATTTCAAGTTTGTATCTTCAGCTGTTTGGACTGTGTAATTTATCCTTTAGCCAGTCAATCCTACGTAGCTGTATATTAATGCAATGAAATATGTACATCCAGCTTTATTTAGAGTGATTGTTCACTCATTTATTCCACAGAAGCAGTCTTTTTTTGCGCCTCCGAAACCGGTTGATAGTTCTGCAGTTGTTTTATGTTTTTTTGCTTTAGAAAAGAATTGTTTTCGGCAATGCTTGCTTAATTTTGAGATTTTGTTTCCCCAAGAGGTAAAGGTTGAAATTCATAGATTGGTTAAATTTTAATCGCTATTCCTTCTGATAGTTTCACAAACTTCGGAAAATAGGAATACAAAAAGTCTCTTGGTGGTTAAGACTTAAAAATTTATTACAATACATTCATTCTTTCCTGCCAAAGTGAATGATTTTCTATGTCTGGTTCTACCACAAAAGACAGCTGCTGAGTTACGATTTATAATGCTTTATGTCTAAAGCACACCTCGAAGAAAACTTTTCGTGTGATATGTATTTTAAAATTGACAGAATTTTTGTCTTTTTTTATTATTTAGGAAGGTCTTGTTGACTTCCTATCCATGGAACAGGTGGTTTTTATCTAATGTTCGTAGCTCCAAAATTTCAGAATTATGTTTGGGGAACCTTTAACTAATATCTATGTTGGATTCTGATTTAAACTAACAGTACTACTCTTTGTCACTTAAAATATTCCCGCTTAGCATCTGATGGCTTGGATAAGAAATTAAATGCATTCTGTTCCCATAAAATATAAGAAGCCTTGTGTTATAAAATCTGTAGAATACTATAAAAATTGTAGGATATAATATTCTCTGTTTAATATGTCATATGATTAAAAAAAAACAAGAAAGATCAATCATGCATAAACCATTGATTATGAAACACTTTCCAACTTCAATGCAATTTGATTTAAACATCTCTAAAATGCGATACATTCCTCGGTAATATTTTTAAAATTATCACAATACTACATTAATTTATTATATTTTAAAACTTCATCGAAACAAATGAACTTCATTCAAATGACGGCATTGAAACATAAATTGCCTGGTTTAAACATCTCTAAAATGCGATACATTCCTTGGTAATATTTTTAAAATTATCATAATACTACAATAATTTAATACATTTGAAAACTTCATCGAAAACAAATGAAACTTATTCAAATGACGTTATCGAAATATAACATGCCTGGCTCTCTATATAAAAGCCATTTCATTCATAAATTTTTTTCCATTCATTTCATTCATCACAATACTATAATAATTTATTTTATTTAAAAATTTAAAACCATGGAGGTACAAGTAATTTAACTCTATAATTAATACTTCATCAAAAAAATCTTTTGCTTCTCTGTGTCAATGAATGTTTCATTCATATCAGCTATATTGCAGACTCCATGAGCTAAATAATTTTGCGTTAAAGAAATGCAGCAATTCTTATGCAACTAATTCTACATCTTTTGGTATTTACATTCTCCATTAGTGAAAATTAGGTTTCGTTGTAGAAATAATCAAAGTTGAATGATCATTTAAGCTCAACTATATTGTAATTGTGTTGTTTAAGTATGTAGATGCACAGAATTTAAGCAAAAATAAAGCGGTTTTAGGACGGATACAACACTAAATATGAATTAAAAAGAACTTTAAAAATCACGATTTTGACACAAGATGGATGCCATATTTTATTTTGAAGTGGATCACGTGATCTCTTCATAAAAAGGATGTAATTATTACTTTAATTTTCATTTAAAAAACTATTTCATATATTTTGTTGACATTTTTTTTTATATATTTTGTGGGATAATTTGAATATTTCCTAAAACTTTCGAAACAATTTGTGAATTTTAAATCCGCTTAAAAAATGTTTGAAAAATTAGGTCTCATAGGGTTCAATGTATTTCATTTTTTGAACCCGGGTTCAATCCAAAACTAATTGGGTGGCATTATTAATTGATATTCCCGTAGGTCCCACAGACCGTCTGAACAACATACTAAAATTTCATTTTGATAAAGTCATTTTTACGGCAGTTATCGTGCTGACAGACAGACATAATGAACAAAGTCATAAACACTTTTCAACTATGTTGTAAAGTGTTAAAAACGGGTGTTTAGTACGGTTAATAGGTAAGATGCGCAGAGTGCATATAGACAATGCGCAAAGTGCATATAGACAAAAGTCCACACGCATGTGCCCTCAGTCTGATACAGTTTCATCTTAAAGCTAATCATATCTTGGATTAAAACTGTACGTCAAAGGGGGAACTGCGCCAGGCTGCGAGTGAACTTATGCACTCTGCGCATCTTGCCGTTTAACTGTATTTTCAGATCCCTTTGAAAAGTGTCTATGACTTTGTTCTTTCTGCCTGTCTGTCCGTTAGCACGATAACTACCATAAAAATGACATTATCAAAATGAAATTTTAGTATGTTGTTCAGATGATCTGTGGGACCTATGGGAATATAAATGAATAATATCACTCAATTAGTTTTGGATTGAACCCGGATTGAAAAAATAAAATATATTAAACCCTATGGGACCTAATTTTTCAAACATTTTTTAAGCAAATTTAAAATTCACAAATTGCTTTGAACGTTTTAGGAAATATTCAAGTTATCCCATAAAATATATAAAAAAAAAAAAATCAGCAAAATATATTCAGTAGTTTTTTAAATAAAAATTAAAATAGTAATTACACCCTTTTTATGCAGAGATCACGTAACCAACTTCAAAATTAAATATGGCATCCATCTTGTGTCAAAATCGTGATTTTAAAGTTCTTTTTAATTCATATTTAGTGTTGTATCCGTCCTAAAACCTCTTTATTTTTGCTTAAATTCTGTGCATCTATACATACTGAAACAACGTAATTACAATATATTTAAGTTTAAATGATCATCAACCTTTGATTATTTCTACAACGAAGCCCAATTTTCACTTATGGAGAATGTAAATACCAAAAGATTTAAAGTGAGTTGTATAAGAATTGCTGCATTTCTTTAACACAAAATTATTTAGCTCATGGAGTCTGCAATATAGCCGATATGAATGAAACATTCAATAATTTTACATAAAGAACCAGACGATTTTTTCAAAGAAGTTTTAAGCATAGAGTTAAATTACTTATACCTCCATGGTTTTAAGTATTTAAATAAAATAAATTATTATGTTATTGTGATGAATGGAAAAACGGTTATGAATGAAATGCTGCTTTTATAGAGAGGCGATTTATATTTCTATGACATCATTTGAATAAAGTTCATTTGTTTTCGATGAAGTTTTCAAATATAATAAATTATCGTAGTATTATAATTTTAAAAATATTACCGAGGAATGTATCGTATTTTATAGATGTTTAAACCATAATGTTTAAACCAGGCAATTTATATTTCAATGCCGTCATCTGAATGAAGTTAATTTTTTTCGATAAAGTTTTAAGTTTTCAAGTACAATAAATTAATGTAGTATTGTTATAATTTTAGAAATATTACCGAAGAATGTATCGCATATAGAAATGTTTAAATAAAATTGCACTGAAGTTGAAAAGTGTTTCATAATCAATGCTTTATGCATGATTGACCTTTCTTGTTTTTCTTCCATTACACGAATGGTTAAATATCTTGACAAAGTATATTAAACATACTTTTTTATTTAGTTTACTTTAAAATTGACCAAAGGATTAACAGATTTTTCATGAAGTAGGATAAAGCATCGGAAAAATTGCAATTCTATACAGGAAGATAAAATCTTTCCACGGGTATTTATCCTCCATTGATGAACTGCTTCTACGCAGGAGGTGGAAACCTTCAGGAAGTGTGTACTGGCAGTTGTCGTCCTCCGGAGCGAATCAATTTTACAAACAATGTGATCTTTTGCCTTCAAGTCAGCGCTACTGTAAAAATGCATATAAAATCAATATACAATATAAAATTCTTAAAAATTTATTGCAAAATACCAATCGTCTGAATTTTAAAATGGGTTAACTTCATAAGAGTGCAGGTTCTTTTAAATAGAGGAAAAAAGGTGCTTCCTGATATCGGATGTTTCCATGCAAAATTTGTATGATTTTAATTTCAGGTGCCGCAAGAGCGTTGAAAATATATGAAAAAATATTTTTCAGATTTTTTTTTACGGATTAATTCTTTTGTAGTTAATCTAACGCGACAAAGGGGGAAGAGTTGCCGTTAGATATAAGATGGGTTCTCGTTGAATTTAAAAAAATTCAAATAATTATTCTTCCTATGACAATTTAGTTTAAAATTTCCAAAAATTTAGAAAAACGATATATTTGGGATTTTTTTCCCCTAATAGCATATTTAATTTTATGTAACTTCATCGGACACTAAAGTTGCATTGTTTACTACCTAATGATACTTATTTTAAAATTAAAAAATAGTTATTTCCGTGCCTTGTTACAGAGAATAGAAGTGTCTATCAACTTTCACATCACGTTTATCATGCAATGCTTACAAAAACAACACTTCCACAGTAGAGAAGCAATGACCACGAAAGCTTCATGTATAGGAGGGGTAGAAGAGAATATATTTACAAGTCGGTGCTTGATGAGCTGCTGGAAATGAGGTACAGTTGATTATAACAATGTAGTTTACTCCATCATCAGCTGTAATGACGGTTGTTTCAATTGTTGTGGTTTAGTGTAGGTCTGTGTTAGTCATTTGTATTTATATGCTACCATATCATTACTTTTTAACTGATTTGACAAACCGACAGTTTCGTTGATCTAAAATGGCATACAAACAAAATGTGCAAAAAATAGAATGCCCTTTGGGTATTCGATAGGCTTCTACCTACAAATGAAGATGCCGTATTTGAATATATCATTTCATTCAATCTCCATATGTAGGCGAAAGTCTTTTGAATGCCCAAATATAGGGCATTCAAACAACGTTTGCCTAGTTCACGCATTTAGTTTAACATGCCATATTTGATTAAAGAAATGGTTGGCCTGTCGATCAGTTAAACAGTATTGATATGATAGCATATAAATACAAATAACTAATACTGAAATGCACACGAACAAGTTTCATTACAGCCGATGACACAGTAAACCACGATATTCAACTGCACTGTACTTAAAATGAAATATGCAACCTATAAAATACATGCAATATGTAATTTTACATCACCACCTGCCGATCACTTTCGCGGGTTCTTTTACTTTTCAAGACGAGAGTTAAGTCTGCGTATGGGACGGTAAAGAAACAAATTTTGTATGTTAACCCGTTTTCGTATTGCGGCTAGAAGTATGTTAGGACAAAAAGCAAAATCTGCGATATATAAATTTTTCAAGCAAAATTTTAAGATTTTAGATTTTTTTTTCAGTACTCGTAGGTCAAGTCCCACTTGTATGCAAAGTTTCAAGTTTGTTAGCTTCAGCAGTTTGGACTGTGTCAGTTAGTCTTATTCAGCTGTATATTAATGTAATAAAATATCTACATCCAGCTTTTTTTAGAGTGACTGCTCACTCTTTTATTATGAGGAAGCAGGCTCTTTTTTGCCTCCGAAACCTGTTGCTAGTTCTGCATTTGTTTTTCCAGTTAGGTAAAAGTTGTTTTCAGCAAGATTTGCTTAATTTTGAGAATTCATTTTCCTAAGAGGTAAAGATTGAAATTCATAAATTAATCTATATTAATTTTAATCTATATGCCTTCTGACAAACTTCAGAAACTAGAAACGCAAAAGTTCTCTTTAGTGGATGGCCATTAAGACTTAAATTTAAAGGTAAATTTATTATGCAATTGTATGGAGAACACGTCAATTGAGCAAAAACTTTAAAAATAAAGATAACCAAAGTTGGCTAATTAAAATGCCTTTAATAAAAAAAAAACTCCATTCATGACGCACATAAAAATTACATAACTAGAGCGCTTTCGGACATTACGTCCTTCATCAGTGGCAAAATAAACAATAGGTGGCGAACGCGAGCTTTGATATATACAGGCCACAACCGCGAGACAAGATTTGCATATTAATCATTTTAAAATCGATGCATTTAAAAACATAATTTAATTGCAAAATACATAAATGATAAAAGATTATAAAATACAGAGTAACTAATAGATATGTCGTCAGAAGCAAAAAAAAAACAAAGTACTAAATATCCAGAAACTCATACAATGGTTTATCATGCAGTGAGTCGAGAACGAGACGCAAAGCATAAATGAGGGTCTGAACGGGATCAAAATTGCAAATAGAATCACGGTAAATATAAATGAAAAAGGATTCATAAAGTAAAATGTTACAGTGGTTATTGTAGTTAATTAAGAGAAAAGTCTTATCGTACATAGTAAAAATTATCGTTAATAACAAAGTGGCAAGAGCGGTGGACAGTTTTCTATTTTTAACACCGCGAGCATGCTCAAATAAACAAATATCGCTTAGTACTACTAATGTCGAACTTATAATTATTTTCGGGAGATAATAGGGGGACAACGTACACCCCGGCCTGACACATGAAGTTATTTTTATCCTTAAATTTATCGGAACGAAAACGATTAAATAACGTAGTAACCGTAGAATGGGCGAGCTTGAACTTTAATTCACGACTAAATTGAATCAGAAGACGAAAAATCGGGTGAAAAAGAAGCCTTGATTTATACGGCAAAATGTCAGAAAAAGGAACAAGATCAGTATTAGGATCAATAAAATTATAGTGGAAAAAATTTCGTAAATGAAATTGAAAAAGTAAGCTGTCTCACACCCAAGGTTAAAGGTAAAATCAATTTCAGCAACTAAAGCCGAGATAGATGAACAAACGTTAAAAGCGCGATGAAAATAACCAATAAAAGAGGCTTTTTTTTTTCAAAAAAAAAGGGAGGAATGATGTGAGAAGAATTAGTATGAATACAAGAATTCGAGAGCGTAAGTTTACAAAAAATAGAAGTATGAAAGCCAAAAGAGTCACGGGAGACGAGGACGTCCAAAAAAGGCAAAGAATTAGATTCATGTTTAACAGTAACATTAATAGAAGGATAAAAATCATTAACAATATCCAAAAGATCAAGGAAGTCTCTCAAGCTCTATGGTTCCAAATAATAAACACATTATCCACATAAACGGCACCGAAGAATAAATATGTTTAAAGGGTAAGAAGGGCAATATCTCATTCTCCCTCTCCTGCAACACAACTTCAGCTAAAATGCCAGACAATGGGGCTATCCATAGGGGCACTCGTAGTTTGCAAAAATATATCTTCGAAAACCAAAATAATTTGTCTCAGCGACAATGATCGATGCCGAAGGGATTGTGTCGATAGAGGGAATAGTATAATATTGGCATAGAAGTGTTTTGGCAATAATATTAATAGCAGTAGAAACGGGTATATTTGGAAAAGTGACACTACTTCAAAACTATGAAGGGTACAATTAGGAACAAAATTAGTATTAAGGAGATGCTTAATGAAGTTTTCCGTAGAACTAATAGAATAAACATGGTTCTTGAAAAATGGTTTAAGAAAATTAGCTAAAGCTGTTTTTGAAAAATAAGTAGGACTATTACACTTAGACACGATAGAACGCATTGGATGGTTAACTTTATGAAGTTCAATTTCACTGAAAATTTGGGGCAATTAATGAAAAGTACGATAAACAACAGATTTAATAGTGTGGGGGAGATCAAAAGATTTTTTATTCATTTCTGTTAATTTGATTCCCCCTGTAGCGGATGCTTTGATTTATGTTGCTCATTCCCATAAAGAAAGATGTAGATTTATTATATATCGTTCAATTTCTGCTTTTCACAATGATAGTAAAAATAAACTTAATTTGTCTTTTCATGCAGAAATCGCTGAACTTAATAAAGTTGAATCTTGTTCTGATTCAGTTATTTTATCTGCTAACAAAACTAAACAGCTTGTCTTCGTCAATAATGACGATTGTGTAAATTCAATGTGTATTGCCGAGATGGCTTGCATACCTGTTACAAAGTTCTTCATTGCCGCTATCAACTCTAGGATTGTAAAGTATAAAAATCTTCTGATCTTAACCCTACTATTAAATCTGCTGCTTATCGTACTTCCCACCAATTACCCCAAATTTTCGGTCAAATTGAACCTCAGGAAAGTTAACCATCCAATGCGTCTTATTGTGTCTAAGTGTAATGGTCCAACTTATTTTTCAGGAAAAGCTTTAGCTAATTTTCTTAAACCATTTCTCAATAACCACGTTTATTCTATTGGTTCTACGAAAAACTTCAATAAGCATCTCCTTAATACTAATTTTGTTCCTAATTGTGCCCTTCATACTAGTTTTAACGTAGTGTCCCTTTTTCCAAATATACCAGTTTCTACTGCTATTAATATTATAGCCAAAAAACTTCTATTCCAAAATTATACTATTCCCTCTATCGACACAATCCCATCTGCATTGAATATTGTCACCGAGACAAATTGTTTTGGTTTCCGAGAAGATATATTTTTGCAAACTATGGGTAGTGCTGAAACTGTGAAACTGTTTGTGTCTAGCGGAAACTGTGTTGCAGAAGCGCGAGAATGAGATTTTACCCTTTCTATCTCTTAAACCTATTCTTCGGTGCCGTTTATGGGGATAATACATTTACTATTTGAAATTATAGTTTGAGAGACCTCCTTGATCTTTTAGATATTGTTAATGATTTTTACCCCTCTATTAATGTTACTGTAAAACATAAATCTAATTCTTTGCCTTTTTTGAACGTCCTCGGCTTCCGTGACTCTTTTGGCTTCCATACTTGTGTTTTTCGTAAACTTAAGCTCTCGCTTTTAACGTTTGTTCAACTATCTCGGCTTTAGTTACTGAAATTGATTTTATCTTTAATCTTGGCTGTGAGACTGCTTACTCTTTTGATTTCATTTACAAATCTTTTCCACTATTCACTATAATTTTATTCATCCTAATACTAATCTTGTTCTTTTTTCTGACATCTTGTCGTATAAATCAAGGCTTCTTTTTATCCGGCTATTTTTCGTCCTCCAATTCAATTTTGTCATGAATTTAAGTTTAAGCCCACCCCATTCTACCGTTACTACGTTATTTAATAGTTTTCGTTCCTATAAATTTAAGGATAAAAATAACTTCATGTGTCAGACCGGGTGTACGTTGTCTCCCTATTTATTATCTACCGAAAATAATTATAAGTTCTACATTGGTAGTAGTTAACGATAATTTTTACTATGTATTTTTACTTTTCTCTTAATTAGCTGCGATAAACCCTGTAATATTTTACTTTATGACTCCTTTTTCATTTATATTTATCTTGATTCTATTTGCAATTTTGATCCCGTTCAGACCCTCATTTATGCTTTAAGTCTCGTTCTCGACTCACTACGTGTTAAACCATTGTCTGATTTTCTAGATATTTAATACTTTATTCTTTTGTTTCTGACGACATATCTATTAGTACTCTGTATTTTATTTATCATCTATGCATTTTGTAAATAAATTCTGTTTTCAATGTATTGGATTTTAATAATGATTAATAATACAAATCGTGTCTCTCGGCTGTGATCTGTATATTGAAAGCTCATGTTTGCCACCTACTTTTTTACTTTACCACTGATGAAGGACGTAATAATGTCCGAACGCCCTCTGGTTGAGTAATTTTTCTGTGCGTCATCGATGGAGTTTTGTTTATTAAAGACATTTTAATTAGCCAACTTTGAATCTATTGTAATTTAAAAATAAAACCTTTCCTGAATCTGGTTCTTCCACAGAAGACAGTGGTGAGTTACGACTTATATAAATAATGCTTTACGTTTAAAGCATGACTTGAAGAAAAATCCCCCTTGTGATGTATTTAAAAAGTGACAGCATTTTTGTCTTTAGGAAAGTTCTGTAGTAACGTTTAATATCTAATGTTCGTAGCTCTAATCTTTCAGAATTACATTTGTGGGATTCTGCTTTCAACTAACTGTTATTTTGTCACTTAAGATTTTTTTTCATTTTAGGAAATTTCCAGTAAGCGTCAGAGGCCTTGGAAAAGAAATTAACTGCATTCTGTTCCGATAAGAAGCCCTGTAACTATATGAAATGCAATAAAAATATTGCACTATGTTTTTTGTCTTGTATACATTAGGTAAAAAAAAAAGGAAGTTTTGGACAGCAAAGTGATCTTCTAAAAGGTAAGATGCGCGGAGTGTATATAGACTAAGTCCACACGCATGCTTATCCTATGTGACGCAGTTTCGTCTTGAAGCTAATCGAATTTTGGATCAAAACGCTACTTCAAAGGCGAAACTGTGTCAGACAGAGTGCGCATGCGTGTGGACTTAGTCTACATACACTCCGCGCATCTTACCTTTTAGATCACTTTGCTCCTAAACTCCCGTTTTTTTTTTTTTTTGTTCTTTACAATTATTAATTGATGGTAGAGTGAAGTAAATATATTCAACATATTTTATTATTTCTTTTACAGTGAAAATTGCAATCCTATACGAGGAGATAAAATATTTCCACATAGTAAGTTGATCCGCCAGAAATGATGTACTAACAGGCTTATCGCCCTCCTGATGTGGTCTTTTAACTCCAAGTCAGCGCTACTGTAAAAAATACATATGAAATCAATATTTAAAAGTTTACTGCAAAATACCAATCATATGGGTTTAAATAGGGAAAAGTTGCTATCGGATGTTATGCAAAATTTGAAATGCCGCAAGAACTTTGAAAATACGTGAAGAACGCCATTTTTCAGAATTTTTTTAATTAACCTAACGCCTGAGAAGGGAGCAATTGCCTTTAGATAAAAGATGATTATGAAATGTGTTTTTGTAGGATTTAAAGAATTTCAATTAATTATTTTTCCTACGACATTTGTGATTTTTTTTCCCGTGCCTTGTTAAATGTCAACTATTCTCCATAGTAGAGAGGCGCCGCATATTTACAAATCTCTTGCTGCAGTACCGTTGGATATTGTGGTTTACTGTGTCATCAGCTATAATGCAACCTATTCATGGGCGTGTGTTTCAGTTTTAGTTAATTGTATTTATATGCTGTCATATCAATACTATTTAACTGATTGACAAGCCAACCATTCCTTCAATCGAAAATGGTATGTAACTTAAATGCGTGAACTAGGCAAACGTTGTTTGAATGCCCTATATTTGGGCATCCAAAAGACTTTTACCTACATATGGAGATTTAATGCAATAATATATTCAAATACGGCATCTTCATATGTAGGAAAAAATCTATCGGATGCCCAAAGGGCATTCCACTTTTTTGCACATTTTGGTTTCATGACATTTTAGATCAAAGAAACTGACTGTTTGTCCATCAGTAAAATTATAAATACAAACAACTAAAACACACACACATGAACAACTTGCATTACAGCTGATGGCAGAGTAATAAACTATATTGTTATAATCAACCGTATTGCACTTGCAGTAGCTTATTAAGCACTGACTTGCAAATATACGGTGCTTCCTCCTAAACATGAATGTAGGTCATTGCTTCTCTACTGGGGAAGTGTTGATTTTTGTAAGAATTGCATGGTAAACGTGATGTGAAAGTTGACACTTCTATCTTATATGTAACAAGGCACGGAAAAAGTTATCGAACAATTTATTTCTTATTAAATTAAATATCACGAGTTAGTAAACTGCGCATCTTTAGCGACCGATAAAATTACATAGTATTAAAATATGCTATTAGGGGGAAAAAAATCCCAAATATGTCGTTTATCTGCATTTTTCACCTAATTTGTCGTAGGAAATATATAATTCATTGGAATTCTTTAAATTATACACGAAGTGATCTTATATCTAAAAGCAACGTCTCCTCTATCGCGTTAGGTTAACTAAAAAATAAATAATTTGAAAAAATGGCGGGTATAATATTTTTACATTCTTTCAGGGCTCTTGCGGCAATCGTACATATTAATCAAAATTTGTTTCAAAGCATCTGACACTAGAAAACAACTTTTGCTTTCTATTGCAAAAAGTTTACAAAAGAAACAAAAAGCGGGGGGGGGGGGGAGGGGTTGCTTTCCACCCTATTTGAGCAATTTATAATAAAAATCAGAAATAAGATAAATTCATAAAAATGCAAAATCATTAAAAAAAAGAATATGGACGACGTCGTTTCCCTTCATGTAAATGCTAATTGAAATCGCGAATTAACAGAAAATTCCTCTAAACAAAGTACAAGGAGCAAATCTGAGTAGGACCTGAGGTTAGATTCCAGATAAAAATATTCCCGATGCATAATGAGAGGTCCAGTATTTGCGCTGGTGGCTATTTTCAAAAGACTTTTGAGAAGAAAAGGGTGGTAAAACGTTCATGTTTTGAACCATAGCAGGCTAGGTCCTTAGGCAAAAGTAAAATATGAGGCTCCCTATTTAAATGTTTTATAGAGAATGTAAAAAAAAAAAAAAACTGCCTTAAATTAATAGAATTTTAAGCTTTGTTATTTTTATGTTTCTGAACAGACTATATATATATATATATATATATATATATATATATATATATATATATATATATATATATATATATATATATATATATATATATATATATATATATATATAGAGAGAGAGAGAGAGAGAGAGAGAGAAAGTATACAGGGTGTCCCAAAAATATTGAAACGCGCTTTAATTCTTTACCTGTTGGAGATAAGTGGGCAATGTAAATTGCAAAAATGTTGAAAGTAAGGTAGGAAATAAGACTGCGTTAATGAAATGGTCCTTATATTTTCAAAAAGTTACACTTTTTAAATTTTTATACGACTCCTTAGATAAATTGGGTCAATCAGAAAATTTTTATTTTTAATGCAACAAGATCATTAAAAACACCGCATATCTGTGTTTTTAAAATCAACTGAATTACGATAAAGGAAAAAATCTGACTTATGCCACTTCTCCGTACCATGTGAAAGGCTGTTTCGTCAGTGAAAATAGGGATCATAAACTAATTGACGATGGAAATTGTTTAGATCAGAAATACGTTAATATGTGTCAAAAATTTTTATTACAAATGCATCTAAATAAAGCATTACACCAGTTTTATCTTTTTTGTGATATGTCACAAATTTACATTTCTAATTTGATATAGGGTCCTCATTCACAATGTTCAATTTTCAATTAAATATAACTCGCTCAATTTTAAAGATACAGATATGTGGGGTTTTTTAACGATCTTGTTGCATTAAAAATAAAAATTTTCTGATTGACCCAATTTGTCTAAGGGCAGTCATTTAAAAAGTGTAACTATTTGAAAATGAATAGGACTATTTCATTGACTTAGCCATATTTCCTACCTTACTTTCAACATTTTTGCAATTTACATTGCCCACTTATCTCCAACAGGTAAAGAATTAAAGAACGTTTCAATTTTTTTGGGACACCCTGTATAGATTAAGTGTTTTTCAAACTATTTGATCTCGGAACTCTTTTGAAATTTAATTTGATGGCGGAACCCCAAAATGAAAAAAAGTCCATTTTGGTCCAAATTATGCATTCAAATTTTATACTTTTATTTAATTTTATTTTTAAGAAATTTTACGATTAAACTATTCCGAGGAATACAGGTTGGAAAACGCTGGTCTAATCCGTATCAAATATATCTGTATAAACATAAGGAAGTATTTTTTCACTGTTCTAAGTAATTACCTTAAGTATAGTTTTTGCTAATGATTGTATTGCATCTGTTGTCAATCTCTCCTTATTATAGTTTATCCCAGCAGCCTGAATGGACTTGCTAGTAATTAGACCGCATTCTAACAAAATTTTGTGTTCTGTATTTATCTATGTGTTATACTCGCCTGTATTGTCTTGTTTGTTGTATTAATAATTTTGAATTCGAATATTTACTTATAAAATGTAACTGTAGTTACATTAGGCAATATATTGCCTAATAGTATGGTTGGTAATAAAAAAAATATTCTTCATAAGCATGCTAAAAATAATTTCTGTCAATCACACGAATGCCATAGGATATGTAGAATTACAAAATGAAATACTTTGAAGAGATACTAACACAAGCCGACCTATGTAGAGAGTGTATTTAAAAGTATGCGTTGAGATATATACATTTACCAACTGGTTAAATAATGTTTTCTTTCTTGCACGTTATTTGAAAAAAGAAATAGTGTGAATAAAATATTTACGATTTAGAACAGATTTTAGCTGTTTGCAACTGCGAAAACTATGAGCTATATGTCTGATTGAAAGTTAAATTGTTATATATTATTCGAATACGGAAAAATAATGTGCAAACATTTGTATAACATCACGATATCTATATCATACAGTCGCGTGAGACTAACTGACTAAGGAGAGAATGCCATTGAAGGTTGAAATTCGAAACGTTGCACAAACATTGATATGTAAGTCATGAGGAAAAAAATCTAAAATCTTGGAATTTTGTTCGAAAAATTTATATATCACGGAACGTTTGTTCCAAAATTCTTTCAGCTATCACTACAGAACTGTTTGAGATACTAAATTCATTTCTATACCATACTACACAGAAAAAATATCCTAAATTTTCTTAATGAACTCTATGGGTGTACAATCCACCGTTCTTAAAATATTTTAATTTATATTTATAGCAGACGATCTTTTTAAATTATATTTCATCAATGAATTTATTTATAGTTTTTGATTCCATTGCGGTCACTAGGGTGACCGAACGGTGTTTCAAATATCGAAATAGTTTGTTTTCTATTCTTTAAATCGAACGATTGAAAAATAATTCTATAATGAATTGGGTTTTAGCTTAAAAAGTTGAAAATAATTCACATGTTAACAGAATTTTTAAAATGTGCGGCATTTTTATGCCGAAATTAGATGATATTCAGAACTTTAAGTGTGTAGGTTTGCCCGCGAGAAGAGTGGGTGGAAATGGTTAGTTGATAGTAATACTTTAAAATTTTAGCGTGAGTTAAATAAACTCTAGACTTCGAAAACTGTTTTCACACGATTAAGATTATTAATGAATATGTAAGTTCAAAGAGCCAATTTTGTTTTCCAAACACGTGCAAATTTTAGGCAATATGAAGGCGAACTCACATTAAATCTTTAAAATACTTCTAAATAGTAAATATAAGAGATTTTGCAAGTCATTTACCGATTTTATGTCATATTTTTGTCCTTTCCAGAAAGCAGGGAAAAATATTGGAAATTTTGAGGATGTGACAGGAAAAGCAAGGGCTAGAAATTTGCAAGTAATTTATGGATTTTAAGACATTTTTTTTTTCTTATTCCAAAAAGCAGGGAATTTTTTCGAAATTCCGCAGATGTGACAGGAAAAGCAAGGGCTAGAAAAGAGGATACTGACACGATGGAATGCCCTTCAGGAAAGACGTTAAAGGAAATTGCAACCTATTTATATTCAAAGCAAGGAAAATAAGGGGTCACATATTAACTGTTATGAAAAGATGTGAAAGAAGAAAGCTTCCAAAATGAAGGAACAAAAAAGATCCTTTTCATCCATAGAAGTTAATTAATCGCTTGCTTTCAAACCCTAAAAAATATATGCCGTCTGCTCTGTTAAATACCGCCTATATGTTCATTTTTTATGTATATATATTGTTGCAAACGTGTAATAGTTTCTTTAAGTCTTTCGTCTCTTTCGAAGACCAGGCGGAGATGTTTGTTTTATTACAGAGTCGTCTAATAATGAATTCGCATGTGCATGGGGATATTAAGAGAACTATATCATTATTTTTATAATGATTGTAAAGGGGAATGAATGACTAAATACTATGGAATATAAATGTTTGAAAAACTTTAATGGAGACTCGCACTCCAATATAGAAGTAACAAAATCACCAACAGATACTGAGCATTAAATAACACTAAAGCGCAGATGCTTTGCATGGGTACAGTTAATAT